>OY288108.1:116532489-116876563 GCA_958431115.1 Syrphus vitripennis | reverse complement strand
TTTATATTATTGAAATTTCCTTTTGCTCAGCTAATAAGGGAGGATATTTTGAGATAAAGGCCATTAAACTTAAGACCGCTCGGTGAAACCCAACCATTGTGTCGGAAAATATACGTAATTAAAATTTTCACTTAGATTCAAGTTGGATTTCTAACCACAATAATTAGATAAAATACAGAAATAAAAAGACGCCCACCTTCCTCAACTCCAAGAACACAGCGATAACTAATTTATCACTCAAACCAATCGTTACTAACTTTTTTTTCTCTTCATTTATACTGCTGCAAACCTTTAATTTTTTGAGAAGAATAATGAAATCAATTTCCCCTGCTTGTCAAATCCTCCCGACCTTAACTATGGTTAAATATTTTTAAAATATGTTGCCTGCTTGCTAGCCTAACTATAAAATTCCAAAAAAAAAAATGTTCCTTAATCACCCCCCCAAAAGTTTCTAGTCTTCAAGATTATTTCAAATCAAACAGAACAAATAGTTGTAATTAACTCCCCAAAAAAGGCTCATATAAAAAAAAACGAAAATTTTGTACATCTCTCTCAAAAAAAAAAAAAAAAAAAAAAACAAATACTGATGTGCCAGCGCCTAACAAAAATTCTAATGCAATCAAAATCGTTTGTTTTTCTTTATTGACTGGAATAAGTTTCAGTAGGTATATGAGTGTATATATACATTATACATATTATGTAGCTTCATACATTTGAAAACAACAAAAAAAAAGAGTTGTAAGAACTTCTCGCAAATGGATGCTTATGCTTTGCTATACGTACGTTATAAAACGTATGTTATACATAGGGCGAATCTCAGTATGTAGATATAAATAAAAAGATTGTTGTTGAAACAATGGAACTTAAGCATATTAACAATCGAATTTCAGAAGACTCTTTTACTCAGTCTCTCAGTAGGTATAGAAATAAAACCACGTTATAAGGAATAGGAACTTTCTCAAAAATGAAAACACACTAAAATGCGTGTTGTTGCTGGTATGAAGTCCTGCCTATATCTACATCTGCTTGCACCTGATTGAAGCCCTGGGCTTTAAATTCTTAACAAACATTTTTTAACGATCGAAAGCGAAACTAAAAGGAAAAAAAAATAGACATAAATAGTTGCAAATTTGTTATTTCATATTTCTCAACAACCAATATGTAAGCTTTTGCATTTATGTATGCTCGAAATAAATATATGTGTGTACATACATATTTGGGGTGTATACTAACTACACTATGGACTATAAAACCATAGCCATAGTCGTTTGTCCTTACCCCTAGTGGAAGAAACGGTTACGGTAAACGGGTGCAGGCAGACACTATTACTTTACCGGTTTGATAATATTTTTGCCATCAAATCCAATCCAAATGGCGCATGTCCTTCGATGGGGAAATCAAAATAAAATTAATTTGAAATAAGTTGAATTCATATTATTGCTGTGCTGAGAATGGAACTTTTCTTCTCGTGGAACAATTGGCACATGGCAAGTATGTGAGTCTTCCACATGAACATGACAAGGACTGAAATGTTTTCGAAGGAAAAGGAACCCACATGGTGGATTGTTTCTTTTGTACATTGTGGAACTTATTTATTTTACTCGACCACATTCTGTGTTCAAGTTACTTTCCTCTTGAGGATAACTCATGCCTTTTTTTTGCTTTTTCATTACTAGACTATAAGCTATCTAATTTCATACCGTTGTTGATATTAAATAAGCATTTTCAGTAATAAACAGAATTTCACGTGGTTCGGTTCGGTTTAACAGCCGTATTTTTGTTTTCCTTCTTGGTTTAATGTGGTACTTAAAAAAAAAAATACCTAGTGCTTCCCCTAAGTGTATATTTGACGATTGATTACCAGCAACTGAAGAATGAATGAGGAATAGAAAACAAGTTATTTTTAAAGCTTTCAAAGAAGACTCAAGGTAAAAATAGTTTTCTAAAAGTACAAAGCGTTTTGACGTACTAAATTGCTATAATAATTGTTGTAATTTGTGTGTTTCTTCCTTTCTTTTCCTCGGCTTGGCTGTTGATAAAAGACCAACTATAGAAAATTGTTGCTTTGAGCTGTTAAAAAATAAGAAATAATGTGTTAGGAGTGTTTATTTTCTCAAAAAAAAATCAAGGACTGAAAACCCCGTCGAATATGATAATTGGAAAATATCAAAAGGATATAAACCGGTGATCTTACTGCGCTTAAAAAATATAAAATCACAGTGAGTACCTATGTATATGCAATTTAGACTATATTTGTGCAGGTATTATGTCTATAATTTTTTTTTTTCAAAATAAACGATCACCTTGAAGGAATATGATTTATGATCTTAGCAAGTTAATTGTATCTGCCTATTTGTGTATATGTTTTTGTGTTATACATATGTATTTGCCCAAGGACGGACCACGCCTCTGAAGACATTTCAAGAGATCCGAATCAAAACTTATAAAGGATTAAAATAATAAATATGGGGATTGAAAGGGGGCTAAACGCAGATAAAAAGTCATACCTTGCTTTCTTTAAAAGTTTTCCTCAAATCCAAAATTAAAACCAAGAATCCCGAAAGCCCGTATTTCCAAAACTCTTCTGAGTCTTGTGTTTTTGAGAGTACATACTCGTATATGATTTTTTCACAACTTATATTACTTTATGTGCTTCGTAAGGGTAGTTTTGAAAAGAATTAGCAAAACTTCTTAAAGAAGCTTTTAAAACATCATCTACATTATTTATTGCCATTATCAGTAATAAAAAAAAAACAGGATTTTAGTTATAATTTTATTTAATTTGCCAAATATTGGTCAAAGCCTTAAGTTGGTATAGAAAAATAAACCAAAAAAAAAATTCGTAAATTTTCAAATTAATTCAAGTTAAAAAAGTGAATTTTTAAGAGCTCAATTAAAAAAAAAATGTTAAAGTTCGATAATTTTTTTTTACTTGTATACTATTTCTAAAAGAAAAAGATAAACATTTTTAATTAATATTTGCAATTTTTACAAGAGATTAAAATATTTATTAATAGGATCACAAAAAACGGAAAAAATCCTAATGATGTTTTAAAAGTTCCTTTTAGGAATTTTGCTCGGGTTTTCAAAACTGCCCTTTAAGTTTTTGGGCCACTAATATTTGCTGAGATATTAGTTTTTGAACTGAATACAACCATTTCTCGATTAGTGAATAATTTTGAAGTTGGGACAACCCCTAGCATCAAGTTTCGATCCGCCCTTGTCCAAGGAAGGACATTTACAGAAGAAATGAATTGCTGTTGCAGTATTATTAAGTTTCAAATAACTGTAAGATATCGCCAACATCATGTATTATCTAACTCTCTCTCTCAACTTGAATAACTTTTATTTTTCTAATATTGTAGTAAAAAGTATTAAAGAAGGGGGTGACGCCAAGTCTCTGTGTACGGATTTTATGTTTAAGGCTTAAAGAAGCAAAAGCATTGTCAATCCAGTATGTTACAGTTTTTTATTGATCAGATATGATCGTTTGAATGCACAAGTAGGTACATAATTAACACTAAAAAAATAACTCGGAGAAAAAAATAGTTTTTGTAATTTTCAATTAAAAAATTTGTCTTCATATTCTTTTTAATGATAAAAATCGAACTACCATTCGTAAAAACGGATTTATAACAATTAGAAGTAAATTGCCATATTTACCCGGAATATACCACGGATAAAATATAAGTACCTACTAAAAAATGGTATATACCAGGTATTTGCCTATCCTACCCAGCAAATACTTAATTCAAATAGTCTTTCCCCATAGGTAACATAACAGCTTACATTGTAATCCCCTAAATATTTTTAAAAATTTCGCAAACTTTTGAAAAAACACTCCAAGAACCTTTAGAAAAATAAGAAAATTCGCAGAATTGCACCTTTTGCAACTGGAAATATATTTTGCGAAGCCCCTAAATGTGAAATTAGTACCATTTCATATATAATAATTTTCAAAAAAAAATAAAAGTTATGCTGAAATGTTTTCAGTTTTTCCTAAAGAATTACAATTTTCCAAATGTTTTCAATGAATGTTTTTACAAATTCGCCTATTTTCAAAAAACAATAATTTTGCTATTTTCTTCTCAAATAATTAATACATAAACTAAAACACGAAAATTCAAATATTTGCAACTTTGACCATTGAAAACCAATTCAATTTTACGGGTAATTTTGTTTTTTGATTAGGTATATATTTTTCGAAAAAAAAACTGAACTAGTGCTATCTTGTACTTGATGGTGCCTCAAATTGCTATTCAAACAAATAAAATCCAAAAGCGTTTGGATTTAGCAAGGCTAAACTAAATATTGAGAAGCTTAAAGTTAGGTACTCCATTTTTATTAAAAAAAAAGAGTTCCAAATTATATTATAAAATCACCCTTGGGCTTATAAAGTGTTGTTTTTAAAAATGAACGTTCAAGATATTTTTGTATAAGTTTAAGTGTACCACAAGGGAGTCATCTTAATCCCTTATTGTTTGTTTTATTTAGGAATAATAATTTTCCGTTTACGTGAAAATATTTCAGAAAGCTGACCTGTCTGTGTACTAACTAATCGCAACTGCAATACTAATTGTCTGTTTATAAATATTGTTAAGTTTAAAAACATGCGTCTAAGACGTAAACAAAACGTCTATCAGGTTTTGCTGAACTCGAATGCAATAATATATAGGTAATAAAGTGCAGGACAGGACCGCACATACTTGATTCTTTGTTTGATCATATCATTTTTAAGTCTAAATTAGACAATAATTTGACTAAATATAAAATGGTGAACGTTTATTTCATGGCGCGGACCAAACATGTTTAACTGAGGCTTGATGGTAGAACTCTTTTACGGTAGAACTAATTTTACGCCAGGTATTTTGTGGGTTGGGTGTCAAATCGCCCAAAACCGAATCGCCCAAAACTTAAAAATGTCACATCGCCCAAAAATTTTGGGCGATTTGACATTATGTTGAATCGCCCAAAAAAACAAAAAAGTCAAATCGCCCAAAAAGAGTGGGCGTTTTGTCATAATGCAAAAATAGCCATGTGTCAGATCGCCCAAAACCAAAACTCCCAAATTGCAAAAATGAAGAAAAATGCCAAATCGCCCAAAAATAATTTTTGGGCGATTTAACATTTTTCATTTTTGGGCGATTTAGCATAATGTCAAATCGCCCAAAAAATATAAATAATTTTAGGCGATTTAGCATTATTTTTGGGCGATTTGACACTTTCGTTAAATTGGGATAAAAATTATGTTCAAGAAGAATTGTAACAGTTACATTAACGGGCACATCGGAATGTTGGTTCTTCTCCACATGAATGAGTTATGATTGGAGAAATATTTGCCATTACCTGATAAGACAGTGTAAAAACACTACTCGAAGTGGTAACAAGTTTTTTTTGTATTTCCTCGAAATGGAATTTGAAAAGCCCCGCGAAGCGGGCCACCCAAGGTACTTTTGATCAAAAAAATTGTTGATATTGGCGCCTGCCTGGCGACTTTACATACCCTAAGCGGAGCGACGGAGTCGCGTGAGCGGGTGTGTCCCCGAAAGAGGGAGTTAAAATCCAGAAGCCCCGCGAAGCGGGCCACCTATGTAAAGTCGCCAGGCAGGCGCCAATATCAACAATTTTTTTGATTAAAAGTACCTTGGGTGGCCCGCTTCGCGGGGCTTCTGGATTTTAACTCCCTCTTTCGGGGACACACCCGCTCACGCGACTCCGTCGCTCCGCTTAGGGTATGTAAAGTCGCCAGGCAGGCGCAAATATCAACAGTTTTTTTGATCAAAAGTACCTTGGGTGGCCCGCTTCGCGGGGCTTCTGGATTTTAACTCCCTCTTTCGGGGACACACCCGCTCACGCGACTCCGTCGCTCCGCTTAGGGTATGTAAAGTCGCCAGGCAGGCGCCAATATCAACAATTTTTTTGATTAGCAACTATTTTTCTTGCTCAGAAAATAAAATATTGGGTAAACTGATGTATTTGTGTTTTATTGAGTTTTAACTGTTAAAAATACAAAAAAAAAAAAATCGATATAGAGAGAAACAAAAATCTGTATGCAGACATATGTATAAAGAAAAAATAAAATAGGAACTGACACAAATACTGAAAAAAATTTTTTTTTTTTTATATTTTGGTCTAATTGCAATAAATATTTTGGGCGATTTGTTAAAAAGAACCCTAAATGTTAGTATTTTTGGATTGCGACAAAACGCCCATTTCTACTTTGGGCGATTTGACATTTTTCTTTTTTGGGCGATTTGTCATAGTGTCAAATCGCCAAAAAATTTTGGGCGATGCGACATTTTTCAGATTTGGGCGATTTGGTTTTGGGCGATTTGACACAGGGCCAACTAAAATTGCCGAAACACCAAATCGCCCAAAATTATTTTTTTGGGCATTTTGACATTATGTCAAATCGCCCAAAAAATTGAAATGTCAAATCGCCCAAAAATGTTTTTGGGTGATTTGACATTTGTTCGCTTTTTTGCATTTTGGGCGATTCGGTTTTGGGCGATTTGACACCCAACCATTTTGTGTTGATCTTTCAGCTTATCATAGAAAAAAAATAATTCAAACAACATTCAATGTATGTTATGAACATTTGTGGAACCTATGTATATATATCTACGTTTTTATAGAAATAAATTAATTATATAATAATTATTACATTATAATTACATAACGGATTTTTTTAAACATTTGTATGGGAGGTACCGTTAATTTCAATTTCATATAGTTTTATTATAGGCTGTGCAAATTGTACTGATTCATTTAAAATCCTCTAAACGGTTTATGAGAAATTAGATATTTTTAAGAACGCGCTTAAGAGATACCGCTAGTACTTTTGAGAACGCGCTTGATAGATACCGCTATTGTTTTATAATACTAATTCACTCAAAACAATTTATTAAAATTCTGGATGTGGTTTACGGGAAATTTGAAGTTTTTGACAACGTATTTGTTTGAAGTTTGTATAAGAGGTGCCGTTAATAATGAATTAGTTGATTTTTTCAACTGCTTACATATATGTTTTATTAATAGAAATAGGTACTTACATAAATTTGTATCAGAAATATTATCGAGAAATTTGATATTTTTGAGAACTGGTTTTTCTTAACATTTGTACAAGATTGTTTTGTAGTAATATTGTATTGTATAGCAATAATAAAATTCCAGCATATTAGGTTTTTGAAATATTTTCGTTTAAAAATTGAAACACTCTTGACAAAATCTTTTTTTTTTTTTGATAAATTTAAAATTATGAAACAGCGTTAAAGAATTTTTTCAACGACTTTTTTTAAAGCTATCGTGCTAGAACTGCTCCACAAGATTGGGTTTTGGAGGTACATTTAACCATTCGATAAAACTTTTTTCATCTATTTTTGAAGCTATATTACAGCATAGAGTTATTGTTTTCAATACAAATTCAATGAATTTCAAAATAAGCCATTTTCATTTTCAGCTTCATATCTTCATTTTTTTTCAATATCATTTAAACTTTGGGAGAAATATAATGTTGAAGGCAATGTGTTCTTTACCACTATGTACAGTACACCTACATAAAAATTAACGATTGATTTAAATTATGTTGGGAAAAAGGCTAATTTTTAAATACAAAAAAGACAAAAAATGATTTGGAAAGAATAACTTAAGCAGTTACTTTAATTTAATTTAAAAACTTTAATTTAATTATGGTACTTTTGATTAAAAATGTTGCCAAAAAAAATTACCCAGCATTTATACAAAGCTTCAAAAAATCGAAAAAAAACGTTTTCTTTTTAATTTACTAACTTATCTTAAAGACATGTCGTGAGGGAAAAACTTTCTTTCTTCTTCCTGTGTTATTAAAGTTTTGTATGTTTCATTAGTTTATGTCAACAAAATACATCTTCATTAACTCATCGAGAAAAGATTCTTGCAAATCTGTTTTATTATGGGGATCTAATAGTATCCAAGCGGTGACCGTCAGATTATTTAGCCCATTGATTTAAAGGTTTTAACAACACTGAATCGATAGATTAGTTTAAAAAAAAATTCAACGGTCGAGGTTGTCAAGCAAATTGTGTACCACCACTTAGCACATCATGTTCAATTAGTTGTAAAATGGTATAATTGATTGTTTCATTTGGTACAAAATGTAAATTTATTTAATACCATTGTAATGTTCACAGGCTCGGCAACGAATGCATCCGCACAACACAAGCCCAGATCATCGACTGACTTTGCGTGTACATACATGCGCTCGAGATTGTGACAACAGGTATGCCTCTCTAAACCGGTGTAGCGAGGATACCTGAATAATGTAAATTGTATACTTATTCAGTAAAGTAGTTCAGCTTACGCATACACTACAACCATGAATTGTAATATTATAAAAGTTTCATCCATGAAGGCATGACGAAATTGGTAAAGTGCAAAAATCAATTAAAATGCCATTTGAAATAATCGTGAAAGAGTAAAAACTAATTTTATTCGTTTATTGCTTACCTAATAATTGGATTTTATTTTTCTCAAAATTGATATTATTATGTTTTACCTGGACCTTTTTCCTTTATTTTTTCACTTAAGACAACCAATTTAATTTATTCAAAACTATCCGAAGTTAATATGATGCAAAACAAAAGAATTAATTATTTTTGAAATCTATCGTAATGTAGAACACCATTTTGAGTGAAATTGAAAAGTGATTTCAATTCGATAAATCATCTTTACCCTAGGGTCCCGTCGGCTGCTTTAGAAAAAAAAACTGTTTCATCTGGGTAAAGGTTCCCTAACTCTAATCAGTGGAACATTCATGTCTGTCGAAGTATACATTTTGATCCAACCATTATTTTATTAAGAACTTTTTGATGGAATGTGCTACCAAACTGTTCTTATTTTTAGATAACTGTGGTGCTCAAAATAAAAACATACTCTCGTCCAATACTCACATGCTCATTTAAAATTTTGGTAGGGCGAAACCACCAATTATTAGGCTAAACTACAAACTAATTCTTAACCTATGTAACTTAAACAAATTTAGAACTAACCTAAGATTGTGGAGTGTTTGGAGGAAAGAGTGCTTAAGTTAAAATCAAAAAAGTCCACTTGCGGCTTGTCTGAAAGAATTAAGAAAATTAGATAAAGCTAGATTTATGTAGGGGTTTTATTCCCGATTGGTTTTCTTCCTTTTTAAAAAATAGAAAACAAATAGAATAGGTATACATCTTATTGAAATTCCCGATATAAACATCGGTGTTCCTCATGGATTAGTTCTTGTTTCGAGAAATTTACTTGTCAAAAATTTTTATCGTTGTTATTATTATTTTATTACATTTTTTTTTAGTCGATTCATTAAATAAGACAAATTATTCATATTTTATGTAATTTTTAATAAAAAAAATAGTGGACGCAAAGTAAGAAAAAATATGTTTTTAAGCTGAGGTTCTTCTGTAACTTAATGTATTGTATTCAATCAATGCCTGTCTTAATAGACATAAGTTTTTCTTTTAAACCTAATTTTTTTCAATTTCTATTTTCTTAGTTTCAAAGAAATAACTTATGCTGACATATGTACATACATAAGTGACCCAAAAAAAGTTGTACAGATCAACTTAAGTCAGCATGAGTTTTTATGAAAATGGCAAAGGGAAATACAAAATTATGACTCAGGGAAATTGATTGACATAAAAATAAAGGTTTGGAATTAGTATTAGACATTGGTTTGCAACGTAAACAGCAACAAACAAAACTAAAATAATGTGTTTTAATCCACCCTAGCTTTATGATCTGATCACCCTCGTGTTCTCATTCAAAACATTGACTGTAAAAACTCTTCGTTTTACGGTTCTACTTGTAATAGTTTAAATATATCAAGCTACTATATTGACTCAAACCTAGTTTGTTCCTCGAAATGTTTCAATATTGAAAACGTTACAGAATTTTAATATATTGGTTTAACAATCGACAGTAAAATGAATGGGAAACCTCATACACAGTTTATCAAGGAATATTCACTTTCAACCACATTATGTACTTATATATTTTTTCACTTAAGAAAACTTTGCTACCGCGGACTTCAAGAAACTCTCTATTATGGTCTACTTCAATCTAAAGTGTAATATGGTACAGTATGCTGTTGTGGTACCTATAAAACCAACCCTCGTAAGTAAAAAAAGGATATCTTAAGAAATATTTGGGAGAAAAGACTTGATCATAGTTTTTCATTGTTTGTTAGCTCTGGTATACTCCTCCAAAAAAAGTTTAAAGAATGGCTGTTTAACTACTATTTTATTGAAATTCATAATCTACTTATAATCTTAGTTTAATGCATCTGACTATTAATTTTACAATTTTGTATTCTGAGTGAAGACTACCTCTTGAATTCTTCCTCGGATAATCAGAACCAAATCGTGGTGAAGGTTGATCTGCTTAATTGCAGCCAAAATGCGGCAGTTAGTAGATAATAATCCTCAACACTCAATAAAGGCTTCGGCCTCAATTCTTCTTTACCTAGCAAAAAAAAAAAAATTGATGTCTTTATCCAAGAGCCCTTAATTGTAAAATCCATTATGCGAGTCTTAAGGTCACCTGGATACTCCTGTATATAACAGATAAAAGTGAACACAGATTACGCATATGAGCGAAAAGCAGCATTAATATAAATTTACTTCCTAAATATTGACTAGTGTGGGCGGGTCTTGGCCAAGACCATGTTGGTCCTGTCACCGGTAATACACTGGAGAGAGTCATCGCTCGGCAAAACATCGGCCTCATTATTGGCCGTGATGCTTTGCTAACGCACATCATACAGTGTGGGGTAGTAGTGACATAATTGTTAGAGGTGAGTCTCTTTTTGATTTTATCTTAAGTACTAACCTTATACTAATTAACGTGAACCTACATTTTTTGTTCTTAAAAACCGACAAATGGTTTATATTGCATCATCATCATCATCACTTGATTGTGAATTGGAGGATTTCAAGGGAACACCGATCACTGATAATCGGTACATCGAATTCGGGCTTGGGGTTTAAGTTAAATACAATTCACTTGAAAGTTTGATTAAACCCCAAATCCTCCCTCCAGAACTAATAAACTTGACGACAAAGTCATAGATCTCACTTTGGTCTTGAACAGATAAGTGGAAATCTCCTCATACAAATAAGGTGTAAGAAGGACTGAAGACGCTCAGAAAGGTCTGTAGGTCTGTTTATTTGTATACCAAAAGCACAAGAAAATTTTCATATTGGGATTTTTATAAGGAATCCCTAAAGAAATATAAGAAAGAATTGAGGAAAAGAACCTCTTGAAGACTCTTCTATGGTTCTATGGAAGAAACTTTAGAAGTATCTAGACTAAAGAAGATCTTTTCAACAATTCCGAGTTTGTCCGGTTACCTGATGAACTGTTATGGCTCCTGTATTCCTACTAATAATCGCTCAATCTACTGTTATACTCTCGTTTACGCAAAAGCTCTCAAATTGTTAATACTGTGAACAACTTAAGACCAAGTAACATTTTAACTTACCCAGAAGGTCTGTAGGTTAGGTATGTATTCTTTGATTTTGATTGCCCAAACTTGATTGAAAATAAAAACGGAATACAGCACACACCATTAATATGTCTACTGTTACAACTCTACATACATACTTTAGTTCAAACCCTCTAATATTTCCTGCATCATAAGGAGTATACTGCCGTACTAAGGAGAAATGGCCTAAGTGCCAAAAATCAAAAATTGAGTTTGAGGCATTTTTGGAAACGTTTAAAAGTGCCTTATTTTTGTGTAAAAAAAATTATAAATTCTAACTGTAAAAGGCTCAAAATCACTTATCAAAATGGGCACATATCCATTTTCTGTTTTTTTCCTAAGCAAAAAAGGCACATAAGCCATTTGCTGAGTAAAAAGGGCCCATATGCCAACATGAATCATTGTCTGTGCCTTTTTTGCTTAGTATCTTTTACCCATACCCCTTTTTTTGAATTTGTATTTTTTGAAAGTTGTTCCAGGTTGTTCCCGGTTTGTTCCGGATTGTTCCAATTTTTTTTTGAAAAATATTCAAAAATGAAGGTTTTAGACCCCAAAAACCATTTTTGACCTAGTCCCCCTTTTTTTGAAAATCGAAATTTTGAAAGTTGTTCCAAAATGTTCTAGTTTTTCTGAACACTGTTCCAAATTTTTGGACTCCTATGTTAAAAATTTCAGAAGGTATAAGCAAAATTCAAAAAAAATTCGAAATTCTAACTTTTTTCATTTTTTTCCGCTTCCAAAATTTGTTCTAACCATTGTTCCAAAATATTCAAAATATTAAATTTCTAAAATGTACATATATCTTTAAAGATATGGCCTTCGAAAGTTTTTTTTTTAAATCCAAAAAACAATCATAATATTGGTCTGAAAATAATTTTTTAAAAAACATCTTTAAATTTTTGAATTTTAAAAAAATTGCATTGGCCCCCCTTTTTCAAAAATCAAAAATCTGAAAGTTGTTCCAAGTCAAACCTACAATTGTCTGATATACATATAGCAAAAATTTGTTCATCAATATACATATAAAACCAAAGCCCCCCTTTTTTAATATCGAAAATTTAAAACTTCATTTCTTTTCTTTTAGTAGCTTTAAACAAATACGTAAAATTTTGTTTCTTTCGAATTTATTTTAATCATAGAAAATTTCAAAAAATTATCCCCATAGCCCCCTTTTCAAAAAAAAACCAAACCTAAAATATGTTCCAAATAGACATTTTACCAAACCCTATTGTTCCAACATTTCATGAAAAAATATCCATAACCAAAAAAAAAAATTGCATATCTCATTTTTAAAACACTTCACAACACCCAAATATTATTCAAAATACCAACAAAAATGAAAAACGTTCCTAACAAAATTTGCCCCAACATGCATTTCTCTAAATAACACAAGAAAGTATGAGAAATAGCAAGTTTTAAAAACAAAAACTTTTTTACGATATTAGATTTAAATCGTTACCTTGGGCCCCCTTTTTCGAAATCCAAAATTAAAAAAACTTGTTCCAGGTTGTTCGAAGGCTCTTCTAAATTGTTCCAGACATTCGTTCCAAAATATTGATTTTTAGTATGAAAAAATTCAGTATGAAGTATGAAAAATTCAATGCTCCCCCGCCCCCCCTTTTCAAAAATCCAAAATCTAAAATTTGTTCCAAGTGCAGAATCACTCAAATCTAATTGTTCCAACGATTCATGCAAAAATATTGAAAATTGAAGATTTTAAGCCGAAAAAACACTTTAAATTAAAAAATCATATTATCCTTGACTCAAAAAGAAATAAAACAAAAAGAAAAAAATATTATTTTGGATCATAAGTTTTCTTTCCTGCTAGTTGTGTTAGATCTATAGAATGTGTAGGTGAAACTCCATTTTGGTTTTTCTTTTTGTTTTATTTCTTTTTGAGTCGATTCAACAACAATTGATACCATGATGAACAAAAACAAAAATAATAATTCGGAATTTCGAAGATTTCAAGTCGATAGAGCCTATAACAACAATAAGTACATCTTCCAAGCCCAATAAAACATTTCCAAGTATTGCATTAATATAAGTATAAATGATTTGCGATATTTTAACAATAAATTTTAAAATAAATTCGAAAGAAACAAAATTTTACGTATTTGTTTAAAGCTACTAAAAGAAAAGAAATGAAGTTTTAATTTTTCGATACTAAAAGCATAAAATGTGATTCTTTTGTATTATTTTTCAGATTTTTGATTTTTGAAAAGGGGGGGCCAATGCAATTTTTTGAAAATTCAAAAATTTAAAGATGTTTTTTAAAAAAATATTTTCAGACTAATATTATGATTGTACAAAAAGAATATTTGGTCAGCACATGTAGCTCAAATCAAGTATTCAAAATCAAAGGTTTTTGAAAAAAAAAAATAAAATATTGGGAAACCGTTTTTTGGATTTTAAAAAAAAACTTTCGAAGGCCATATCTTTAAAGATATAAATTTTAGAACTTTAATATTTTGGAATATTTTGGAACAATGGTTAGAATTTTTTTGAATTTTGCTTATAACTTCTGAAATTTTGAACATAGGAGTCCAAACATTTGGAACAATGCTCAGAACAACTAGAACATTTTGGAACAACTTTCAAAATTTCGATTTTCGAAAAAAGGGGGCTAGGTCAAAAATGGTTTTTGGGGTCTAAAACCTCCATTTTTGAATATTTTTCAAAAAAAAAAATTGGAACAATCCGGAACCAACCGGGAACAACCTGGAACAATTTTCAAAAAATACAAATTCAAAAAAAGGGGGGATAACTTCACACACTCCTAGGATTCTAAAAAAAATTATTTTATGTTTGTTATGTTTTAGTTGTATATATGTATGTATATCCAAAATAAATATAGTTTTGTTGTTAGAAAAGTTGAAAACTGTTTTTCCGCTTCAAAAAAAAAATTAAAGCAGTTATTTTAGATACATATCTTAACTATGCCAAAAAATCGCATCTATTTCTTAGGTATTTACTAAGCAAAAAGGGCGTAAATCCATTTTATCTTACAAATAACCAAAATAACTTAAATTCATTATTACCAAAAAATAACATAGTTTTTTTTTATTAACAAATCATTTTTTAAAATTAAAAAAAAAAATATTTAAAGGTGCGAAAACCAAAAACAGTAAAATGCATTTATCTCAAAACTACAAAAATGGAGATACGGCCTTTTGGCTTAGGACGGCAGTATACTATGGTTGCTTTCCTATACATATAATAGGCGCTGTCAAAATATCTGCAATCGCAACTCCACTGTCATCTCTTAAGTCGGAGAATTTTTTTATCAATCGGATCTGAACGGATTTTTCACTAAAAGTGAATTTAAATTGGTTTTAAGCTTAAAATCTTCAATTTTCATTACTTATCTTCCAATCCGTTAAACAATTGGATTTGAGTGATTTTGTACAAGGAACAAATTTTGAATTTTTGAAACAAGTTGTTGAATTTTGGATTTCGAAAAAGAGTAAAAAAAAAATGTATACGAAGAGGTTTTTTTTATAATACAAATTGTATAAATATAAAATAAATAATATAAAATTGTACTAACACAAATTGCAACATTAACAATTATTAGCATTTTCATAGGTAAAACATTACACATTTTTCAAATCCAAATACGGATTCTAATTCTAGAGGGCTCAAAACGATAAGATATGTATATTAAAATGTTCAATTCTATGAAATTCTGTAATTTTTTATTTTTATCATTTTTACCAGCTGGATACTCTGATGCACAGGAATATAAAATATTATTTTAAAATTGTTTCGAGAGTTAGACTCACCAATGTGGCTTTGTTTGGCTTTTATTTTTTTAATGTAAAATATAAGGTATTGCCTTTTCCGGTTACAAGAAAGTCTTATTACAGTGTAAGATTCTGATATACCCTGAGAATATTTTGTCTTAATTCAAAAACTATATCGCTATAGAAATTTAGTTGAAGCAGAAAAAAAAAATATTATGATCTTCAAGTTTTCTAAAAAAAACTACGTACCTATAAATAATAGAAAAAAATTACTATGTATACTTACTATTTGTAAGTATTGACAAAGAAATTGTATCGAAACCTTTGTTAATGAAAAGCATAGTACTATAATGGCGAGTATTTTTTAATGTTGCCCGAACCTTGTGGTGGCGCTGCAAAATTTCAGTTTAAGCGTCGGAATAAGGTGGTAGGGGCAGAATATATTTTTGATTATTGAATCCAAAAAATATCAATAAACATCAATTAAAACCTCCATAAGCTCTCCGCAAAAAAAAAAAAAGAGTAAGGGTTGCCGGCACACTTTAGATGTCGCCCCATTCGACTTCCACCATGATAGTACTATAGTTTTCATATATACAAAGATCTTAACACACTACAATTAATGAACTTATCAACGACAAACTTCACCAAATACAAAAAAAAACCAACATCACATAAAATTAATTACATATTGGCAATCCAAGATTTTACTCTTTAACCTACGTATCACAATTTACTGATAACAGTTCTCGTCATAGCACAATACCATCTGATTTGATAGAGAAAATCTAATTTTGCACATGACGCCAATGAAGCACTAAATACAATATTAATCTTAGATAATTTCTATCCAAAAAAAATCTTTGCGTGGTGATATTTCCGGAAAAAAATTTGACAGGAGGCTACAGTTTGAAATATCTATCATCTATCATCTTGTAGTGAAAACCAAAAGCTTCTATAGAGCCGACTTTTAAAAATATAGTCATCCGAAGTGACCTAAAGTGATCTTACTCTCAAGTCTCAACTAAAAAACAATGCTTTGTTCACATTTTGAGAAGCGAATTTCAGATGAACCAAGCGTTCTAGCGAACTGGAAAAGCAGGGGCGTTATCTAGGATCTCCCACCATTCCATCAATCACAAGTCATAAAAACGACCTTAAAAAAATCGAGATTTTTACGGTACCTACTAAAGTGGGAGTTTGTTTGATCCCAACGTCTTAATTGTTTCATGGATTTGTGGCCAAACTAATAGCCAAAGAATCTTAAAATTATTATTTTCTTGATCTGGGACTCAGGGCCCAGATCAATGATTAAAACATTTATGTGTCGAAAAAAAGGGAAAACGAGAAACTTACCTCTTAATTTCTTCTTCTTACTACAGCGGGGACTATGAGGCACCTTGAATCCTTTTTTTTAATATGATTTGTTTTTGTTGTATAAAAGGTTAGGGCGAGTAATTCTAATATGATCAATTCAGCTGTTAGCTTAGTGATTTCAGTTCAATTTCTTGTTCTTTTTATTTTGAAGTAATTTTAGATATTTTGTGGTTTTCGGTATTTGGTACCTTACGAATATCACATGTGTACACTGTACGGTGTACATAATCCATAGGTTAGGTATATATTGATTTTAAAACCCTAGGTACTATAGGTACTTTTAATTATGATGCTCTTAAAATTTGTTAATAATTTTTTTATTGTTAATTTTAAAGAAAATATATATACATATATCATCATTTTCAGGATAAAAATGGGTTTCTCGAAATATGCTGTTACGTTCCAGATGATTTCATTGGTCGCTTCAGTTTTGTGTGTTTGTGGTAAGTGGTTTTATATAAAAGTATTTAAACTCTTCTCTTAATTTAATTTTATTTTTTAACATTCAAAATATTTTTTATAGCCCAAAATAAAGGAAGTGACGCTGAGCCTGAGTTTTTGTCCGAGATGTCAAACATAACGGTCCCACAAGGGCGTGATATTTCATTTATTTGCATAGTTAACAATTTAGCTCAGTATCGCGTAAGTATACAAATAAAGTCAACTACTTCTTCTTGAAGCTTTTTAAAAATGATTAAAAACAATTTTTCCAAGCAATCGAGCTATTGCTTTTTAGGACAGTATAAAGTTTATTAATAAAAATGAAACTTAAAGATAAATTAACCTTATTGCTGCGATGATCGATGATGAATCGATGGATGGGTATTTGGATCCACAGATGTGCTGTAATTTAAAAATTCAGTGATGAATACAGAATATGTTTATCCGCACTTTTAGGTGGTATTTTATGGTTTCTATATAAAAAAAGAGTATATCCGTGTCCTTGATATGTTGTTGTATTCTTGGTTCTTGCTGTTAGAAATAGTAGACATCTGTACCCAAGAGGACCCTAGCGTCCATGGGATTTTCGTAAAACCCACCTCCGTCTATCAACTCTCACCTCGTCACGATGAACATCAGGTGCCTAATGGAGATTGGACTCCAATGGAGTGGCAGTAAACGAGAGAGGCGAGGAGAGGTGCTCCCACTATGGCACCTCTCCCTTTGTCCAAGTTGCAGCGGAATCGAAGGAATCAACGGTCTTGCCAACCATAAATTCTAGTCAGGTTGAATAACTTAGAGAACACCTTATAAGGCTAACACGACATATTCGGAGCTCCACAACGTGAAGTTATGCATGGATCTGGCTCTCCAAGTTGAGAGTCTCACTGTTGGAGTAACTTCCTTAAACGTCAAGCTATTTTGTTGCGGATTTACTGACGACGAACCAAGGAAACGAAAAACGGACAACTATAGCTTTGAATCTGTTCGTGGAATGTTAGGTCTTTTAATAAGCCACGTGCAGCTGAATAACAATCGAAAGCCTTAAACTGTTAGAGAACAGATATTACCGCGATTCAAGAAATGCGAGGACCAGGTAGATGGATGTGAATTATTTGTTGGAACTAGACTTAGGCAAAAAGCCTTAAAGTTCAACTATGTAAGCGAGTACTTAGCGACGATCCGCATCAAGGCTAAGTTAGTCAACACTAGCAACAGCAACATTTTCGACACCCCCACAGAGGTAAAAGATGAAAACACCAAAAAAGAGCTCCTCGATAAACCATATGAACTGTGTACTAGCTATATGGTATTACAATTTTCCTATAGGAGAAGCTAGAAAGAGAAGACATCTTTGGTGGCATAATCCTTTTCCGATAGAGTCTCTTACAACCTCTTAAGAAGTCCTACACCGCCAGCATCAAGTATAGAGCTTTGCCAATCAGCCGCTGTACGAAAAGACTTGAACTGCTCACGAGCTCTACGAGCAGAAAAGGAGAGACGAACACCGGCTTTTTGGACGAAAAAAAAGAGAGAGCATGATCGCGCGATTGAGGACATTAAAGGATGTCAGAAAAGAAATGATGCTTGGAAGTTTTACCAAAAATAAAAACAATATCCTCTTGTTATAAACCCGAGCCGAAGCCTGCAAGGACGATCAAGAGAACCGAATTAAACGCTGAAGATATGGAAAGACTATTTCTCTTAGCTCTATAACGGCGATCATTAACCCAATTCCACTGTTAGAGAGATCTGATTTAGGCGACGCGACGTAGGCTAAAAATTCCGCTGATACTGCTCAAGTCCAACATATGTAGTTGCTGAATCTGATGGGGATCACTGCCAAATTTTGCAAAGCGGCAGGCGACGACTTGGTTAGGAGCATGCACCAGCTCATCTGCAAAACATGGTTGGAGAAAACATGCCTGTTGAGTGGAATCTGAACAAAGGAGAACCTTGAACTGTACCATCTATAGAGGTATCAATTAATCTTCTCATATCCATGGAAAAAACTCAAACACCAAATGGGCACCTATCACCTGTTTATTAAATTTAAAGGCGCGTATGACAGCATCAGTAGGAGCTTTCCAACTAGTCCGTATGTGCAGGATGATGATGCAGGACGCATCAGGGTTGAAAAAGATCTTGCCGATGAATTGTTTACCAAACTTCTGCATAACACCTACGTTAACACAAGAGGCACACTCCTTCAAAGATCCGTCCAATTACTCGGATAAGCCGACGATATCTTATCATCCGGGCACTTACATATGGCCCAGAGGCGTACCTTGGAAAAGGTACATGACAACTCTCTAGGATTCTTCGAAAGACAAATTCTTCGGGTGATTTTTGATCCCACCTGCATAGATGAATAGTGGTGTAGAAGATGTAACCACGAATTGTAGGGGCAAAACTGGCGTCATCAAATAAGTCGAGATCCAGGGGCAGCCATGGCTGGCTCATGTACAGCGTCATATACAGGGCCCCAATGATCCGGCCCAGAAATCATCGAATACAATACCGATACCGAGGGACGGCGCGGCGCAGTAGAGGAGGACCACTATTCAGAAGGCGCACGCAGGTTGGAGAGGCTTTGGATTTGAAAATCTTCTGACAACCTTCCTTTATGCAGAACGTGACATTTCAATCCATCAAATGTAGTCTAGATAATAAAGACTAATTTATTTGGTATGCCTCTCCTGCGCAAAGCAAGCCAGATAAATTATCTATTGACACTGTCAAATGTCTTTTCTAAGTCAATGAACAGCAGGTCGAATAGTGATCGATATTCAGCACACTGTTTGAAGATGATGTCCGATGGGTACTCGCTCCAGCACGATTCTTGCTATTATCTTGGCAAATGCACATAGCACGTGAATTCTTCTCCAGTTTTCACACTGCGTAGATCTCTTTTCTTTGAGATCCTAACAATCATTATCTTTTCTACTCTTCCGGAGATTGAAAGATCCTGATTCCCAGACTCTCTTAATAGGTACATAGGTGCATTCATCATCATCATCGGCTCGACAACCGGGGTCCGGTCCTGGCCTCCTTCAACAAGTCTCTCCACTTACCCCGGTCTTGAGCCTTTGGGCGTCCTGGTCTACGCCAACTCTCCAGCGCAAGCATGGTCTACCACGCTGCCGTCTACCATAGAATGTACCACAAATGACTTTCCGAGCAGGTTCCTCTTCACCCATGCCCACCGGAGTCTACCGAGCCTAATTTTTGTCACTATGTCTGCTTCAAGGTATATTGCGTACAATTCATGATTGTACCGTCTCCGGAATCGTCCTTCCTCACATACATATGGGGCCAACAATTCTCCTTAAGACTTTTCTCTCGAACGCGGCTAAGAGGTCGGAGTGTCTTTTGCTAAGCACCCAAGTCTCGGATCCATACGTAAGTACTGGCAGGACCATGGTCCTGTACAGCAGCAGTTTTGAAGTTATGGTGAGATTTCTGGATTTGAAGAGCTTTGACAGACTGTAGTAGGCTTTGTTGGAATTGAGCAGCCGCCCGCGTATTTCTTCTTCTAAATTATTATCGGCTGCTACTACTGACCCAAGATATTTGAAGGATTGCACCACTTCAAATTCGTGCTCTGCTACCTTGATTGTTTGACCAACTGTTCTTCTCGCATTCGACGCCACCATGTACCTTGTTTTACCTTCACTAATGTGCAGCCCCAGATTTTGTGCCGCCTGCTCGATCTGGATGAAGGAATCGTGTACAGCTTGTTCGGTCCTTCCGATGATGTCAACACCAGATTCTGCGTAAGGCAGTATTTGGCTGGACCTGTGGATGATGGTCCCTCTTGTTGCCGTGCCAGAGTCACGGATTGCTTTCTCCAACGCCAGGTTGAAGAAGAGGCAGGCCTTACCATCTAGTGGTTAATATTTGAAAAATAAAGGTCACTAACAGGCAATAATTTGAAATAGAACAATTTAAGACCAAGCACCTCTAAAAAATGTCCAATGATCGACCTGGCAATCGGGAAGCTCACGCAAATGTTGTTGTTTGGATTTTGATGATTCATTATGGGTTGTTCAAATCGGATTGTCTTTGGGCTACGATGTGTGAATAGATGGCTTTTAGCCACGATGGTAAATGGACGCAGCGTCCTCATAGAATTGGATAGCCTCGTCATCATAAAGTGGAATAATTCCTTCATCCAGTATTGCAGTCAAAGCAAGGTGCTTGTAGAAAAGCAACTTTGTCTTCTGGCTAGGTTCATTTGTTTTCCGCATTAGGAGATGATAAGATGAAAGGCATTATTCGCCTCTATAAAGATGACCGTTCCGTGAGGGTTAAAACGTAATTTGTTATCAAGTTGATGGATTAGTTGTTAGCTACGACCTATCCATTGAGGATGATGTAATGGCAGCTTGTAGATGACGGTCTGCGTCGTTGTCCTGTTGGTATTTCTGAGCAATTCCACTCGGACTGGCTGAGTTCAATTTGATGCTTCAACTTGGGTAGATTTCTAAGAGACGTCTGACGTGTTGTTCTACTCTTCTGGCCGCAATTACATAGCATTGAGTCGGTAGAAGATGCTGTAGAGATACGGCCCTAGAGTCAATCCTAGTGCAACTCCTGTTTTGGTGCGTTTGGTTTTAAATTCGTTGCTTTCGATTTCAACAAAGATTAATCCGGAATGAAAAAAGAGAAAATTATTTTGATAATAAGTGACATTAAAATGTACAAGACCTTTATAAAGACGCTGTATATACAGGGTGGTTTGCATATGATGCACCACTAGTCTAGGATGGATAGGTTGAGTCAAGATAATGATTACTAATATGATTCTTTTGGGAATGAGAACTTTTATCCCGACCAGGGCTAAAAGCATCAGACCCAAAGAGAAATCATGGTTTGATGGAAGCTGTAAAGAGGTTATTAGGGTCAAAGAGGTTAGCTTCCGTTGTTTTAGAGCCAACCCAACTGAGGAAAACCGGAAAAAGTTCAAACAAGCCAGAAAGGCCTGCAACTCCCATATTCGAAGGACCAAATTTTTGCATGATAAAAATTAAGGCTAAAAATACTGCAGGTAGTAAAAATTTTTGGTCATTTGTAAAAAACATAAGGAACAGAACTTCTTCCTCGGTCCCAACACTCATTGTCAATGACACTCCCTTCGTTAGCTCTGTCGAGAAAGCTAACTTATTTGTTAGGCAGTTCGCCGCCAACTCTACGCTGTCTGATAGTGTCATGACTCCCCCAGTTCTTGAGCGCGTAAATGATTCTATGGGACAAATCTTCTTTCGTACTCGTACTGTGGCGAGAGTCCTAAAAGATCTCAACGTTCATAAATCCGCTGGTCCGGATGTTATCCCCGCCATTGTTCTGAAGAGGTGTTCTTCCACGCTGGCAAAGCCCCTGCGTAAGCTTTTCCATCTATCCTATTCTTCTGGGCTTGTTCCGAGCAGTTGGAAAACAGCATTTGTCCAGCCTATCCCTAAAAAAGGCGAATCTTCTTCACCCTCTAATTACCGACCAATTGCACTTACATACGTTTTTTTTTTCCAAGGTCGTGGAAACGCTGATAAATTATCAGCTCAAGAAATATCTCGAAGATCGAAAGCTTCTTAATGACCGGCAATACGGCTTTCGCAGCAATAGATCCACTGGTGACTTGATGGTTTATCTCACCGAACAGTGGAACAAATCTTTACACCGTTTTGGAGAAAGTAAGATTATTGCACTTGATATTTCAAAAGCATTTGATAACGTTTGGCATCCTGCTCTGTTATCGAAAATGCGTGCTTTTGGTATCGATGAAACCCTTCTTCGTTGGATTAGTAACTTTCTTTCGAATCGACCTATACAAGTAGTATTAGACGGATTCAAGTCCGAAACCCATAACATAAATGCTGGTGTGCCACAGGGTTCTGTTTTGTCTCCGACCCTCTTTCTCATTTTTATTAATGCTCTCCTGTCTGCAACTACATATCCATTAAATTATTTCGCTGACGATAGCACCCTTAGCTTTTCATATTCGTTTCCAGATTCACATCCCTGCTCTTCGGACGTGGAACTGAAACGCCTGAATATGATAAGTACATTAAATTCTGACTTAGACAGCATTGTAAAATGGGGATTAAAAAATCGTGTAGAATTTAATGCTTCGAAAACTCGATGCTGCTTTCTGTCGTTAAAGCGAGACGCACCCCCCCCCCCCCCCTGCCATTATCTATGAGTGGCACTTGCATCGAAGAAACTAATCAGCTTGCGATTTTAGGTATGTGTATCACAAACCATCTTTTGTGGAATGATTACATACTTAACGTCGCCAAAAATGCTGGAAGATGTTTAGGTTTCCTTTGGAGATGCAAGAAATTCTTTCCCCCTTCTGATCTGGCTATTATTTACAAAAGCTATATACGTCCAAGGCTTGAGTATAACTCCCATCTCTGGCCTGGTGCTCCAGCAACTTACTTAAGCCTCTTGGACAGTATACAAAGACGAGCCTTCAAAATGATCGGAGACAGGAACATCATCGATACTTTTACGTCACTCGAACACCGGCGTAACGTTTCTTGTCTCTCGCTCTTTTATCGTTACTTTTACGGTAAGTGCTCAAATGAAACAGCCAGTTGCATTCCTCCCCTTAACAATTCAACCGTAATACTCGCGCTTCCAGGAATGCTCATCAGTTTGCTCTTGAACCCAATTTCGGCCGTACTGTCAAGTATAGGGACTCGTTCTTTAGCCGTACTACACGAATGTGGAATTACCTTCCACGCTCTGTCTTTTCCTCATAAATTTCGTACATAAAATCCCCTTTTGTGCGCGCTATAAATATAAAAAAAAAAAATTTAAGGGAGTGGGGTCTATCTCCCCCCGTTTGGCCGAGAGGGACAATTTTCTGAAAAGTTAATATTTCATTCTTTAACTTGATTTTTAATTTAAGTTGTTTTAAAAAATAATTTTTGAGTTTGTAGTAATTTTTTATAAAATTTTGCATTGTTAAAGGTAATTTTTAGTTTTGTAGTTCAGCACTGAAAATTTTATTCTAATAAAAACTTTCAAGAAATTAAGGAAAAACGAAAGATACTTTTTACCCAGGAAAGGGCTTTTCTCGGTTTTCGCTTATGTATGGTTCTACAACTCAAAATTTTGTTATTCCGGAAGTCCAACAGCAACCTGGAACCTCAAGAGTGGATGTAGAGTAGAATGCCACATCAGTTTTAATCTTAACAAAAATCCAAATGAAATTACAGTATCGAAACAAAAACCACAAACATACTTGAAACTCTGAAGCTTGTTTTCCCAAAAGAAAAAACGTTTTTCTGAATTCGGTCTTACCATAAATCTGCTTTCTATTAGGTCTAGTGTATACTTACTTTCGTAACTGAGTGTATCTAATCTATATACAAATAGCAAGAACTTGCATATGCAGCCGGGACAAATAATTGAATGTTTTGGCAAGGTTATGCATATTGTTTTGATGCAGAGTTAGTGTAAATGCCAACCACTTCGAACACGTCATAGTGAAGACATAACTACAAATCTCGTCCCGAAACACCGTTGAACATGGTGCTGGACGCATATGAATGCTGCGCGATTCCTTGTGTAACAATTCCGTGACCACACAGGGCTAGCTAACCCAATGTTAGAACCAAACAATATTGTAGCAGGTTTACTATCTATAACATTATCACAAGAGATCGCAACACTTTGTAGTTTTTATTTCGGAATTCTCCAGCTTCCTCAAAGTGATCTAACAGAAAATGAACAGCTCTTAACAGTTTCTTCTTCCTGGACCCAAAACATTATTTACAGTTGCTAGCGATGGCAAAACATACCATCTGTGAAAATTGTACTTCCCATATTAAGGGGAAGATTTTATTGCCCGAACAATTCAGAAACAAAAACTGCTGTATTGAATTCACTATAAGCTTGTATCAAAGAACACGATAGTACACAGCCAAGTTCTGGCACTACACGCTTTTACAGGAACAAACGCAGGTAACTTTCGAGTTTCGACCCCCCTCAAAATTTAGTAGTAATGAAGTCAGAAATTTTAAATGCCGACCCAAATCCAACGCTTGTTATTGGCATTTCTTTAACATTGTTTTTTAATATAACTTCCTTCGGGAATTCTTCTGCATCTGTAATGAGTTTTCTATTAGAAACAACTTTGATTTTGTAATCTTCCTTGTTTAGGTAGTAAATTAATCTATGCGCATGTTAAGTCAGAAATGAATATTTAATATTGAAGTATGCATAGATTAAATTATCTTAGCAGAGAGTTAGTTAATTTCTTTTCCTAGTATAGGTAAAATAGGTGCCGTGAAATAAACAAGAAGGCAATAATGTCGAATCGACTTTATTTCCGAAATATATTGGAAATAACGTCGAATTTTAAGATTTTTCTTTCTCGACTTTATTTCCAATTATAGAAACATAAAAGAGAAATAAGGTCGAGCTGCTAAGTTTGGTAGTCGACTTTATTTCCAAATGAAAAATAATTTTCGATTTTATTACAATTTATATTCGATCTTATTTCCTCGTTTAGCCAATTTGCTTGATAAAATGCTGTTGAACCCTTCTAATGAGCTGGTTGTTCTTTTGAGGGTATTGTAAACCGCCTGTCCCCGCAACTATTTGTATATATATTATTTCCACTTGCATTTCTACATTATTGCCAATTTGAGTTGGCTGATTAAGGAGTCACAAAATATATATCTTTTCGGCTTTCCATTTTTATTTTCGATTTAATTTCACTTTCATTCTCTCTTCTATAATGGAAATAAAGTCGAAAGAAAAATACGCTTCTATTCGATATTATTTCCTATATTTTTTAGAAATAAGGTCGATGGACATTATTTCCATCTTCTTTATTTCACGGAGCCGGTAAAACAAATGAATAAAAATAAGGCAACCACAATGATTGAACATTCGCTAACAAAATAAAACTAACATCAATAAAATAAATTTTCTATTTCTAGGTTGCGTGGATAAAATCTGATTCAAAAGCTATACTTGGGATACATACCCACATGGTATCTCTAAATCCAAGATTATCGGTAACACATAATGGACACAACACGTGGAAATTACTTATAGCCCACGTTCAGTTAAATGATTCTGGCAGTTATATGTGTCAATTAAATACTGATCCTATGAAGAGTTTGGTAAGTTATTTCCAGCACTTTGAACAAAATTTATTCGAACTTTCTGTAAATGCATGCACGAACTTTTAATAAATGTGCATGCACAAATATTTAACCTATGCATCTTTTGTTTGGGAATAGGTAGTTTTATTCCAAAAATATGTAATCTCCGTGTTACAATTCATTAAATTGTAGTAAAATGCTTTTAAAACAATTATTACACAACGAAATCAATGCTAAAAAAAAACATCATTCCAGCTCCATCTCAACATTTTCTTACATTTCCTAATACGGATGTGTCACTCAAATCATGATTCATAACCTTGCACCAAATAGAAAAATATCAAGCAAAAAAAAACCATGATTGCATAATGAAGAAAAGTTTTTTTATACATTACTTAATTTACTGCGATATGAGAAAAGAAGACACACAAAAAATGTAAGCGAGTGCAAGTGCCATATACTTTTTTCACTTGTGTCTTTATACCTCCCTCCCCCCCAATCCGAAATATTGCTGACCAACCACCGAAAAGACCTGTCAGAGTGTCAGCTAAAGAAGATCTATTAATGGATATTCAACAAGAGGTTTTTTTATGTATTGTGTTTCTGTCTTGAGAACAGAGAGAGTTGGCGCTGATACTGCAGTGGATTTCTTCTGAACTTCAAACTTCTTTGTGTGCGTGTGGAAAGGAATTTTTTGTTAAAAAACGCAAAATAGACATCTTTTCTAAAATTTAAATTATGCTCTAATTCTGAATCTGATTTGAAAAACAACAAAAAAAAAATAATAAAATATAATAAATGTTGAATAGGCTTTACCGCTTTCAAAAAGTAGGTACTAATTTGGTAACTTTGAATCATAATTTGAAGTGAAAAATTTTTTTTTAAATTAAAATAAGATAATAGCTCCCAAGGAAATGAAGTAAACTATTGAATTAAAAAAAAAAAAATTAAAAAAATAAAAACTGGTAGCCATGATTTTATAAAACACTGAAATGTGCGACATTTTGGAGATTTTTCTTTTTCCAAAGCTTTCAATTTAAAAAAAACGTTGATTTTTCTTTTTGAACTTGAAACCCCTAAATTTAAGTTATATTAAGGTTTTAAATTGTTAAATTATGTTGAAAATTGAAGGAGTTATGCTTGTTTTCATACGCCAAAAACGAAAAATTATATCAGAATGAGTTATACGAGTATTTTTTTGCATGAATAAAAAGTAAATTTTTTTTTTGAGATAACAGCAATAAAAGTTTAAGTTTATGAAAATTTTGTCGTTATTTTTATTTTTGTGTCCAAATTTGTAGCTGTATTTAATACCTAAATAATACTTTTTATTTCAATAAATTCTCTTCATAAATAACAAAGTTACGTAACAATTAGTAAGCGCGCACTACCACCAAAATGCAAGGGAAACTCACCCTTAATTTCTGTTATATACATATCTCTGTAAGTCGGCCATAGACCAAAACTTTTCAACTAAACGTTCATGGAACCGGAAGAACTTTTAAATGATCTCCGCCAAAAATAGGGCAACGATCATAGGGGTTAAGCACATCACGACAGTCCCACGGGAGAAGCAGAAATTGCCGAAATTACTGGTTGAGCTCTCGCTAGTCCATCGTTTCCAAGAAGCGGTCCTATCTGGATCTATTGGTTAAAAACTTCAGACTGAAAATAACTGACACTGTCAGCTTTCGAACGAGCTTTTGGAATTGGAGTAGTAATAAATAAAGGGTTTACAATTTACACACGTATATCATTAAAATTATATAAATAGTAAACTACATACTTTTATGAGGAAAAGAATTTATTGATTTATTCTTTTAAACTCGGGCTCATTTTTTTTTAAAATGGGGCTGCTATTATACCTATAAGTTTTTATTATTTTTTTGGTTTTATGAAAATATAAAACATGTTTTAAATGATAGGCTCGAAAAAAAAATTATTAATTAAAAAACAATCATGTGAAATTGTTGAAATTACATATATCATTCTAAACGAACATTTTTTGATATAACTTTTATAGTTTTTATTTTTTTGCAATGAATTAAAAGAAAGATAATAGAATATGACTTCATGTATTTAGTGAATCCTTTTGAATTCATGTTTAGTTGTTTAGCCACAGTGGCACTCTTCTCGTGCAAAAAATCCATAGGTAATAAATGGGGTTTTCAACCTCGCATCGCGCATTGGCTATATATTTCGGTTATTAGACCGATTCTCACATATGGTGTGTCTGTTTGGTGGACGGCTTTGGACAAAGCCATAAATCGTGACATTTTAAGTAAGGTCCAGCGAACAGCAGGTTTGTGCATTAGTGGATCACTCCGCACAACTCCCTCCGCTGCACTTGAAGTGTTACTCCATCTGACACCCTTAGATATATTCTGTAAACACACAGCTGCGAGTACTGCCATCCGTCTCAAAGCTTCCTCACAGTGGATCAATAATGAAATTGGCCACTCGATTATTCCGAACTTACTAGAAACAATTCCCAGGTACATCGATTACTCCATTCCGCGGCTTCAGTTTGACAAGAATTTTCAGGTTTCAATACCCTCTAGATCAGTCTGGGAGGATTTGTCATTCCTTGAGGATAATTGTGTCCACTTTTATACCGATGGATCAAAAACTGAGGACGGGGTAGGATGTGGGGTGTACTCTGACAAGCTTAAACTAAGCCTATCCTTCCGTCTTCCTAATCATTGTAGCGTGTTCCAGGCGGAAATTCTAGCGATCAAAGAAGTTCTATCTTGGCTTAAGGAAAACGTGATATCAACCACTGATATCCGCATTTTCTCTGATAGCCAAGCTGCCATTAAATCTCTTGACTCTGTCTCCAATAACTCACTGACAGCCCTCAACTGCCGATCATCTCTCACGGAGATGGCGCAGCAGTTTAACATTCACCTATGTTGGGTGCCGGGCCATAGGAATATTAAAGGCAATTGCAATGCTGATGAACTCGCTAGAAATGGAACCATCTTACCAATCGCGCCATGTATGGCAAATATTGGTATCCCTCTCGCTACATGTAAACTCATGCTGGTGCAAGATGCCATTAGGTTAACTGATCTTAGGTGGAACACCATCACTACATGTGTGGCGACAAAGCAGATCTGGCCATTGTTAAATCCGAGTCCATCTAAATGCTTGTTGTCCCTGAATAGATCGCATATAAGCTCCGTAGTTGGTGTCATCACAGGACACTGTCTAATTGGGAGACACGCCGCAAGGCTGTGTTCTCTCCAATGACTTTTGCAGAAGCTGCATGGATGAGGAGGAGGAAGAAACAACTACTCATCTTCTTTGTACATGCCCTGCTCTGTCCCAGAGACGTAGGGTTCATTTGGGAGAATACTTTTTCAACGACCCCAGCGATCTTGCTAACAAAGATATTAACAATCTCTCACGCTTCATAAGAAGCTCCAAATGGTTCAACGAGTAGGGAGGAAAATCTCTAGATTCTTGTGGTATCACAACGGGCCAATCCTGGCCTAAGTGTGTTGGTTTTCCATACTGACAGCCACGTCAACCTAACCTAACCTTAGCTTGTTAATCAGGGTGTTTTAACAGGAAAACAGCAATACCACCATTTTTCAACTTCAAAATACGAGGCATCTCAGGTTTAATTTCAATATATTTGATGTTCATTCTAATACTTGATCAATATACCTATATGTAAAAGATAGCCAATTTTTTTTTTAGTTTTCTCATTTGAAATTTCAAGATGTGCAACGTCATTGTGAAAAAAGAGAATCTTTACAAATTTTAATTATTATTATTATTTTTTTTTGATATTTTTTTTTGTACCTATTAGTTCTTTTATATGAAAATTCGAAAAAGGTCTTTTTTGCGTTTTTAAACCAAAAAATTCTTTCCACACGCAAACAAAGAAGTTTACAATTCAGAAGAAATCCATAGCAGTATCAATCCAGCTCTTTTTGTTCTCTCTCCAAAATAAATATCGCACATGCGCTCTCATATATTTTATTCTTGTTTCTTCTCATATTACTTCAGTTGACAGTTCGGTCTTCGGTGTTTGGATAGGAAAATTGTTAGATAGTGGGTGGGGAAGGAGTTTAGTCTAAATGGAAAAAATGTATAGCATATGTTTTGTTTGTGTGTTGGCTGTTATAGTTTTTTCGTCTTTCTTTCTCATCTCAGACATGTGTTTTTATGAATATTTTTTATGTGTCAGTGGTGGTTCAGAAAAATTTGAAAGGCAGGTTGGGAAGTTACTAAGTTAGTCATCCTGGTCAAGTGTATCGCACATGCGCTATCACATTTCCTTGTAGGGTTTTTTTTGCTGACTAATTTCTGGTTCATGTTTTCGTTCGTTCATTTTTTTTTAGGACCTCAGAAAGAATTATAAAAAGCGTTGAACATATTACAAGGTTTTTTTTTAACTAGGTAGGTAGCAGGCACGAAGCGTGACTTTTTTGGAAGCGGAAGCACTTAACGTTGAACTTAAAATTAAAAGTCATTTATTCAAGATCATATTTTTTTTATTACTAAATCCAGTGCTGTTCCAAACGCTTTTTTCATTTTCAAATAAAAGACACGGCCAACAGTATAATTTATTTGTTTTAATTCATAGAATTGCATTGAAAAATGCCTTGTACATCGCTTTGTAACGGTGTTGATATTAACAAATGGCTTCGATCTACCACCGTCTATTATAATTTTTTTCTCATCAAATGTTCTCGACGAGAATGGTTTATTAATTAAGCTTTCAATTATACAATTGCAGGTAATAATTTTGAACAAAACGCTAAAGAAAAAAGAAATCCTAAACTACTTACACAAAACATTTACAGTTGACAATGCGATTTGCACACAACAGATAAAAAACATAACACGGAACACACAAGTGTTAAATTAACTTTTCTACCCCTTTGTCAATAAATAAGAAGAAGCAAATAACTCAAAACTCATATCTCTCCTTTCCTGCTCTACTTTTGTTTTCACAAATTTTCATAATGAGTTCACTCAATTCAATCTTCACTTCTTATGTGAACGCCAACAAATTAAAAAATTTGCTTTGAAGGAGATTGAGTGAGAGTTGAGAGTAGGCGATATATCAGAATGCCTAGCTGGTATGCATTCCAAATATTTGTTTGGAAGCGTGAGTGTATAATGGAGTGACATTGTGCATTCGCCGTGGAATTGAAGGGATAGGTATTATGAGTTTGTGCAGTTTTAGTTTTGCATTGTTTCGAATTAAAAATTCTTTTCTTAAATCGTATAATTTTTTGAATTGCTTAACGGAAGCACTCATTCCACTCAATATATGGACGCTTCGTCCCTGGTAGGTAGGTAGACATGATATGAATTTGTCGTTGGAGACATTATGTCTTTGTTTAATTTAGGAATGTTGCGAGAAAAAGGGTTAGAATTAGAGGAAAGTCAACACTATGTTCAAAAAAGAAAGTTGCTTAAGAGAAGTTATATGGTGATACATTGTTGGTAGCGGTTCATAAAAAAAACTAAAAATTATAAAAAAATTTTGTATTTTTTCTTAAAGTTTTTTCGCTCAAAAAAATATAATTTAACTTTTATTAAACTTTTAAAATTCATTTGTTTTTAATTTTAATTTTTCCAAATCAACGGTAATGGTTTTTTATATCTGTAATCAAACATATGTATATCCGTGACTCGAAAAGTACATAAGATATCTCGTATGACAGGTCTTGACCATCTCCATAGAATAGTTTAAAGTGTTGCCATCTTTCTCAAAATACATATATATTTTGTTTGCAATGAAAAAACATGGTTCAAATTTTTATCAAAAAAAGGGGTTTGGTTTTTTACGCCTCGAAGCTACAGCCGTCAGCCAAAATGGACATACGGTATGTCAATTTAGCTCTAGATTTGGTTAACAGCTTTTCGTGCTTGGAAGCTTCGCCCGTAATCTTAAATTTTTTAGTTCAATAGATACGTCTAGATTAAAGCGAAAATTAGTTTTCAGTATTGCCAGCCTTCTAAAAGTATTTTTTTTTAATTAAAAAAAAACAATGGCAACACTTTTAATACTATGCTATAATTTTTTTTGAAAGCCAGCAACCATTTCTTAAATTTGCTTTTCAAATCAAGTTGTTTCAGCAAATAGTTTTTGAGAAATTAATTTTCAAACTCAAAATTTTGAAAAAAAAAAAAAATTTTTTTTGTTCAATCTGAAATTTTTCAAAGCTTACCTAAAATTAGTACTATTTTTTATTTCAAGAGTCAAACCATTGAATAAATATAAATAGAAGGTCTCACACAGAAAATCGCCACTATGGGTGGTCGATGCCGCCACCATCGCTTGAAAAAATATAATAGGTCTGGATATTCAATAAGAAAATTTTTCCTTAATTATAAATGAGTTGTGTATTCGAAAGGGATTTTTTCTCAATTTGAAAATTTTTTGTTTATCTACGTTTCTACGGCAACGATTGTTCTATTTGTTTTCTATTATTCAAATTATTTGTTTTTTTTCAAAATAATTTGTTTTCAAATATGTATGAATGTAGGTATGTATGTACATATGTATGTATTTGAATATGTGCCTATGAAAATTTGCGTTATTTTTAATTCTAAATTAAAAATCAAAACAGAGGGGTTGCATTTGTGTCTTGATTTTTTTTTTTGATACGAAAGTTACATTAGTCAGGTAGGGACATAATGGGCCCTACCAATAATCAAATTTAGCAACGACTTAAATATTTCGAAAAAATTCACCATTATGTTATGGATCCTAAATACTTAACCAAACACTGCATGTTATTTCTTTGAAAGCCATTTCATGTATGGGGCATTTCACGTGAAGCGGATAACGAAAAAAGTGATGGGTCTTGGAATTGGTTCATTTTTGGTTTATGTAAACTTCTTTTTGTTCTTAATCTAAATCCAGAAGAATTCTGACATGCTATGGGTAAGGGTTTTCTTAAAAAATACTGATAAATTAAATTGAGCATTACAAAAATAATTTCAATGGTGGAATATATGGTAAATTAGATGTCCTTTTTATTCATAAAATTTAAACCGGAAATTGATTTTTTTTTCTTATAGAAAACCGGAAGTTAACATTTCAAATTGAATTTTAGTCAAGTTAGCCATTTTTAATATTTTTTGTTTTGGTCCCATTTTTAAGCCTAAATTTCAGAAATACTACATGCCAGGTTTCAGAGTGGGATATCCATACGTTTAGAAGATACAGCATTTTAAGTGCGAGAAATACCTGCAGAACCAGATTTTAGTATGGAAAACACGTGATTTTAACACTCAAATCTAGTTTTGAGTACGTAAGACCTTTTTGATATTTTTTATCTTTCCTCACAATCTTTTAAATACAATACTAAAATAAGTTTAATTCCACACTAATGACTTTTAATGGAAAAAAGTTTAAAAACAGGTCAACGGCTGCCTAATATATGACTAATTATAATGCCAAACCAGTCCAAAAAATCAACTCAAAGCTTAGGGAGTGATGTTTTTCTAGCACGTGCTTGTAAACATCATTCCTTGAACATTGATTTTATCGAAATGTCGACTATTAACATATATACATTTTGAAAAGTCGATTAAATTTTTGTCGCTGTTTTTATCCATCGGTATGTTAAGGAATCGACATTATTTTGGTTGAGATTTTAAAAATCGGCCTTCTGATAATTATAATGTAGAGATATCGCACCCACTCAACTGAATGGTTAGAGATTATCTAATTGCACTATGAGTATGGATTAAGGTTCTGTAATACCCTAACAAAAGGTTGTTCGAAAACCTGTCCAAATATAATTAATATTAATATACATACTTGTATAATCTGTGTTTGATTTTTATACTAGAAAAGAAAAAAGAAGGTCTTTGATATTTGTATAAATTGTAGTAATCCCATGGTGGCAGTCAACTGCAGGGCCATCTAAGGTATGGAGGCAACCCTACTGAATGGGAGTTTATTCTCTTCTTTATTTCTTTTAGATTTTACATTTTCCAACCACTGAATATAATTCGCAATCGATATAATATTCACCTCTTGATCCTCAATTTTTTTTTACTTGTGTCCATTAGAGTAAATGAATATATATCTTGAAATAGGCCACGAAAATAAAGATCGATTTGAACAAGTTTTTTGTAGTGTAAAAGATATGAATTATTAAAGGAACACCATACAAAATGCTCGTTATGCAAATTATTACTTAAAATACAAATATTTAACTATATTTTCTTCTGATAATAAAAGTTAACTTATCATAAGTTAAGGTCAAATGAAGAACTTATTTTTAACTATGTAATTACGTATATAATTACTTTAATAACGTTTAAGCCTTCCATCCTGCACAGTCAAGTGTCTTCCATCTAAGGCATCTTTCTTAAAGAATATTAACATTGTTTTCTTGTTCATATCTTCGTATCTAGCAAATACTTTTACATGAATCAATTTTTTTTTAAGAGAGCAATTATTTTACTATACCTACATTTTAACCAAAGCTTTTTTCTAGGTATGATTCAATTATGTATATGTTACATCACTTTAAACATCATATTTCTCTTTTCATTCATATTTAACATTACTTAAATCAAGTTATTTTAGCAAATAAATTGCGGGAAACCGTTGTCCACACAGAAAACAGGTGTATGGTACATACAAATTTCTGACCTATATTGTTTAAATAAAAAATAATAAAAAATCGGTTGTGCTTTTGCAATGTTAAAACCAGCTAAAGTAAAAAGAATAAAAATGAAAAAACCTTTATAAGTCGGAAACATTATACCTACTTTCTTTGTCCTTTGGCCTAACAGGAGGTGTACAAACTAGTCAAAAAAAAAACAAAGAAACAAAAACTAACAAAAAAAAAGTTCTCTAATGTCTTGAACTTTTTTTTCAGTAAATCAAATAATGCATTCATCGGTTAACTTGTTTATTCAATTGAAATTTGAAAATTTAACAAAAAGATAGATTTTTGGGAACAAAAGATTTTCTTATAAAGGTAACCTCATATTAAAGGTTTTCGCGGTTGGTTGAATTATACATTTTTAGATTTTAAAAGTGTATAAAAGTAGCCTCGTTGTATATGTATGTAAGTGTTTCCTAAAGCCATAAAATACCGTATTGAGTTCATTGCTTTAACAATTAAGTTTCAATTTTGAGTTATAGTTATTTCCAACAAGTATCTGAATATAATGCATTATTTAAACGTTATTTTAACATTAGGTATTTTTCTGAGTAAAAGATGTAAGTATTCGATTTGCTTTAATCTCCTTGTTCGAAAAATAATCTACATCAAAAACTAGGTTTCTAAAAACATATTAACAAATCAAATAAACAAACAATCTTCAATTAATTTCTTATGTTCACATTTCAATAGGCAAAAATGTTTCTTACTTACCCGACAAAGAAATATCGACACATGAAACAAAATATAAAAACAACCCATACCCCTAAAGAAAACTACCTACACACATTTATAATGCATGAACCTATATTGAAATTTGAAAAAAAATCAAAACAAATCTAAATCTCTATGGATACGGAAAGGCACAAATATAAAAATACAATAAATAAATATCCCGTTGAAAATTGGTTTGTGTTCATGAAAACCCCACATCTTTTTTTTTTGTTTCTCAAATTTGCCACACGTAGTCGATGCCGCTTTGAGCTCTGAGGTGTCACTTCTATTTATATTTATTCAATGGTCAAACACTGAAAACCAGAACTTTGTTAAAAAAGAAAAAAAATTAAACTGATTCCACTCTTCTGGTAGCTAAAATGATCATAATGATTTGATGAATGCGTAGTTGTATGAAAAATGCCAAATAACTTTTCTCAAATGTCATAACGCTCTCTGAAATTATTTCAATAAAAAATGTTTGTCAAAAAGTAACTTATTATTCCAAAATAACACAGTTAAAAAAAAGTTTTGTTTTTTTTTATACAAAAGTCGTTACTTTATTTCCACTAGAGCTCTTGATACCCGGGTACCCGGTACATTGACCCGGACATTCCGGGTATTACCCGGGTCGCCGGGTACCCGGGTACCCACACGTGTCGGGTACGGGTGTCACATATGTGAAAAATGTGTTTTTCAGCTTGTGTAAAGTTACACTTTGAATTTATATTGAAAACGAAAAATTTTTTTTTTTTGCACCACCCTAATATTTTTTTTTTTTTTTGAAAACGACAAAAAAAATTTGCACCACCCTAATACAAAATATTTTTTTGAAAACGACAAAAAAAAATTTTGCACCACCCTAATAGAAAATAATTTTGTGAAAACGACTTTTTTTATTTCTACCTGTACTTTAAGAAGCACCCTGCTGTTATTGTTATTTTTTCATCTCCCATCTGAGTTATGATGGTTCATTGGGACCAATTACACAAATTCCCGGGTACCCGACACCTGACGGGTACCCGGCAATGTGTCGGGTACCCGGGTACCCGATCATGTTTCGGGTACCCGACACGTGTGGGTACCCGGCTACCCGGGTAATACCCGGAAATTTAGTTACCCGGGTACCCGGGTACCCGGTCGAAATCAAGAGCTCTAATTTCCACCGCCGTTTTTAGTAAATTTTTTGCCACAAGAAAGTTTTTTTCGAACATATTTTTTTTTTGTTGAAACATAAAAAAAGAGTTAGAAAGGTATGAGAGGCGAGTACGTATTTCTGTGCATGAGAGCATAAACCAACTGTATGGGTGTTTGATGATATTGAGCTCTATTACAGTAAATAGGGATTGGTACGAGATAAGTATGTACGTCGTAATTGGTGGGTATCTGGTCTGAAATTAATCAAAGGAGTAGATGTAATTTGTTGTATCGTATAATTTTTTGTATGTTATTAGGCAGGAAATTACTAAACACATTCATAAGCGCCCGTAGGATTTTTTGCAGGGGGCGGCATGCCGCGGGTTGCATAGGTAAATTAGATGTCGCCCCATTCGACTTCCACCATGATACATCTAATTTACCTATGCAACCCTTACTCTTTTTTTTTTTGCGGAGAGCTTATGGAGGTTTTAAATGATATTTATTATTATTTTTTGGATGCAATAATCCAAAAAATAGTCTACTCTTGCCTCTACCACCAATTTTCGACGCTTAAAGACTCCCCAAATCGAATTTTACACCTCACATTTTGCAGCGCCACCACCAGGACGTTTGCAACCCTAAAAAAATATTCGCCATGATAGTACTATAGTTTTCATATACAAAGGTGGTTGGTATCCAAGGCTTCACACAGTTCTTAATTCCTAAGATAAAGTATATGTAAAATACGCTTTTTTAACAAATTCAGTTATTTAACAAATTCAGTTATATTGGTAACAAGGAAACTTCACGTACGTAAAGTAAATGCAAGCAAGTGTTAAAAAAAACTGCGTAGCTTTGACTCGAAAATACCGTTGTTCGCCTTCGGGAGCAGTGGACAATAAAATTTGATATCAGTTATGGCGGCAACAAATTTTTTTTTATTTTGTAGGCCTGTGAATCATTGATTCATAGCTATTTAATAAGCAACAAACATGAATTAATGTATTAAACTTCTTTAAATTCCCAATATTTCATATATGTTAGTTAATCCTTTAATTTGATGCTTCAATTTTTTTTTTAAATTAAATGCTTTTCATTTTCATATACATATATTGATTTTCATGCCTTCAGTCTGCTTACCTGGAAGTTGTCGTTCCTCCTGATATTCTTAATCAACCTGGACCAACAGAAACTTTTTTAGGGATCAGTAATGAAGGGGGAACAATACAACTACTTTGTAATGCAACAGGAGTACCAGAACCTACAGTAATATGGCGACGTGAAGGAGGAAAAAATATTATTCTGCGATCAGAAAATAAAGATAAACGAGGTAACACGCAAAAACATTTTTGAATTCTGTAATTAGTTAATTGATTTTTATTTATAGTTTTAAAATCCGTCGAAGGCCCAAAGTTAACTCTTAACAATGTACAGCGAACGGACATGGGTGGATACTTGTGCATAGCTTCAAACGGAGTCCCTCCATCTGTCAGCAAAAGATTTGATGTCTACGTTCATTGTATGATTATTATGTACCATAATACAGTGTTTCAAAAAAGAAATTACAAAAATATGAAAAACACAATTTTTTCCATTACAGTATCCACAAAGCCAAAGTTCTATAATAGAGATTTGGAGTCTTCCTTTAAGAATCCTCCGGAGTAAAAAAAACGACAGTAATTTTCAATATAAAATGACACCGTGTTACTCTCGATTCACCGACAAAAAATGTCGAATTGTCAAAATGTCCATTTATATCGACTTAACAAATGCGTGTTTCTGATTCATAATGCGCCGAGTCGACGTGAGGTGAGAGTGACGAGTTACCGTCATAGCTGTCAAACCAATTTCAAAATAGGTACTCTAGTCACGCCATGAATTCGAGAAATTGAACAAAAGAAGTGAAAAAATTACTTTTTTTAAATTTTCGATAGGTAATTGACGAAATGGTACAAAAATTGTATTAAAAAATATAAAATTGATTAACTTATTATTTTAAGTACTAATTTGTTATAAATTATTTTTTTTTTGTTTTTATAAAAAAATAAACCTAGTCCTTCAAAACGCTCGTTGTGAGCGATTTTTATATGCAACTAGAAAAAATAACAGCTTCTCCACACGCTCACGTTGACTTACTGCATTGGGTTTGTGACTTTGTGTTTATTCCACATATTTTGTTGGAGAAAAGGGCAAAGAGATAGTGGAAAAATCTCCACGGTAAACGATGTGAAGAGATTTTTATGACATTCCTTTTTCCTTCTCACACTGGCACTGCCCGTATTGTACGTTCAACAAATGGACTTTAAAATAAAACAACGCCCCCTATAGTAGTCTTAAGTACTACAATGTATTAGGGATACGAACGAGCACTCCATATTATAAATACATACTCAAAGCATAAAACCAGCAACAACACTTTTTGATTGTACACATTCCATACATATACAAAATGTTTAAGAAAAAACATTGGAATTTTACAAAAAAACCAAAAACTTGCCGAAAAATTAAAATATCCCAACAGCTGCTCGATAGATGATAAGGTATAATGACATGAGCTTATGAAATGATGTTTTCGAAAGCGTACTTTTAGACATTATTTCCTAAACTATGATTAGATCAATATGTCAATTTTATTTAAAATTTCGATAGTTAAAAGCACGATTTTGAAAATGTCTCCAGTGATCGAAATTTTAAAAAGTTGATGATTAATTTTTTGTCGATATTTTGATCAGTCGGCATTTTTAATTGGGTGATGTTTTAAAAATCGACCTTATACAGTCGATATTTGTAAAGATTAAAATAAATGAAAAACGTAAATAACAAGTCAAATGTACATATGTATGTACCTACATTTAAAAAAAATAGACTGACATTTCATCAAGCAGTAAAACAAGTAAAATTTTTGGTCCAATGACTTTGTAGAGAACGTTTTTTTCCTATCCAAAGGACTTTGGATTTGTGGATTTGATAATTTTTGTTTTTGGCGCTAGGTTACTCCACAGTACACATTTTGCAGGCATTATCTTTTTCTGAATTCTGAAATTCTGAAATTCTGAGCACAAAAACTTGATTTTCTTTTGAAAAGATAAGCAAGATGTTGCCTTTGATATTTCTGTGCTGTGATGTTACCTAATGTGTGGATTTTTTTTTCAATCATATTTGGCTGAACAGAAAAATGCTGCAGCCAAAGCAGGAACAGTTTAAATAGTTTTAGTTTTTTTTTGAAGTTTTATTCCAACGAGCTACGGCTTCTTTTCAGCCGATACACCTTTTTAAGCTGGGAGAGTTAGATATCGGTGGTTATGTAACATATAGTGGATTAGTCTCTTTTGGGACTTGATCCCAAATACCTAATACAGGTACTGGAAATAAAGAGTTGCTCCGGCTCAGAAAGGTGTGCTAACTGATGGAAAATGATTATTCCTGCATTTAGCACACGAATCTCAGAAAACACCGATCTGCTTTACGTTACATTTAAACACATTTACATTTACATTTAAAATACATTACTATATGGGATTATAGTTTTACATTTTTCATTATTTCAATTAATTGTTCACAATTTTTTTTATTTCAGTTCCTCCTTCAATCAAAACATTAAATCAGTTAGTTGCAGCACCAGTTGGCAGCCAAGTGACTTTGGAATGTTTTGTTGAAGTATTTCCAAAACCTTTAAATGGATGGTACAGAGATCAAGGTAAGCTTTAATGACATATTTTCTTATTACATATAGAATAAAAAATATAATTAATAGAATTATTGAAAAACAACGATGGTTTTAAATACAATGTCACGGAAGTAATGATCAATCAATATACTTGGCAAATGAACTTGACAATTTATCAATTAACCAAAGCTGATTTTGGACCCTACATTTGTTCTAGCGTAAATGCTCTTGGGAAAAACGAAGCTAGAATAAGGTTTCAAGGTAAGTTAATACATTTTTTTAAACATAATTTTGAACTCGAATTAAACTTTATCAAACAACACGAAGAAGCACAACTCAGTGAAGAACTCAACCCGAACGTTTCTCATCAAATTGCATTTAGCGTGGTCAGTGGGAAAGTCCTGTTGATGACATGATGGAGAAAGCTTAAAACTATCGTACCGATTAAAATATTCATGACGCTTAATTTCGATCACATCATATCTTTCATATCTTTCTTCGCGGTTACTGCATATACGTCCGGTGTTTTTAGTGGAAAATGATCCTTTAATGATAGAAACTTATTTTATATGGATATGGATTTGATTAAATATCTTTTTGAAACAAATCCCTTAAAGTATTTAAATATCTATGCTATATTGCTATGCTAAATATGGTATATTTTATTCTTATTTTAACTCTACTTAAAATGAAATACTATTTTCGTCTCATTTAATCAAATACTAAATGTGTTTTGCAGAACTCCGGTTACCAAAGCCAAAAACGACGACAGTAACGAAGGTAAGCTCTACTATAAAATCAATTAGAAAGCAGACATTGAGCTACAACAAAGAAATAAACGAAGTTTTTCGACCGAAACAAGTCATTGTCATCAATCATATGCTGGAAAATGGTACTGACGCAACTGTCAATAATGAAGGAGGTGAGTTACAAATTTCATCATAGATTAACAATATTTTTTATTACGTAATTACAGAAATGTATGTAGTTATGTATTACACCTATATTTGTCAATATTATACACAATGTATATACAATATAAAGCTGAGTCAAAATTCGGATTATGACTCTTCTTAAAACGGCTACAAAATGTTGAAACACCAATCATGTATGTTTAATATGCATTGCATGGGGATGGTATTTGATGGCAACGACTAGGTTTTGGTTATTAACTAAATTTTTTTAAAAACATGTCCCAAGAGTAAAAGCAGTATATTGATGTTTGAAACTTTAAAGGTTATATTAGTTAGTAAAAAATAAAAATCATTTTGTTCCAAAATACTTGCTCTTGGTCTGCCGTCTCTGCTGCTCGTGGTCTTTTCGAATGCTTTAATACTTAAATAAAAAACAAAACGGCTTTTCAACACTTGTTGAATTAATTCAGAACATTCTTGAACAATGAGTGCATTCAAAGTCAATTTCGGACAAACAGAAGTCACGGAGACCAATATCAAATGTACACGGACATTTAAGTTAAGGTTTAGACGGGCGTTGGTAACATATGTCATATGTATATTTATTTTATTTCAACAGCAATTTCACAAATATCAACAGTATATGATCATGACAATACTCGGAATCCACATTCTTCAGCAGTAGTGCCCTCATCACGATCACCACGATTACTCATCAACGGAGCTGAAGCTCATCGAGGAAGGATTTGTTCTTCAAGTTGTGGACACTTTTATTTTGTATGTATATTTTTAATTCTTTTATTTGAGTGAAGGATCAATATTTTATGAGTGCGGTTTTCATCAGTTATATTCAATAGCTATATTGCCATATGTTAGAGTAATGAGTATAATCATAGCTCCTTCTTAACATTCAGTTCAATTTTCAAATCTAGTTCATTCGACAACATCAAAAATTGGCTGATAATTTCGGTATCCATATCTTTAAGTTTTAATGTTACTCAATAATTAAAAAAAAAAGCCATAATGTATTTCCAACAGCTTTATTTATCCACCACACAAGTTATTAAGGAATGTGTAATAGCAATGGACAAAGATCTTTTACCAGGAACTTAAAACGTTATAATGTTTAAATATTTCTGTAATTTTAAAATAATCATATTAATGGTTTTATTTATTTAAACTGCTATTTTTTGATCCTCACATCATGTTACAAAGGACCACTAACAACAAGTCGCTTGAATTTGTGTTTTTAACAAAATAGGCTCACTTGCACGAAGTTTTTTTTGTAAAAATAACAATAACACATTTTTTTTTCACTTGAAATTTTATATATGTATTAGTTACTAATGCTGTCAAAAAAAGCTTTGTACAAATGAGTTCTATGATATTTTTTTTTAAGTAAATAATTATCTACTTTCGTATACATTTTAATAGCAATAAAAATAATTAGTTCAGGATTGTCACAATTATTAATTATTCTGAAATGTTAAGTAAGCAAAAAGGGCAAACATATAAAATAAGAGACTGAAGAACTTATGACGTAATTAATAAATCAATCGATTCTAATAATTAATTAATCCTTTTAGTATTTGAAGGTTTTAAGCTATTTTTTAAATTATATAATCAAAGCATACAAATAATTCAATATTATTTTACAAGGTATAGTCCTACTTCCCAATACAAATTAAATTCATTTATTTTCTTATCATTGCAGACTTGAAACTTAGCTTGTTTTTATTCACTTTGGTCACTGTGCTGATGTAATGGTAGATGAGTGAAAAGAATTTAATTGAAAGACAAGAAATAAACTCCATAAAGCGTTTATTAAAATAGAAACTTTGATCCATTGAATAAATATTTACCCCTTTTAACCCCTAAACAGAATGCGACGGAGTCGCAGGCGTATCTGGAAAACATTAGAATCAAATGGTAACAATCCACCAGCGGGATCTGGAAAAGTTAAAAATTGATCAACTCTTACGGCTCCATCTCCATATCTTTAAGATTGCAGTAGTGGTGGTTGTCGAAAAGCGGTGTTAAACTATTCTACAGTTTCTGGTCAATGTCATGGATGTAGCGACTCCTACTACTCAAATTATTTTTTTTTTGTGAGACATAGTTAGGTTTATTAAAGTTGAATTCCTCGCAGGTGGTTAGATGCACTGTTGTAGTTTATGCTGAGTCAGGGCTCAAGATCATCACCTGCCATTTATTAAAACGTCTTTAATATAAAGGCGTTTAATCAGACGCTAAAATCAGATTTTTTAAATCGGGGTGATTTCATCTCATAATTAGTATTTACTCAAAATGGTGGTCTTACTGGTGATACTATATAAAAAAAAGCAAGTGGCAGGTGGTGCGGAAGAAAGTGCACATCTTTGTTAATTTTGCATTTCCTAACTTTTTAAAAAAATGTTTATAATCATTTTTTTGACAAATCGAACTACTTTTTTGTACAATTTTTTAAAGCACACTGTTTTGATAACCATTGAACCTTAATCTGTCGACAACAATGTCGAATAGATGCTTCGCTTCGACCATGGGCATTTTTTTCAACAGTAATGAAATTAATATGAAAAGTCATGGGCTGTACTTCTCATTGCATGGAAGCTAAGGTGAAATCTAGAGCGAAATTATTGTTTTGGTGCAATAAAAGAAATCCTTAGAATGAAAAAAAAATATTATTTAAAAAATAACGGTTACAGTGACAAAAAAAATGTATTCTTTTTTGGAAAGCCAAAGTATAACTAATTGGAAACTCAAAACCAAATTATTTCATTTTTTCTAATTTTTGAAAATTAAATTATTGAAAATTACTTAAAAATGATGGTCCTTTTTTATAAGAATTTTTATGTTTGGTTGCTTACGTGGACTTTTCTTGGAGTTAAAAATTAATGGATTGAAGAACATAATTAAATTACTTTAAATTTTCTAGAAGGTGACTTTTTTTTCATTCTAAGAACATCTTTTATAAAACGCAATATAGTTGTATAAAGTACATCCCATAACCATAAGTTTCATCAGTACAAAAATGCTCATGGTCCTTTGTGTCTTGAATTTAATGTAACGGGCAGTTTTCATTAAAATCAGAGAATATCTGGTTCATCCTTCAGAGTGATCATCACCTTCACATCTTTTCATCAATATCTTGAATGAACTTTTATCCACAGCAATAACTATTTCACCTAGCCTTGCTTTAATAAAAAAGATTTTGTCGACATTTTGTAGACATTTCTGAAACATTGTTAACGTCTACATTCTTGATCAATTGTCTATGTTGAAAAGTAAGGCGACACGTAGAGGAATAATACAATACCCTTGGCAAATGTCTGTCTCTAGCTATTTGTTCCATTCTATGGCATTTCAGAGTGTCCCACCATGGACCATGATTAGTCCATGGTGATAGGCAAATTCGTGACCTATCAGCATTTTTTTGCTAGCCGCGTCCATAATAATAATTTTTGATTTTGAAAATGTATTTCTATATTTGTCTATAAGTACATCAACTTTATTCAACTTAACAATATTGACAAAATTTAATTATCATGCATTTTACTTTTTTTTTTGACGACGAACATTTTAATTTTTGACAGTTTTTTTTACTTTTTTTTTTATTCTCGCGATTCAAACAAATTTTCAATTGTAGTTCCCTAACTACATTTTTTCATTGATACACATTTTTTTCAATATTTTTTCTTAACAATTTTGTTTACCAATTATTTAAAAAATTGACAAAAGTCTTGATACATTTTTTTTCGGCATTTTTTGTGAAATTTTTTTTTCTTAGACAAGTTATATTGTGAAACAAAAAATATTTATCTCGAAAACGGTTCTAACGATTTCAATGAATTTTTTCGCATTGCGAATTTTTGATTAATTAACGGTACCTGCCATAGAACTGGATTTTCGGTTTCCTCAAAAATGCATTTTTTTCGGTTCGATTCATTTAAAATCTAATTCAATTTAAAAAAAATCAAATTGAGTCTACTCATTTTGTGTCTAACTCGATTTGACTCGTTCAAGTGGATACTAGGATGTTGCTTATTTGGCAATTTTTAAGATAAAATTAAATATTATTTTGTTTATATTTCTGTTGTTATTTTAGTATATTTAGAAGACATTTTTGTACACGCCTTGAAATATATTTCTTAAAGATTAGCACATTGGGGCAAATTCATAGTCAAACTTTAGACCCGAGTCGAACTGGCCTCGAGTTTAAAGTTAACACATAGGTTAGAAACAGCTGCTATTCATAAAGAAATTCGCAGCTCTGTTTAGCTCTGTTTAAAAAACGGAATTCTACTACGATTTTAGTACTATTTCCTATCAATCCTTTGAAATCCAATCCATTTTTTGACAGATAGGAAAAAACAACTTAGCCAAAGAGTCAGCCGTTTTAAAAATTTGAGCTCCAGTTTATATTTTGGACCCGGGTCTAAAATGTCTATGAATAACATAAGCTCCAGGTTAGCTTAGAAGACACAAAGAAACAACTTGTCAGACGACTATGAATATGCCCCAATGTTTTAGTTTATTATATTCATTATTTTTTTTTAAATGTTTTTTATTTTGCTCTCAATGTATCAATTACGCTTGCTTGTACAATAGGCTAAAGAAAATCATATGTTGCCAAAATTAACGTCACCCTAATCGATAGGTACTCTTCTCAGAAAAATAACATCAGCACAAACCAACTAAACAAGGACTTTTTAACTGAAACACTTTATTTTATTTTGTAAACAGCGAAAAGAACAAAAAACTAAAACAATAATGTGCAAAGAAAAACAGTCCTAAAATTCAAAACATGCATCAGCAGAAATATTTATTGATTTTTCACAAATAGCTGAATATGGCATTTCTGCATTTTGGTACTTTATTTAATTGTAACTATAATTGATAGGATAATGTTTCATATATAAGAATTTGTGCAACGTTGCACAGAGACTACATAAAACCTTATGCACGAAGGAAGACAAAACATCAGAAATAGGAAAAATATTTACTTTATTTATTTTTCTTTGCCAAAATAATAAAGGACGCCCTTTAGATAATTGAAGCTAGGGATTAGCGAGGCAAGGATTTGGTTCTTCTTCGAACTTGTTACAGCCTCGTTCAGTCCTGATTCGCATTGCCGCCGTACATCACACGGTTCTGAAATATTCGTGTTCTTTCAACCGTACCCAATTTCCCCAACTTATTGTTTTTATTTTGCGGCGGCGGTGATTGGTGGACAACATATTCCTATATATTTCTTATTTTAATTTAAAATATAATTGTGTGCTAGAAATATTCAGTTGAAAAAGTAAAAGAATATTTTTTTTATTTATTTGAGCAAATTAAATTTTTTTTGAAAATACACTACGTTTTATCGTTACTCCAAGAGATGAAATTCATTCGCATTTTCTCATGAACTTGCCCCATTTAGTTATGAGCATTTTTCTGTGAAGAAAATTCAAAGCGACCTTGGGTTGGGCATCAGCAGCCTTTCCAGATTGCTTATGATACTTTTCTGATCGTGATCAATAAGAGAAGTTTCACATATTTGATTTAATCCAATTATAAGTTTTACGTCAATTAAGATTCAATAGAAAGTAGGTTATCATGTTGAACAGATTAAAAAATCTTGCCTATAATAAGACCTTGCTTTAATGAATGTGTATTTTAAGTTAAGAATAAACATCGAATATTGCAATCATACTTCCCAGCTTCTAAAGCCCACAAATTAGGGGCAACTAAATTAAAATCAAAAAAGATCACATATTCTAATTAAGCATTAATCAAATTATATATTTTATGTTTTATATTATTTCAAAACAATTTTTTTTTCTTTTTATTTAAACCAATTAGAACTCTAGTTCAATGAAAAAATATTTAAGTTTAAGTTCTCAGAATTAATATTTAAGCAACATTTCAAGAGAGCATATTATATCAATTTTTGACCTGTTTATATCAACAACTTAAACTTAATTAAACTTAATGCGAAAAAAAATATTATGTCTGAATTTACATACTTGTGAAAACCTAGGCTTAGTAAACGTTAACAATAATACAAAATTAAATTATAAAATTAAAGTATAATTACATAAAGACAAATAAAAAATGACAATAAAACCTTTAATGATAAGAAAAAAGAAAATAATATTTATATATGTTAAATGTTGTTATAAAATAATTTTTGGAGAAAAAAATTACTGGCAATCAAATTCAAATTTTTTAAATCGTTTACTGTTTACAATGATAAAAAAAAAAAGATACAAATCAATCAAGATATTGTTTGTCAAAATTGTTCAAACTTTTTTTGGACATAAGGAAAGGCCTGTAAAGCATAAATAACATACATATGTATTATGTAATTATTATTATACGAATAGAAATAATATAACATTTATTTAAACATCTCGTTCTAATATTTCAAGTTCAATATTATTAAAACAATTCAATAAAGAACGAGTATGTGAATTTAAAGAAAGATAATTTTATTGAATTTACTAAAAGAAATGGAAGCTAAAATGTTTTGTAAATATGTATTAAAAATTAATGAGTGTAAGTGACAATATTTCTCTTAAACATATCAGTTTATCATTGTAATAATCATATTTAAGATAAAATACTGAAGTAAAATGACAATAAACAATACAATAATATCATTACTTTTTTTGTTCTTATTTTTTTTTTTTAAATAATGGCAAATGAATGAGACCGGGGTAAGTAAAGTATACTATATTCGAGTTGAGTTCGATTCCTCTTACCTTTTTTAACTGATGATTAGCGAAACATTTTTCTAGTTGCAGAGAACCAAGTGCAATCTTAGTTGACTGAGAAATAGACCAAAAACTTTGTAAATTTGAATGGACCCAAACAAATTTAAAACTATTTTATCTCACTCTTTTTTCAGGTCCTATTAAGTAAACGCAAATATTTTGTTCTTCGTTTTATTACTAGGTTCTCGAATTTTAAGGTACAGGGTGATGCACGAATTGTGTTCCAAAAGGAAATTTAAATTAATTTTTTTTCCAATCGATGTATTTTTTCTATTGGATACAAAATTAAGTTTTATTTTTAATAACTAATTGCTTTCAAAGATGATAGACCGCAAATGTCCTAAACGCGCCCCCACGCATATGCAGCACCTGATCAGAAAACTATTCATTGCTGCCTAAAAGGTTAAAGTTGGGATCGCCGTCTTCAATTCAGTCAAATTCCTGGTTTTCGTTTTATCAACCTCCTGCTTGACATAACTTCATAAAAGAAAGTCTGGTTAGGTGACAATGGGGGCCAGCAAAAAGTAGATTGACTTGTTTTGGGAATTTTAGTTGGAGCGCCGCGCTGCCGCGCCGCCATATAACTATAGTCTGGCTAAATGCGCAGTTCAGCCATCTTGCTGGAACCAAATGCTTCGGTGCAGTTCTGGGTAACAAACTAATTCAACATCTTTATACTAATGGTTCCAGTTCCTGTTACACAGTTTTCTTCAAAGAAATATGGCCGCACAACACATCTTGATGAAACTTGGCAACACAAATTGACTCGTTATTTTGTTTTGCATCAGGAGCGTACTACGCGTAGTCTTCATATTTATAATTCTTTATGTTTGCTCATTGTCAGTTTGTTCAAATGGAAATAAAAACAATTAAAAAATAAAAATATTTCTTTCTTTATTGTTGCTAACTTTAAATTTCGAATAAAACCTTTATAATACTGTCCCATTATTGAAAAAAAAGTTTCAACCTTAAATTAATACTTTTTTGTTTTCACATACATATATACATATGTACATATATTTACTTAACAGAAGTAATTTTTGCTTTTAAAATAAAATACGCTACAACCTTAAATATAAGGACGATTCCACATAATGCTCCTAGATCATTCCAAAATAAATCTCCATCCATAGTTATTTCGGCTAGAAATTTGTTGGGATATCTGAAAACGATATTTTAAAAAAATTTAATTTTGTTATAGGTAGTCGTAGTTTTTAAAGCGAAAACTGAAACCCTAAAGAACTATTTTTTTGTAATTTGAAATGAATATACCTGTAATGACAATAGGGAGCTTCATTACACTCTAAAGTGTTTCGATTTTGTCCATATATGGCACCTACAAATCCTTCCAATCCGTATCTTAAATATGATATGTGGCTTCCCCATTCAAGGTATTTAGGCAGATCTCGAAGTGTCACTCCAAAACCAGCGAACATCATCATTGGAATTGTTAAAACAGGTGCCAAGAAAGTTCCATTCTTAGTGATACAAACATAAAAAATATTCAATAGAAAAATGAAATCAATTTCATATCTCTCGATGACTTACCACAATATTAAACCAGGCACCGATTATTAACCCAAAACTATGGCCAACTAAAACCACCATAATACTTATACCGAAAAACATACAAAATCGTGATATTTCCATTGGTTGGTGGCTCCAGATGTAAATCATTGCAGTAAAAATGAAACAACAAAATATCTAAAAAAAAAAAAGCAGAGTACATATTTTAACTTCAGTATGTACATACATACATACGAGTATGTACATATTTTCTTTTTCAAATAACTATTATTTTAATATAAATTTATTTTTTTATTTCTGGTTGTTTGTAAATTGTTTCAGAGTGGATTTGTACAACGAGTCTGCTGGATAGTCCCAGCGAATAAAACTTTTAGTCCAGCTCCACGTACTAGAGCAGACCTCACTCAGACCAACTCTGTATGGCTGTCTACATGTCTTTCTGAACCGATTTTCTTCAAACTTAAAACTTTTTCTTGGTTTTTCGATAATTCCTTTGGAGCTAAATTGAATAAAAACGACTCTTACGATTCTGACATTTTTTTCTGTGGGTTTTTAGCAATTAAAATTATGTGATCAAAAAACATTTTTTCAAAAAAATGTTTTTAACGGTAGGTACACTTTACGAGTGCCAACTGGCAAGGCAAGGTGAAGACAATTGGTTTTTTTAGTTCGTTTGTAAATGCAAACTTAAGACAGAAATTATTTCAATCATGGTGCGATTTATGGGGGGAAAATATTTCAAACTTCTTTTTTTTGGGGGCAAAAATTCAAGAGTTTACTTGGCTTACGCTATTTTTCTCCAACTTTATTTTTCAATTATACAGTATTCTCACATTCATACATATGTATCTATATGTACATACATATACATATGTATGTGTTCGGTTTGACCATATTGCGCATTCATACATTCGTTTCTTTTTTCCAAAAAAAAAGAATCTGTTGCAGTTTTCTGCTTTCAACAACAATCTACCGCATTTACATACATAATGTACCCGCAATGAAAGACACATTTTAATTTTAAATGCAAAACTAACTTCAGCTCAGAGAGAGAAGCAGAGCAAACCAGATTTTTTGTTTGTCTCTATCTCAGTGGTTCATCAATAACATACGTATTCTAACAAAGAAACGCGATGATGCTTACAAAAATTGTAAACGTTACAGATTAAATGAATTACTGCGAACATTTTGTTCACTAAGTAATACCATAATGTATGGTCAAATCGGAAGTGTACTCTGATAAACTTAATACTTACTTTTTTAAGGAATGTAGGCAAAGGAAAGTCAAGTAGCTGCCCAATAATATACCTAGACCATAATGATCTTGTATCACAGTATACATATAGAAGGTATTACATATATTGCGCAGGTTTTCAAAAACGAGACCTGTCAAAAGGGTAATAAAGATGGCCAGCATGGTGATATGACAGAGTATTAACACATAAACACAACAACAAAAGTTCAATATGGCCGATTAGGTGATATTGTAAACAACAATATCCAACAACAACAAGTATGGCACAACAACAAATGAGGTTACGATTTTGCCAGATGCGCAGTAGAGAACAAAAATGAAAACTCTAATGATACTACCTTCTATAATATGTGTACCTACCTACTATGATCTTGTATGGTTTTAGCTTTCGTTCATTAGATAGGGCTGATGTTGCGGAAAGTATACTTTCTATAATATGTCAAATGGACGAAATTCACCTTAAATTTTAGAAAATGGTTCTGCTGATTGTCGTACCTTTCTATGTTTAATACTATTCCCATGTTTAGTGCGTATCTGCACCTTTGGTAGCTGGCTAAAACTATATCTCTTCCCAAAAATGCCAAAGGATTGAATTCAGGTCTATTTCTGTTTTTTTTTGCTATTTTGTCTAAGGTCTTTGAAAGAATTCTACAAAAATAAATTAGTTTTTTCTTAAATGGGTTTGCCATTTCTTACTCCAAAACAAAACGGTTTTTTTTTGTAAAGCACCGTTGGAAAGGATCTAAGGAATTATGACTCAGAAAATTTGTGAGTTTGAATTAAATTGTTTTTGGAAATAGCATATAGTTTACCTATCTATTTTTGTATTATTATGATATCACATAAAACACTCTTTGTTCTATTAATAAAATTATCATATACCTAAAGATTGTTACCGAGCAATCACGAAATAAATAAGTAAACTAATAATGATAATAAACAATAAGGAGGAAACAAATCCAAACTACCCCACGCCTTCTGCCAAATGCCTTTTTGTTACGACAATTTCACTATAATTTTAACAAGATAAGCTATTTTCAAAATAAGAAAATAATAATTAGTTAGTAGGTACGCAAAATTTTAACTATACTTCAGACAAGACGACAGTTATTGGCATTGAATTATATACCCTACCACTTGGGCCTGTGTAACTAGAATTGAGTATCATACATTTTATAGATGTTTATCAATACCAACCGACCTTTGAAAACTACATTTAGGAAAATCGATTTACGATTCAACTACTGAACAGTCGTGGCTGGACTTCTCTTTTTAATTTTGTTAGAAATGCATTACGATATCGGAACAAAATTCAAGAGAAAAAATGTTTTAAAAATGTTATCCATTAAGTCTTGTATACCTACCGTTCCGTTGTATCTTGTATGAAGTGAGAAAAAAATTATTTGCGTTTAAAAAAATTTTCTGTCAAACTCCATTTTTTTGCACAAAACAATGACAGTGACATTGGTTTGCGTATACAAAATCGTGGTGAATAAATTGTTTTTACTTCAGTTATAGTTCGTTAAAAAATTAAACGTCAAAAATTTGTATGCGCAAAAATAACTCCCATAAGAAATGCATGTAATTTTTTTTTTCTATGAAAAAAATGTATAATGCACCTACATATTTACCATTTTGTTTTAAAATCATAATCTTGTCCACAAAAAGCCACCTGCCATTTGCCATGTCAAAAATGTATGTTATATTATATCAATACAATAAAATCAATTTCTAATCTGAAGTGTCGGTCATTTGAGTTAATCATAAGAATAATGAAAAAAATTACTTTTAAGAACTCTACTTACAGAAAGTGGTAAATCCAGAACTGTTATGGAAGCATAATAAGCTTTCAACGAATACCACCTGTTGAAATGTTCTTTTAACAATATAGACATCTCAATTGGAACTATGTAAAGTAAAAGAATTATTTTTAAAATGATTCAATAAATAACACTAGTTTACGTCACCGATGTTACCTAAAAAAAAAATAACTTTTTTTTATGTATAATTTGAAGTCGCGGAAAACGAAAATGATATTAACTTTCTTTTTCAAAGAACCGTTTTCGAGATATAAGATCAAGTTCATTAAAATTGAACGATAAAAAATGTAGAAGCTATGAAATAATAAGGTCATATCTTAAACAGAAAATTTAGTATATTCTATGCAATTTTTTTTTATTAAATAAAGTTGTATGAAAACGTTTTCGTATGAAAAAATTATTGTTTTCAGCGACCCCAAATTAGTAAAAAAAATTTTTTTTTAGCTAGCATCGGTGACCCAAAATTTTATAAACTAGTGTAATTAAATAAATTAGATACTCACAAGTTAGTACAGTGAGCATCATTGTTGTCATTGAATGATGCATTAATATTGCAAACAGCAGATTATAGTTATCCAAAACTCTTGATCCTTCATTGCCAGCCTTATAGTAAAGAAGTCCTAAAATCACAGCCATAAAAACGTTTACAGCAATTCGCAAGTGTGTCATAGTTGTATCTCTCTTGGTTTTAATCCAACCCCTTTTGATTAAAACATTAAGCTGATTCCAAAAAGTTGTATCTTCAAGAGATTTTGTGTTTGATCTTCTTTGTATAGGATACTTTCTTATTAAGGCTTCAGCATTTAAGATCTGGTCTTGGTTATCGCACCATGCCAAAACTTTTCCATTTTGTGTGGCGGATTTCAGAATTTCAACTTTATCATTACCATATTCACCACAAGCCAGCTCAATAACTATAAAGAAGTTTTTGGAAAAATAAATTATAAATATAATGAACAATGAATTTATATAAAGATGGGCTAAATTGAACCAAGTTGCCTCAAAATCCTTGATGCCATAAGAACTAGATTGCGTGGGGCGGGGCAGTGAATAAAATAATTGAATCTGCATATTTTCATAGAAAACCAAACCAATTTTAGAGCGAGTTGTTTAATTTGGCCCATTCACATACTTATGGACTGTGAAAGCTTTTACTTACTATAATCTGCTGGATTATGGTACATTGGACATGGTAACCGAACTGTTTGTAAAAATGGCACAAGATTTTTTGTACTGCCTTGGTAGACGCAGTAGCCTGTTGATAGAACATACACTTGGTTAAATTCTTCGAACAACTTTGCCGTTGGCTGATGAATTGTGCAAATGATAGTTCTTCCTTGGCATGCTAATTTTTTCAAAAGTTGTAATACCTTTGAGCACGAGCTGCTGTCTAATCCACTAAAAATTGTAAATATAGTGTGTTTTATTGTATGCATTCTCTAATATAAATTTGTGATTTCTTAATTTATCCGTACGTTGTGGGTTCATCCAAAAACATGATTGTTGGATTATTGATAAGCTCCATTGCAATTGACAATCTTTTCTTTTGTCCTCCTGATAAACGCTTTGTTAATGTTAAGTCATGTTGGTATAAACCGAGCAGAAGAAGGATACTTTCAATCTACATAAACAAATATAAGAGATATTATATATTAATTAATTTTATTATAATAGATCAATAGGTGGTAAGTAGTGTTAAACAATATTTTAAGTAGTCTGGTTGTTGCCAGTTTTGTCTCATAAAACGAAAGCGATTGGAAAATCATATTTGTATGGGAAGAAAGTCCATTGTTCCCCGTTTAAATGAGAATTTTTTCAATAACTAGAGATTCGTTAAAGTTTTTTACCGCATAGTTTTTAAAAAACTTATTTTCAAAGTGAAAATTTTTACGAATGAGCTCAGGGATCAGACATTTCATGAAAAAAAATATTTTTCCTAATGGAATTTAACAGCAAATACTGCAATTGTATATGCAATGCCTTACAAATTCGGTTTAGCATATTCCAAAAACATGTCACCACATCGCGCGTGGTTCATTCCATAACTTCTTTGGTTCTAAACCCACTTAATGTTGTTTACAAGAACAAAATAAAATGCGATAACGATAATGTTCGATAGATGCGTAATAACTGATTAAATGAATAAAAATATGTAGGTGTATCTAATCCGGTAGCCCAGAAAATCATAAAAAATCTATAACCTTGGTAATTCTTGTCGTAGGACAATCATTGTTGTATCTAATCTAGGGTTTCAGGGTCGAAAAACATTGTGTGAAAATAGTTTAAGAAAAGATGCTCCAAATAGTAATAAAGAAAGATATTTTTGGTTGAATTGAACAATAGAAGTTAGTTGCGTAAGACCAAAACTTTTTTTTTATACCAACCGTTTATTCACGATCTGTACATCTAAGTCTTTATTTGTGTGGAGTTGTCCAGAAATGTTTCAAATTGTTTAGTAACTGTGCCTAACGTTTGAAAGCAGAATGTCTCTCCAGATGCATTCAGATCAGATGAAAGTGGTCGGCTAAAATCTAGGCAGTTTAACCTTCTGCAAATTACATGACACGATTGAGAAAATCAATAGAAGGTTGAATGATATCACTTTAACTGCGGAAGCGCGTAGAGATGTATCTTATTTATTTGAACCAAAGTTCGCGTCTGCGTACAGTATTTCATCATATTTAAAAATTTTGGATTTAAATTAAAAAACATTTTTTTAAAACCAATGTTTCTTAGGAAAATCAATTAATAAATAGTTGAACATATTATTGATAGCGTTGTATAAATTGGGCCAGGTTGACCTCTTAGATTACGGATCGGAATATTAAAACGAGATAAATATATTTTTGCAACATAACACATTATCCATCAATATAGTATAATAAAAGCAAAACATAAATAAGAACGTCTCCTCTTCAGACTAGGTAGATATCTATTAATTTTAGACGGCTGCTGTACGAATAAAGTTTCTGCCCAGCCGCTTTGGGCCTTATAGAAGAATAAGTGCATCCTAAAGAAATTTGACCATTTAGTTCTCCGTATATTTTGCACCAAACCTGTTCAAACCTGCTGGTTCATTCAGCGTCCTTGCCAGAGTTTAAAAAAAATGCATCGCTCGCGTGCTTATCACAAAATCGTATCTCGGGACTTGCTATGCGATGCATCGAAGTAAAGAAATTTCTATGCAATCGTGAGAAGTTCTGCTATTCAGAAAGATATAGGTACTCATATATGTATGTACATATGTAGAATAAGAAAACAATTCTTGAATAAAGACTAGCACAAATTTCAATATTGTGATACCGACATTGTAATAAATTCAAAAGAACAGACTGAAAAAGTTCGAATGAAATTGTTTTAAAATAAATATGTAGGTATGTAGCTTTAAAAATTTTGTTTTATTTTCAAGATAAGAGATCTTCATGCTAATTTATTAATCATAATGTGACAGTGTTGTTAGTACGTATATATTTCAGCAACGCAAGAACATGAATTTAATGTGTTAACCTTAATGTCCTACTCCCATAAATCACTGTACTTTGCTTTCACAAATCAAGCTGTTTATATTAATTGTATCATTTAATTCATTTTCTATTGAATTAATTTTAATCTATTCATCTACATACATATGTATATATTTTTCCCATTCAATAAAGACTTGTTTCTCTTATAAAATATTTAATCACACTTAAATACAGATTACGGGCCGTAAGGTCGTAACTAAAAAAATAAATTGCATTTATTGTTCTGAAATTGCATTTTTCGTTTGCTGAATTGTTTAAAGATGAATTCGTTGAACGAAAAAGAAAAACTGATTGGAGAAAAATACATAACGTGGAAGTTTTAAATTGGAAAACATCATATGCATAGGCGCTTGCTTCTATTGTGCTGAGCGTGAAGACCTTAGATCTTATCCATGTGAAGTACAATAAGCCATCCAAAGAAGCATAATATATGCTGGTTCCAACAGCAACACAAGAGCTTTAAATAAGTGTTACAACTTTATTGTATTCTTATAAATACATACATATATAAAATACTTTACTTTGCCAAGTTACATTCAATAAAACGTGTTATAAAATATGTACATATGCATGTACTGCTTGATTGCTAACTGACAGGTATGCATCTGAGCAGTTACTATTTTCCATACATCTCCTCGATTGAACTTGATGCCACATATGGAATTTGATCTTCATAGGTAAACATCGTTTTTCTCAGTCACTGTTCTGGCGCTGGATTTCGAACAGAATACTCAAACTCATTCGGAATATAAGAAAACCACATAATGTACATAGATACACTCAATCCAAAAATTAAAGGGTCAACCACTTTTTTTGGTTGTAAAGTAAAATAAGAAACACATAGCCACAAACGATCAAAACCAAAATAAATTCAGACAAAAGGAAATAAAACAACAAATAAGAGACGTGGTTTTGCAAGTCATAAAAATGCAGAAAACATTTTAAGTGCGATTCGGTATCAATAAAAATACATTTCGTTATTCAAGGCCTAAAACAAAAATAAGTTTATTTTAAGAAGAAAGGAAAAGGGAACAAACCATAGTGGTATTGAACAAAAATGATTATGACGAAATTTATTTAAATTATACAAAACATCATTAGCTGGAATGATTCGCGAGTCAAAATTAAAAAAAAAAGAAATTGAAAGAAATAAATTCGGCTTTTTATATTGCCAAACGGCGATTGAACATTTTTAACCCAGATATTCAAGCTTAAGAGATTAATAGCATTAAATTCACAGACTCGTTTGTTGAAAAGTTGAATTTTTTGGACTTTACTCTGTGAAGAAAAACTTGAAAATTGTATTTTCTATATACCTATACCTATGAAACCTACCTACATGAAATCAAAAACAATCAACCGATACATCACAAACTAATCAATTAAATCAATTCAACACAAATACCACTTCCACTTGCTAGTGCTACTGAGCATAAACATTGCATAAGATATTGCTGCCATCAATTATTGATACAACCCATCCATAATAGACCAACTAATTCAAAAACACAAACAAAAATTTAAAAATCAAAATTAAAAATTGTATGCAAACAAAGTAAACAATTTCCTGACAATAACAATCCAAAAAAAGCATCTATGTATGACTTATTTTCTACCGATCAAAAACCTAATACACATTAAATTAAAACTATGTACATAATCGTAGAATACGTTTACTCCAATAATAGAAAAATAAAAAAAATATGCTATGTAGGTACAACCAATAACAAAAAGCACATCACTAACAAATCTGGAATATGCTGCTTACATCGCACAGACAAAGCGGAGCATTTTTACGTTTCAACAAAATCTCTATTTAGGTACACCAAGTTCAAACAACCCGTTTTCCGTCCCTGCACACGTCCTCACCCACAACCATTTTAATGTGAGATTAGAAGATGTAAGGTTTATAAAAAAACACACGTCAAAAAACATTGACGAATTAGTGACTTTATATTCGTAGTAAAAACAACATCATAAATAGTGATAATGGAAATATTATGTCACCTTTGTTTAACCTTATTTAGCTCTGATTGTTGAATGTAAAGCTTTTTGTATTCCTTTGATTGTTTTGATTTGTACTTTCCTTTCTTTTTCTTAGCCAAATTAGTGTACTGCTGAAGATGAACCACAGTTTATGCGAAACTCATTTAATTCAATAAAATAAAATGAAAAGCATTATAACCTACAACAAAGTTGTTTTTGTTTTATTTAATTCTTATTTTGATTTTAGTCGTTTTCTTGTAGTTCTTACTTTATTTTACAATCTAACGCGACTACAAAGTTTAGGTTCAATGCCTTTAAGATAATTTTCCATTAAACACCTGCAACTGTTTTCCTTAAAGTTTTAAATTGAAACATTTTTAAATCTTTAAGGTGGTTTTTGAAAGTTTGCAACTTCAGTCGTATTTAGAAAAAAAAGGCTGCTTTTGAAATATTGAAAAGGTTAAATCATGCGGTCTCGGCAGATTAAAAAAAAATAACGGGATACAAAAAAATTTTGTGTCATTTTTGAAATGCTCATGATCTCGATACTCGTAATTGCAGTTGACTATTGACAATTCCTCTGAATTTTCCAGTATTTCTATGAAAAATTTGGGAATTATTTGATGGAGGAAGTTCTAAGTCTTAATGTCAATGTCCTTCTTTTCGTAAAACACCACACGTAGTTTCAAAAACACAGGGCACAGTGGACTGTTTTAAAGGCTAAAAACATTAATCCTAGTCACATTAGAGAGGTATGTAACCAAACTACATAGCGATTTAAAAATAGGAACTAAGTGCTGAAAAGTTAATCAACCCAGGCGTATTTTTAAAACAATACGGTATAATATATAATTGTTACTGTGTGTCAAAAGAGCATATAATAATCTGGTCTAATCTAAACGCTGCCGGGGACTAGTTGTTGTGGTGGTTTTTCGTCACTCGGGATTTAAAAAAAAAAAACATGACACGTGCAAAGAAAATGCTAACGTTAATTTAACCTGAAGTTGTAGGCTTTTAATTTTTTTCAAATATAGATACGAACCCTTTCGCTTTTTTCTTCTTTGGTAATGTTTGGTCCAAACTTTAGTCCAGCTGCAATCATCATGTTTTCATAAACAGTTAATAAAGGTTGAAGGCGATCATCTTGTGTTATGTAGCAGGACATTCGTCTAAATGCAGCTGTTTGAAAAAAAAATTGTTAGCTTTATCGAATAAATAATCAAATGTAGTTAAGCGCATTTACTTAAGTCTCTCCTTCTTCCATTTAAAAGTATTGATCCATCTACTCCTGTTGTTTTAAAGCCAGATAATGCATCAAGAAGTGTAGACTTTCCTGCTCCAGACGGACCCATAATGGCAATTAACTGATTTCCGGGAAATTTACCACAAACATCGTGCAGAATTTCTTTCGTTCCTTAAAAATGTGTAATAGATATAAGGTACTTATACGAATACATTATAGTTCATTAAAATGTTTGCAGTTTGCCATAAAAATGGTTGGAAATACTTTTTTTTGTAACTTTCTTCCACATTAAATAAGAGGTTAGCCGCTTTTTATGTGGTTTTTTAAAGGGACAACAATTTTAGGAGAATTATAATAGTTTTCGCCAAATTTCAGTCATTTACCTACTAATGTTTTTCTTCTAAAAATCTATTGTTACTTAACCTTCAAACTTACCTTTTCCAAAACCCAGGTTCACGGATAATGAAAGGTTTTTGAATTCCATATCAGTGGGTTCTCGTGGCGGTAAATTTGAGAAGGGTTCATTTCTCGTGGCATTGTCTTCCAGTAATTTTGTCTCAGTTGGTTTCGAGTTAACATTGAAACATGTGTCATTTGTTTGAGTGCTGCGCTGAACCGAAGTTTTGGTTTCAATAGTTGTTTTGGATATATCATTATAATCTGGCATATCTCTTATTGTGGGTGAAATTTCTATTCCGGCCAGAAATGTCTCCCTAGCAGCAAGCATTTTAGTATTTAAGATTTAAATACTTCTGTGAACACATAAATTTAAAGCTGTTTATAAATTATCTTACTACTCGTAATTTAAAATTTTGGGTAGTGTACTTTTTTTACTTAAATAAATCATAAGATCACTTTAGTTAAGTTTAAACAATTGATAAAATGGCCACTACGGAAAATCCAATGATATTTTGTTGAAAATTAATTGCGGTTATATTGTTTGAGCATCAAATTCCCTTCCTCCCCCTAAAACCTGTCGTGGTCCTTGCTTGACATCAAGTTAGCACAGCCTTATTGACAATTTAAGGATCTAATAATGCAGAAATAACGACAACATGTCTTGATAATTACAAACCAAATTAAGGTTGAATTACTTTCCAAAAAGGTAAATTTCAACCTTTAGCTTAAACTCTTTGATGCCCTAACAGCCTCCTGAATATTGCGGAACTTGTAGTAGTGCTCACTTGACGTCAAGATGTCAAAGCTGAAGTGCACACTGTTGGGAAATCGCTGTAAACGTCCTAGCACTTTTCCTTGGCCCAAAAGCACACAGCATGTGGAACTAATAACGTTCTATAACTTCAATTGAGCTTAATCCAGAGATGTTACTCGCGTTATAGGAGATTACTTATTTTACATGCAGTATTTTTGCAGAATCTGATGTGTTGTCAACGTGGCAACACTTCTTAAAATTAATCATAGGACATGTTCTACAAGTGTAGGTACATACTGAAATTCAACCCGTCAAGTCAAAATACAAGGTGTGGCAAAATATCGTTCCTTATCATATAAAGCATAATGCAGAGTTGATACCTTACCAAAAAGCTAAAATTATTTCTTAACTCCCTATCCTTTATGTCCAAATAGTCTTCAAAACGTGTACGTAATTCTTACTTTACCAACATAGCATTTCCACAATAGAAATTTAAGAATCTAATAGTAATGGAGCATAGAGTTTGTATTAATTTTTGTGTACAAAATTGTATTAAGTGTACAAAAACTCTTTAAATTTTGACAGTGGCGTACGCTGAGTCAACTTTGAGCGATAAAAAAAATGTTTATAAATGGTATAAGTTATTCCCAGAGGTCCGAGAAAATGATAAATGAACCTCGCTCTGGGAGCCCCACCACGTCCAAAACCGACGAAAATATTCAGGAAATTAAAGAAATTGTTTTTAGAAACAGCTGATGATCTTTAGATATCGTTTGCCTTATGCCAATCAATTTTAACTGATGTTTTGGGTATGACACTTGTGTTCAGAGAAATTCATTCCAAGACGTCAATTTTGATCCTGTTATAACTGGTTACGAAACATGGGTATACGGTTATGACGTCGGAACTAAAGCCCAAACATCCCAGATGTAGAGCCCAGGAGAGCCATATTTTCAACAGCAAAAATCGCCAGCACAAAAAAACGAGTGCAACCTTTATGCCTCTCACAAAAAAAACAATACAGGCTATATATTCATAATCGTGACGAGTGTATTTCAGAGCTCGCAATAGAGTGAGAGTACACCTTACTTTTTGATCACAACTCGTATATTTTTGTTTATTTATTTAACTTATGCAAAATCCGAAAAGTGAATTCTATATAATATATGTAGGTACCTAGTAGAAAAATGCAAATAAATAAATTTTATCTATCCAAAATAAACAAAAAACAGCTGTTCACAAGAAAACATTCATAAAACTAGAACGTTAAGATCTGCCCGCATTTGGCTTGAACCTTTAAAAATACAGATTGCAGAGGTCAACTGCGCTTTCTGATCTTCCCGCGGGAACGTGTTCTTTTTGAAAAGTCCTTAATGTTGACTAATAGATTTCGGATGAGATTTGTTTTCATAGTATGTATTTAAGCTTCTTATATTTAAAGCTTAGTTCACTGTTTTATGTCATCGGTGCAATTCATTTAAATGCCACCAAAATAAGATGTGGTTCATGAGCCCAGCCAAATATGTAGAATTCACCATTAAAAAAAAAAAAAAAAAAAATCAAATAACTTTGAAATAATTCAATGTCAATACTCAATAGTTTGTACGATATTGGTTATGAACACAAAAGAATGGTCGTCTACAGAAGAACAATTATATTATGCAACTTTTTTTAAACTTTCAATTTCTGTTCGCACATGAATTAAACTGTAAACTAGGATTTTAGTTACATAACAATATCGAAACGATGGGGTTATTTTAAATCTTAATAGTCAGCTTGCAATTTTACAAGGTTTTTCTTATTAATATTACAATAATCATAATTTACATATAAGTTATTGAGAAATAAGATTTAACTTAACGCACGGCAGGTTTACTAATGGAAGCTCTTCGGGCAATACTAGATACACTCGAACACTAATTTTACACTAAATCACTGTAATTAATACTGCTTTTGCAAGTGCAAAGGGTTTTCGTGTTATCAATATAACTATGAAATTTCACTTAAGGGACTTAAAAAATTGTTAACAAAATGTATTAGCTCATTTTCACTGAAAGTAAACTCTGATCGTCACATTCGACTATACATGATAATCTTCTTTGAAAAGATATAAAACGCACTAAAGAACAAAACTATACTTGGACCTACCTTCGTACGAAGGAATTCTTTGTAAAGTGATTAATACTCGTATATGTCGATTCAGTATTTATTCGAATCGACAGAAAATAAAATGTACTCAGATCGAGTAAAACAATCAATCAGAAGGTAATAACGTATGTACAATGTACATACTCATATTGTACGTATGTACTTACGTTGCGGTTTTACTAAAGTTCAAATTACCTATAAGAATATATTTGTTTATAAGGAATATATTTAATTATAATAATATTTTTAGATAGTAGATGCGTTAATTACATATATACATTTTTAAATCCTATGAAATTGATTGCTATTTCAATGTGTAAGCTAAAAACTTATCTAGGGAAAACGGCTGATTCGTAAAATAAATGCGATTAACAAACCTATTAAATAAACTCGTATTTTCTTTCACTCAACAATAAAGTACATATGTGAGTCATAAAACTGCTGTTATCAAAAATAATTGAATAAAACAAAATAATATATGGAGCTGCGTGAGTTAAATTGCTTTCAACACTTATCTACAAGAACACAATGAAATTAATTTTCTTAACTGGTGAGATAAGTAAGTTAGGTAGTAACTGCTTCGTTCAAAGTTCAAGAAGCAATGTTTAAATTCACAATTCAGCGATTGATGGAACTGTGCGTTTGTGTGGCAATTACAGCGCATGAGTACCTATGTACATATTATGTAAATAGAATAATGTTTATGTAAAAAAAACGCGAATTTTGAACTGAAGTATTTTTATAGCAGAATTATTTTTGTTTTTTTTTATCGATTTCTGTAAGTTTGAAGGGTGATTCCACCTATAATCAAACATTCAGTCCATTATTAACATAGCGCTCTTCAATTTGAGTGTCTCTTTAATCAAAATATCCTTCCAAATCGGCTCACGAAGAGATTATTTTTATGACCTAATGAGGAAGATTTTTTGAGTTAAGAGGCTATTAGGAGAGCTCGGTGAATACCAGACTTAATAATTTACTGATAAGTAATCGTGAACTATACAGAAACCTTTCAACGTAAATACTGGATCGCACGAACTTGCTCCTATGTTGAAGCACTTTAGAATAAACAAAAAAATAAATGTCCTATTTAAAGAAAAATATTAAAAGCATTTAAATTTCTAAAATAATATAAAAACAAAGTTAAAGCTCAAAATTGATGCGATCTTATACAGGGTGAGTCATGAGCAATGCGACAAAATGCTAGGGCGTGTAGGTTGCGTTGAGACAAGAAAAAAATCATATAGGATGGGGGGGTCTATTCCCCTCCGTTTAGCCGGGAGGGGCAATTTTCGAAAAAACTGACTTAAAATGGAAAAAAAATTATTTAAAATCAACGGCTTCATTCACAATGCTGTGCGATACGTTTTTGAAAAGCCAATAACTTTTTCTTTCATTGTGTGTTCAAATAAATCTATTCTAAGAAATAGTTTTTGAAATATTAGTTTTCAAAGTCAAAATTTTGAAAAAAAAAATTGAAAAAAAAATTTCAAATTCATTTTTTTCAAAATTTTTCGTATTTAAGTGCTAATTTTAATTTCAAAATTCAATGCTGTTATTAATTTTAAGTCTAAATAAGAAAACTGGATGCAAAAATTTTATGTCGTTCTCAAGAAATTAAAAAAAAACCAAAACCACCTTTTTCTAAGAAAAACATTTATTTTTATTGTAACGAAGCAATTTATTTATTTATTTAGCATTAATCTTGGTTTTTTTACTTTTTTTTTAATTGGAGTTTTATGAGAACGTAATAAAATTAAATAGTATTGGAATAACCCTGGATTAATATTATTTTCATTGATAACTTCTGAAACTGACCTGTCAATATTTTTGCCTTGGCCTGCCCGCAGCCCATGGGTTCTACCTGTTATGGGGACAATAGGGACAATAAAACCGCATTTTTTTTTTAATGAAAAAAAAAGAAAATTGCAACGCAAGATAAATAAAAGGCATTGCAGTTTTGCTTAGTAATTATTTCCAATTTGAATATTAACTCATTAACACGTAACGATGTCAAGCTCATACACCCGAGAAGAATTAACGGACATGCATTTCTGCTACGGTTTAGCTAATGGTCGAAGTCGTGAAGCCGAAAGACTGTACGCTGAAAGATATCCCGATAGGAGGTGTCCCCATCATAGCACGTTTCCAAGAATCCACCGACGTCTAAGAGATCATGGAGTGCTGGAGCATCGAAGAAGCGAAAGGCCAATTTCTGATGAGTCAAGAATCTTAGATGAAAGAATTCTAGATTTAGTCCGAAATAATCCCTCCGTCAGTACAAGAAGGATATCCACTATGCTTGGAGTGTCCCAATCTAGAGCATGTCGAGTACTTCGGGCGGAAAATTTACACCCGTACCACTTTACGTTCAGGAACTCACCTCAAACGACAAGTTATTGAGAACCGAATTTTGTAGAACATTACTACTTAGAAATGAAACCGAACAAAACTATTTTAGAAGAATATTCTGGACGGATGAAGCACAGTTTACTAGGGATGGGGTTACTAACTTCCACAATTTACATTATTGGAGTAGCGCCAATCCACACAAAAAAAAAAAAACAAAACAAATCACAACACCGCTTTAGTTGTAATGTTTGGCTTGGTATTGTTGGACACACTGTGATCGGGCCCCGTTTTTTGAATTCCATTATTAATGGAGAATCATACCTGCAATTCCTACGAGACCTTTTACCCGATTTATTAGACAGCGTTCCATTGGTTATAGCAGATACTTTAATCTGCCAACAACAACTCCAGCACACTACAGCTTACAGGTGAGAAACTAGCTGGATGATCATTTTAGTGACCGTTGGATCGGAAGAAGGGGCCCCACGGAATGGCTGCCTAGGTCACCAGTACGAAGTGGAAATAGTATCATTGGAACAACTGAAGGAACGAATTGAAGTCGCTGGAGTCAAATTGCAGGAAAATTTGTCAAGCATAAACTTATGTGAAGCCATTACAAGGAGATATAATCTATGCCTTCTAAACAATGGAGATCATATCGAGAATTTTTTATAAGTACTTCCAATAAAAAACATAGTAAAAATAAAAGGAATAAAAAAAACTAAAAAAACTAAGATTAATGCTAAATAAATAAATAAATTGCTTCGTTACAATAAAAATAAATGTTTTTCTTAGAAAAAGGTGGTTTTGGTTTTTTTTTAATTTCTTGAGAACGACATAAAATTTTTGCATCCGGTTTTCTTATTTAGACTTAAAATTAATAACAGCATTGAATTTTGAAATTAAAATTAGCACTTAAATACGTAAAATTTTGAAAAAAATGAATTTGAAATTTTTTTTTCAATTTTTTTTTCAAAATTTTGACTTTGAAAATTAATATTTCAAAAACTATTTCTTAGAATAGATTTATTTAAACACAGAATGAAAGAAAAAGTTATTGGCTTTTCAAAAACGTATCGCACAGCATTGTGAATGAAGCCGTTGATTTTAAATAATTTTTTTTCCATTTTAAGTCAGTTTTTTCGAAAATTGCCCCTCCCGGCTAAACGGAGGGGAATAGACCCCCCCTCCCATACAATTTTTTTCTTGTCTCAATGCAACCTACACGCCCTAGCATTTTGTCGCATTGCCCATGACTCACCCTGTATATCATAAAAATAAAAGAATTGGAACAAAATTTCAAAAATCGGTTTCCCCATTTTTTCAAAAAATAATTTTTTGTAGGTTTTTTTAATATTTTTATTATTTATTTATTATTTTTTTTAAATATTTAAAAAAAAATCTTGCGCAAATTAAAACCCATTTTTAATTTCAAATGAAATACGCCCCCATTTGCAAAATATATAGATTTTTTTTTGGAAAAATAAAAACTTTTTTTTTGAAAATTTAAGATTATAGGACCTCTTTTATAAAATTATTTTATTGTTATCAGTTTATGAGAAAATAAAAAACTTAAAATCCGGTCCTATGGCATTTAAAAAAATGTTGTTTTGAAAAGATATTCTTTGTTCAGATAATTTTAATATTACATACTTACAAATTCCTACCGAAAAAAATCTTCAAAATCGATTTTGAAACGATTTTTTATTTCATTTTTTAATTTTATTTTTTTTTTTAATTTTAATTGTATTTTTATTTTGAAGTTTTTATTCTCATTTCTTTGTATATTTGAAAATAAAAGTTATAATATATCGAATGCTTTCAAAAATAAAAGTTAAAAATATAAAGGGTAGCAAAAAAAAAGTAATATACAAATCAACTTTTGCTGTTGTCTTATGAGCTGACACTTTTTTCTGGATCTATGCTAGCTCTGGTCTTAAGCAAATGACTGATGTTTCTACGACTGATGTTTCCATCTGTTTGAACCAAATATGAAAGTGGTGTGTTAGCTGGTTTTACTAAAGTTCCACAGATCCAGTTTTTATTGGGCTCTTGAATACAAATTTTTTCACCAAATTGCAAGAGTTGTTTCTGGTAACTTCTTTTATAGGCATAGAACTTGCTTTAAGAGTTTGTGATGTAAGATTGTTGTTCTAGCTCTTCGGCTCATGAGTAAAGTTTAATTTTTTGGAAAACGCTTGAAACTTTTTTGATGAAAACTATGGACCAAGGCAAACGGTATACCAGGCCAAACCTCTTCTTGAACTGGAGTATGATTTTTGCGCTTGCTTTAACCGAATAAATTCAAAGTAACCGAAATATCTGCAATGAGAAGATATAAAAATATATCCTTTAAATTGTAGAACTTAACAGATAACAAATTCTCAAAATGTCCCATAATTTGTTATCTCGAGCGAAATGTGAATTGTATCAGGCTATATGTACTCAGAATTGACGAATTACAAAACGATTTGTAGACTTTTTATCGGTCTATGTTGCTTCTTGTAGTCGTTTTTTTGCTATATAAGTTTATTTTAATATTTCGTGTATTCAGCATGTCATCGTCTTGTTATTATTTGATTTGATTGACTGAAAAAAAAGTTGAATAGGAAAAATTTTAACAATTTTTGTAATTATGATTAATATAAAGCAACTTTTTTTTGCTCGTCACTTGATCTTAAAACCAAATAAGTCCATCCGTTGTCGTTCAGACTCTAGTTCAAAATATGTAGTCGAAAACCGACCCAGCACGCCTCAAATATTTTATATTTCGAATCCAAAACTTTTTGTTGGAGCAAGTAAAACAAAAACCAATATTAAAATCAAATGTTTTCTTTTTTATTTAGAATTTAAATATTATACATATATGTACTCACATTATTGGATTCAAAACAAAAAAAAAACTAGAATTAAACAATGTAATTAAAAAAACACTCTTCTGTATAATATAAATTGGGTATTTGTTTAATTTGTATAAATTGACTTTCCGAATTAATATCTTTTCACAAATAAAAAAGAAGAAAAAACAAAATAACTTGTTAAACCTTACAAAAAGATTGTATAACTTTTATGTTTAATCTTAATAATTATATTTGAAATTTAAACAAAAAAGACGATATTGCACTGAGTATAAAAACAAAAATTATATCATGTTTTGCATCTTTTGATACAGGTTTGAATAATAATTATATATATATTTTATATATATATATATATATATTTTTTGGAAGTCACTGATGTTTAACTAGTTCTTTTTTTTATTTTGTATCCTTATACACTCGTACGTAATATTCTACAGATTATTTTGTGTAACTGATTTAAATTTTTTAATCTCGCATTGATTGAAATCAATTTTCGCGTAGGTGAAAGCAGATTGCTGTGAAGAAGGGTTTACATTTAAGTTGGGGTTTGGGCTAAGGCGCGCAGAGTTATCATCTGCAGAAGAAGTTCTCGGCGGATTGTGTAGGGCTCCAAATATTATTTTATTGGAAGGTTTTGCGGAACTGATCGGTAAATCGAGGCTTGCATAATGCAGATGTAATTCGGCGTTTGTTGGAGGCTGGTATACGGCAACGATTTTCGATGAGGGAGAACTTAGTACGGAAGTAACCTCGTTTTGTTTTAATCCTTTCGGTGACACAGAATCTGTGCTCTTTTGTTTGTTGTCATCGTTGTAGTTTATAGAATCGGGTTTGAGTGGTTCATGGCTTCTGTTATCACAACTATTTTGTGATAGAAACGAAGAAAAACAAAGTGCTGCCGTTGATGACGATGAAACTGTGTTAGATTGCAAGCAATCGTTGTTCACAGAATTAGGACGATATTGAGTATTCTCATGAGGAAAAATGCGGTCACTATTCACGGAGCTCGGCCTCGATATATTTTTCTTAGTTTGTAACGAACTGTCACTGCAGATATGTATCAGTTCATATCCTGAGCCTTTTACTTGACGATTTGCGTTATTAGAACGATGATTACGAATTGATGGTGATGTCGGAGTACATTTTGAAAATTTAATTAAATCCTTATCATTTTCTATGGGATCATCTATTTTTGATGAAATTAAATTACTAGAGTCGTTTTTATTAAGACTGCAATCACTGTCATCTGACTTTGCCTTGGTATATGAGGAACTAAATTTTTGTAAATAAAGATTAGAATCTGCCTTTAGTTGACAGTAATCATCTTTTGAGTCTTCTATCCTTTGGATAATTTTTTCGTCCTTTTTATTCAAAGGATTTTGTTTAACATCCGCAGAAAAATTTAGGTAGTTGTAGCATTCGTAATCGGCCGTTGATAAATCAGTATTAACATTTGAAAAATCCCACGTATTTTGTAAGGAAAGTTGAATTAACAGGTTTTTGAATTTTTCAGATAAATCAGCAACGACAGTTTTTTCTTCAGAAATTGTGAATGCATTGTTGATTTGCTCTGTAAGTCTTTTGCGATGACTTATTTCAGATTTATTTATTGCAGGTTTTTGACTGCTAAGTTCTGTTTTATTTTGTTCCTGCAAAATTGAAAGCTTTGAAATATTACTCCCTGTGCTGGTACTACGATTATTCACCAAAGATGATATTTTCGAAATATTTTTCAACTTTTTGTCGGTTAAAGAAGAAGATGGCGATCGAGATTTGAAGCTAGAACTGTTATTTTTATTGCCATTCCATGACATTTCTAAATAGCCTTCAGGAGTATCGATTTTTCCCGAATCGTCTAATTTCATCCGGTGTGTTAGGCTGCCGGATATTTCCGGTGATACGCTTTGATTTGGCACTGAAAAATGGTGCTCACTTTGTTCATTATAGCTTCCAGGGCTGTGCGAATATATTACAGGTCTCATTTCTAGATAACCATTATCTCTTCGAATTTGTATTGGATCTGAACGGTTGTCATGTGATTTATTAATGAAAGTATTTTGACCAGGGGAGCTGCTTAAAATACTAGTACGATATTGGCTACTTTTTGGAGCATTAGTATAAGAGGAAGAGGTACCGGTTGATTGCAAAGAATGAGAATTCGAACTACTGCTAGCATTTTTTGAAAAATCAATTTCCATTAAATCATCCATCCGATCAACTGAATTTTGACTTTTATGTATTAGAAGCGGTGCACTCGAAGATTTTCTACCTCTTTGTGTGTTTTCTAATGAAGGGTCTAGGCTAGTTATTGATGTTTTGCTATTTCCTACATTTGGTTTCTTAACATTTGCCGCATTTGTCAACAATATATTACGTTGAAGATCACATCGAGGTACTTTTGATCTGGATCCTACAGAAAATGCTCGTACTCGGCAGTTATTTTGTTCGGAGTTTGCAATAACGTCAACGCGAAGCTGCTTTTGATTGTGGTGTTCCATTCGACTTCCAACAGAATAGGCACGTGGAGGTCTTTCGTTAAGGGGTCTGAAAGTACAGAAGCAATGCATCAATAATGATGTAAGGAAATATTCATTAGATAATAATATAAAAATATATGCACTCTTTCTTTTGAATAACAACATAATCATTTTCTTTAATTATATTTCAAACCTTCCAACGATAAAATATAAAATTCATAGTTTGTTTAAAATGAAGGCAAGAAAGTCAATATATTTTACAAGTAAATTTTGACACTCCTTCACGTAATAGTGAAGGGGTTTTATGATCTTATAAAAGGTAGATTTAAAAATAAAATGTACATACTATGAATATTTTTACTTACATCATTTCATCTTCGTCTGGCAAAATACTTGGATTTATTTTTTCCAAAGAATATTCAGCGAAACTCATGTCCTTTAACGGATTATCTAAAATATTATTACGAGCCACTTGGTTTGAGTGGAAAAATGTTCGTCTGTTTTTCATAGACTGTTCCATATCAACATAATCTGCAGTTTGAGGTGACATGTTAACGTAACCATCAACAGCTTCTTCTGTGAAACTCGAAGTCCGGCTATTTCCATATGAAATGCTGTTGCATTCAGCACCAGCTAAGTTAGTATCACAGCAAACTGTTTCGCAAGGACTTGTAGAGTTATCCTTTATCTGACTTGCAAAGGAGTTACCCATGTCCATATACTCGCTCATGGAGTTACCCATATCCATATACTGAGTTTCAGTATCAACTGCAAGATTCCTTGAACTAGAAGGCAGGGTGTTTCTATTTTCGATTGACGAATTTAAGCAGCCGTCTGAATCAATTCCACCATGTATATTTAATTTATTCAACATTGATGATGTAACAATGTTTTGTTTTTTATTTTCGGAATACCAAAATTCATCGCAATTTTCTTCCGGAATTACTCCTCCAGGAGAATGGGCACTAAACGAAAAAAAAAAAATTATATTTGAAAACCCACTATTAATAAAGTCAATGAATGTTGAAGCATTTTTGGTTTAAATTTTGTGTTAGGTGTATGTTTTTGATGTACATAAAACATGTGTTAAATGTTAATTTTAAATCAGATTATCACGTTAGGGCAATTAAATGTTTGTATTCATTAAGTACATATTATTTGTCTCAATTGTCTAGGAAACTAAGTCTTAAAAGCAAACAATAAATAGAAATTAATTATATCTTATTGTTTAAGTATAAAAATAGTTGACTTTAACACTTTTGAAGATACAGTGTTTGTACGAATTTGCTCTGAATAGGTACCGACAATTAGAATATATCTTTGATTAAATTCAGCTATCAGTGGAAGGTGATGAAAATGTAAATAATTCAGATTTTAACGAAAGTATTGTTTCCGAAAAAAATTTACAGGGGTGAATAACCGGGGCAGGCACACAATTCCACCGAACAAAAGTCCACAATTCGATTATGGACGTGATTATATAACTTTTTAATGCATGCAAAAAAACACATTTTTAACGAATTGAAAAGACTTATGGCGTTTTCAATTGGCAATCCGGAATTGGTTTTAGATTCGGAATAGCAATTGAACATTTTTTTTTTTCGATTCTGAAAAATTTGAAGTTTGGTGTATATCAAGCAATGACTTCACAGTTCGCACAATTAAGAGTGACATTTAAATCTTTGCATCTGTATGCGTTTTAGTGGTATTAAAATAAATTTCTGTTTGAAAATTCTTTTGGGCCTACAAAATACTTTTAATGAAAAAAAAAATGTTTATAATAGCGCCTTCCTAGTAACTGAACATACCCTATGTGGATCCTAATTTGTTTTTGAAAAGTGAGACATAAGTTCATAATATAATAAAACAGGGTTTTAAGCAAAAAAATGGCGCCGCTTTTTGCATAGTTATGAAAAACACATACTTTCAATGAATTTATTGAATGTAGGAACAAGTTCACGAATTTTATAATAAATTTAAGTTTAAAACAACAAACTTACGTAAACAAAATAAGAGTAAATAGAAAGGTGATCCATGAATTATTTTTGTCTCACATAGTCCACAATCAAATTTTGAACTTTTTCTGTGGAGTTATTCCCTTCCGCCAATTTTTATATTTAGCAAGTTTTCAATTTAAAAATTTAAGTTTAAATTGTTCTATTTGGTATTTTGAAATAAAATTATTTCAAAGATATACAAAAACATTGAAAAGAATTACATTTCACTATTTATCAAAGGACATAACTCTGCAAATTGTGAATTATTAATGCTTGTGGAAATACCAGATTAGCTATACTGCAGTAAAAAAAATATTCGGGTTTACTCAAGAGACTGTCTTAAGATTGTGGAAACCAGGATATACTTATAAAAATTTGAGCCGGTATTCACCGAGTATAATATGAGTCTCATAATCAAAAAAAAAACTACATTGCATACTTGTAAAAACGTGATGCATATCCCGGACTATCATCCGTAGAAGGGCAGTGTTTCATACTATCAGTTTCGTCGATACTCAAAGTTGATTCATCGCTTTCAGAGCAGCCTACAGTTGGGCTTAGGGCGTTGTTGTTCATTGGAGGACTATGGCTACGCCTGTTGTATGATAAGTTTGGCACGTTACTTAAGGATGACATTGTTCTAGATAGAGGCATTGATGAATTATCGCATTTTTTGTATCCACTTTCTGCGTTAGCTCGGTTTCTTGAAGATGGCAGGCTGTCACATCTATCTCGATTAAGTGCTGAAATAATTAAAAAAAATTATTATCAGCATTATATTTTTTTACTACCGTCCAATAATATGTTAATGTAAATTGCCGAAAAAGGGAAATTCTGGAATTTTTTAGTAAGACTAAGAATTTTTTTAACAAGTCAGAATTTTTAAAAGTCAGTGCTATGCATTTGTAAATTAAAGTTTTAAAAACAAATCTATACTATAGGGGAAGTTTTGGATTCGTAAAAAAATCGAACTCGATATATTGACGAGACCGTACTTTACGATGATAAATGGTCATCGTCGTTATTTACCCATGGACTCATAAAATCTGCGGCTGAGGAAATCTTATAAGGCCGTTCATGGTTTTCGACTTTGTTTAATTCTTCATTCATTTTTCGATTTCAGGTTCAGCATTTGTGCGAAATTCTTCATCTAGGGGAGACCGAAGAAAATTTTCGCTTCGCATCAACAGCGAGTCTGGAGTTTGGTAGAAAAGGGTTAAATCAGACATTATAGTTAACTACACTACAAATATAACATGTGCATCTATGCTTTTCACTTCTTTACTTTTGTCTATATTTATTGGAAGGAATTGTCCTAGATTTGTGACTTTGATACCAACTGAAAGAACAAATAGATATAAATGTAACACAATAAAATCTCCTAAACTCAAATTTTCTGAAAAGGGTCTTTTTAACAAACCAAAAACTAATCAAAATATTATTGCTAAAACTCAGGTTAAAATCGGAATTTTAATTTTTTGGAATTTATAATAGGAATAGGTAAAAACTAGTTTCGTACATTTGGCCGTTTAAACCGGCCATAAAGTTTACCCAGGTTAATTAGTTCAACAGCCAGCAAATTAATTCAAATTAACCTGTTAAATTAAATTAACCGGTTAAATTAATTTACTATTTAACCGGTTAAATTAATTAAACAGTTAACTGATTAACCGGTTAAAAAAAAAATTAAATTTTCTCGCTAATATTATATAGAAAAAAAAACTGACGGAAGGTAGTTTTTTTTTATTTTTAAGCGAGAGTAGAGCACACCAACGTTTGCGCTTAAGGCATGCAATTGTTAAGCCTAACCGATTAACCATTTAACCGGTTAATCAGTTAACCGTTTATTTAATTTAACCGGCTAACTAGTTAGTTAATTTAATTTAACCCGTTAATTTGAATTAATTAGCTGGCTGCTGAAGTAATTAACCTGGTTAAACTTTATGGCCGGTTCAAACGGTCAAATTGTACAGCACTAGGAAAAACTAAATTGAATTATATTTATTTTTTCGTTTAACTCGTTCTTAAAGTTTCGATTTTTATTCAGAAATCTGGTGTCAATGGATAAATTACTTACTGCTTATCGGCGATGATGTTATTGTTTTTCCACCGGAATGAGTCTGTCTGCGTTGAAGGATTGTAACTGGTTTTGATGTCTCTGTTGCTGACGATGATCTCTTACGCATAGGGCCATAGGATTCTTCTGGATTCGTTGACATAACACTTTTTGATGAATTAATAGTATTAAAAATTATTTTATTTAAAAGCAAATCAATTGTGTACTTAAGTATCATGGTATGCATATTTTGAGCAATCAAAGCATCTTTAGTCTCCATCCAAAGCTCACCAGCCCCAATCATGCTATGTCTTCCAACTTCCATGTAAAAATAACACTTAGAATCGCCGCATCTGTGAAAAGAGAATTATTAAAATATTATTTTAAATTTTTAATGAACAGCTTTTACAGCCATTTAATATAAAGATAACTACAAAATTATAATTTAAAACTTCCGTGCAATAAATTTATTAATTTTAATTAAAATCGAATTTGTTCTAAATGCCAATTAATGGTTTCGTTCTTAAATATAAATATTCGGCTTTGATTAATAGTACAGTCAATCTAGATATAAAATCGAGGCATATCAGAAACTTATTAAACAACCTGTCTTTTGCATTTTAGTCCCTGGACACGAAGTGCGTACGCTATGGTATATGCATAAAACCTTTAGTGAGCCATGTTTATAATTATTCACATGCATAGTAATTTTATACTCAAGTATCCACGCTATGATTTTATACCACATTTGTGATATTTTTGATAAAGAGAGTTTAAAACTGTTTTTTTTTTTTTTGTATTATTCTTTTCTAATTAAAAGAACCTTTGGTGGCCTACTTCGATTGTTCAGAATATTTAAATTCTTTTTTTGGGACATTCTCCCGCTCACGCAACTCCGATGCTCCGCTCAAGGTTTTGCCAGTCGCCAGGCAGGCGCCATTGTAGAGTTTTTTTGATTAACAGTAAAAATCGTAGAAACTTCACATAACTGAATTATTTTAGACCAACTTAAAAAAATACATAAATATTATATACCTAAAAGCACTATTGCTAAGACTTAGCCAAAATGGCTCTCTTTATTTTTTGAGAATACGAAACGAATTTGGGATGAAGATTTTAATATTCAAAAATAAAATATTACTTTAAAATTCGTATGTAAGACCTAATTAATAATTTTTAAAAATCAATCAGCCGAATTGTAGATCTGGGGCAGGTTATAATTTATTTCTAATATTTTCTTGATATCTGTCATGCTAAACTAACGATGGTTGCAGGTATAGGTTATAAAAAATGGTCCAAAAGCTTTCAAGAAACCTTAAATACTTTTTATAATTTTAAAATTGATAACACCTTAATGTTATAATAGTTACTGTTTTGCTGTAAAAAAAAACCTTACAAGCATTTTAAAGTTTCAGTAGTTATAAAATTATTTCTTTCCCATATTATTCAGTCGTCTAATCGAGATTTAAACATTTTTATCCAGATCGAATAATCTAATTCCATATTTTTGATCATTTAATCTAAACATTTATCCAATATTATTATCGTACACCGATTAATATAATAATTGAATTAATTTTTGGATTAAAACTAAATTTTAATCCACGACTGAATAATATAGCGGTTAATGTCAGCATTTAATTGAAATAAAATTAAAAGTCATATCAAATATGCTTTAAAAAAATTAGTAACTAAGTATTGCTACCGTAAACTCTTATTATTATTAATTAATTAAATAATATTCACAGTGTTCGTTTAAACCTTGAACAGAGTTTAGTTTAGTCTTAACTACCATTGTGAAAATAGCTAACTGATTGTAATACTATAATGTACCTTCAAATTTAGTCAAAAAAAATCTTTGATTTTTGTTAACGTACCTTCTTATTGATGTCAAAAAAAATTCAATAACTGCAACTCGCTGTTCACCGATATTTGTGCGTTCTGAGCCAATACGTATAAGAGTAACCGACTTCGAAGATAAGCACACATGATAACTGCCTAAAATGCCCTTTTTCTCAGCCAATCCTTTTCTTTGAACCACAACTTGCCACACGTGTTCTAAAAAAAATAAATATTATTTTTTTTAAATATTTTAAATTGATGACTTTTTACCATAGTATGGTTTTGGTGGATCAGCAAATATATTTGGTCCAGTTTGAAGTTTGAGCATTGATCGAAGCCAATGATTCATTTCATCTTCGGAATCCAAAACAATGCCAAAACCATCATCCTTCGTAGACAATGTAATAACATAATCGTGTTTCGTGTCTAATCGTCGATTTATATTGATACAGCTGCTAAGTGTAATAGATCGTTTTGGGTTGGCCTTGGATTTGAATTTCTTTTCGTTGTCAAAGTATTCCAAACGTGCTGGAGATTTGCCGCATTCTTCGTAGAGTACAAAATACTTCTTTTTCATTGTTTTCAATTTTTTCAGGTATCCATGGATAACAACGCCATCGTTGTATTGTCCACTCGAACTTGTTTTATTTGTGTTTGTAGACATTTTCGAACTTTATATTTCGAAGTGAATAAGCATTTTTTTCAATCAAACTGAAAATAAAAAAATTGTTATTTTTGAATTTCAAGAATATATATATTTTTAAATAGTAAATTAATACTTAAGCAGCTAGATCTATGCAAATCATCTTGTATAGAAGATACTCTTAAATTTTCAAAAAACAAATTTAAATTAGCAAGATAAGTAAAAAAAAAAATAAAAAAATTATAAATTTCAAAATTGGTTGGAAAATGTGTGCAGATTTCACTATTCTCTCTAAAACTTGCTTTTCTATCAGCCAAGCCTATGCAACATTGAAGTTGTGTACATAGCTATATTTTTTTATAATAGTACTCGTATTATTTACATTTGTAATATTTTAATCTATTTTTTGGCCCAATAAAATAAAAATAAATTAAAAATAATACATGAACAACCAGAGCATAATCGACTTAAAACTGTCAACCATTTCAGTGTGCGTGTAATTGCAGGAATGTAGGGGACCTTCAGTTTTATGCAGGATCCAAACTGCTTACTTTAGAAGCACTCTATTCGAGAAAAGTGAAACTCTTGGAGAATTTGTTAAATTTTCGCAAGAGGCAGAAAAAATAAAAAAATAGTTTTGTAGAACGAGACCTTTTTTCCATATTTAATCTGTTCAGAGACGTAGAAACTATTTGCAGTTCATTTGCTGCAATATCGTCATAACTCAAAAATCCCGAATTTTGAGTTATTAATTTTGAGTTATTGCAAAAGTCATTTCTCAGCTATACAAATTGACGGCTAGAAGGCACTAATGTCGTTATAGATACTTATATTTTAAACAAAATGCAGAATAACTGAAAATAAGCAAAAGCAAGAATGCAATCACAATCAAGAGCAAGTAGAATCTTACAATAATTGGCTATAGACCTACCAGAAGCAAATACCCCTGATACATCCGCCGGGTTCTGTGATCAAAAAATTGTTTCTTTCTTAAAAGTAAATAAATTTAAAAATTTTAGCAAACGAAGTAGCTTTAACCGTTCAGTCGACTTCAACCAATGCAGATTCTGTGAGAGAGCGATCGAATTCACTTTAAGCTCGTCTTCATCATCTTGTTCAGAGTCATCAAGCAATTAATTTACTGAAGACAACGATGATATTCTTTATGATAAGCCTTATATACCAGAAAGTTCGAGCAATAGTGAAAAAGAATGCAACGGAGACAAACAAATTTTAACTAGCACTCCAGGCATTCCTCTTGTTACTCCACAAATATTAGACATTATGAATCCTTCTATACCGAGCACATCAGGAATTGAAGAAAGCCCAAAAAAGACACAGGGAAATCATAAGAGAAATGAAAATATGTGGAAGAGAAATCTTGTAAAAAAAAAAAATGAGAAACATCAGAAAATAATACAAAATGCATTGTAACAAGAAAAAGTTCGAAATGAGTGAAAACTTAAACCTCCTTGTAATGAAAAATGCAAACTAACTTGTTCAAAGTTCATGGGGGAAGTATGGAGATATCGTTATGTGCGTGAAGCATATAACTTTACAAGAAAGAAAAGAGATAATAATAATAATAATGCTTTCTATTTCCAACGCCATGGTGAAAAAGTAAGTTTAAAATATTAGATGTTACCGATAAAACAATTCGTACTGCACAAGAAAAGCGACACGTTGCTGAAAACAAATTGTTGAAAGATGATCACCAGCGCATAAAATTTTAATTTTTTTTTGTTGCGTGCGTCATACGAAAATGCCATCAAAACTGAAAATTCGTTTCCTGAAAAACGAATTTTTTTTTAGTTATGACGTTATTGCAGAAAATGATCTATATATTATCTCTGGAGGGTACGGTTGGTATTATAACGGTTTTTTACACAGGAGTTAAGGATTTTTTTTCCTGTGGGAGAGGGGGTTTTCTCCCGTTTTTAGGCTATAGGGCCAATTTAAAAAAATACTAAATAAATAAAATGTAAAAAAACGTTTAGAAATAACGATAATACTTCCAATTAAGTATCATAATTCCTTAAAACAAACACTCACACATAGATTTAAGAAGTCTAGTTTAAAACTTAAAATTTGGACAAAAAATGTTAGAAGTGTTATTTTTCGTTGTTATGATTATTTACTAATTTTGTTTTTAATTTGTTACTCTAATTATTTCTTGGTCAAAAAAAAAGATAAGTCCAATTTTTTGAAATCCAAATTATTTAAATGTAAAATATACTTTGCCAATATCCAACCTCGGAATAACCCAAAGGCTATATTGTGTCTAAGTAGGTTGTTGTTACATACCTCACTGTGGATACTCCGCGCCGTAATGCTGCGTGCTAGCAAAAAAATAAAAGTTTCATAAAAAAGTAGTTTTAGCAATTTTCAATTTTTAAAAACCTGAAACATATAAAACTCAACTAGATTGTAGAAGGAGAATACTATTTGAAAGTACGGTTTTAATTTAACTAAATTATCCTCTGTGACAATAAATAGTAGAAAGTTTGATAAATCTTGCAAAATCTCAAAAAAAAAACCTTTTATACTTGAGACAACGCTTGAAAGTGAATGTTTTTTCTAGACTTTTGTCGCTTTAGATTTTTTCCTTCAAGGTTTTTGTTATTCTAGATTTTATTCATTTAATATTTTGGTTTTCCAGATTTTTGTTATTGGAGATTTGGACATTCGAGATTATGTTCAGGATTTCTTATTTGTGGGTCTTATATAAGCTGACTTCTGGTCATCACACTTTTTGTTTATTTTAATTAAGTTTTAAGCGTATTAGTTATTTTATTTCGAATGCGTAAATTACCGAGGAAAGTAGGACTCCTTGGTAATTTACTTCCAACAAGAAGATTAGGTTTAACTTATGAAATTGTTTATTTGTTGCGCTATTTCCTGATTATAAGAGCGTTGTGTTAAGTTTTTCACGTGTCTGTACAGGTAAAGGAAAACGGTTTAAATGTTTATAACGATATATGTTTGATTTGTTGTTTTAACTAGCAGAAATGTGATCCGTGTTTTGAGCGCTTAAGCAAGTGTAGTTTGTTCACCTTAACCTAATTTAAAATGACCTTTGTTTTCGGCCCAAAAAGTACCTTACTAATTTTTTTTAAATTGCATAGCTTTTTTCTTGGTTCTAAGTAGATATAGTAATTGTAGGCATATAGTAATTGTTAGAGGCTTACTCAAACCAAAGCGAAATGGTCGTGACGGCGAAAAAACAATAACAACAACGTGTTGTTGTCAATCATAGCAACGTGTTGTTATTGTTATTTCATCGTCGTATCTGAATGTTTCGCATCGTTTTGGGAAAGCCTTAAACCGGGTTTTGTTTCAAGCACCCTGTTTCAATGTTAAATTATTTTGACATAACTTAATTTTTGTTGTATTTTTTTCACCGCTTTCCTGATATTTGTAGCAATTATTTTAACAGAAAATAGGTTAATAAGAGGTTCAAATTCTATTGTAAACAACATGTCCAATCAAACTGAAATAAATAGATCTTTTAAGATATCCTTTACAAGAAATATAGAAAAACAGAAATGAAATCTGTTTCAGTTAGAACTTACCGCTAAATTTTTAGTTCAATTTTTCAATTTTTTATTTTTATGAATTATATGTACATACATATGTACATAATGTAGGTAGAAGAAATGTATATATAATTATTAGGTACCTATTATTTTTTTCTATTGTCAACTCTTTCGCCACAGGTACTCTTGTTTTGCTTTTAGGATTATCTTCTATCCTATCAGAGTTGGTCATTTGTTTTGAATTTTTTCATTATCTGATTTCCACCTTTTTATCCATATTCGAAGAAAATGCGAATCAGGAAACCCAACGTCAAACGGTAGCGTATTGTAGTGTACACTAGTTACGTATAATACTTTTATGTTGCTGCTTACAACAAAACGAAGTGATTGTAATGAAGGTTAATACACACTATAAGCGAATCCGATTCCGACGTAATATTAAGTTCTTCTATTTCTTGACGAAATAATATGCATGAACGAAAAATAAAACTAAAGTACGTGGCAAATTGGCAGAGTCCTATTTAATATATATATATATATACGCTCAAATGAACAAATGAATTTTGTCGCCTTTGCCGTCGTTTAGTCTTCAGACAATAAAAATAAATAAACGTAGAATTTAACCATTAAATGGAACTAACGACGCAGTGCATAAATTACATATGGGCGTGGAAATTGAAACTGTGTTTACGAGTTCTTTTAACTGAGTTTTTCATTTCCATTCGAATAAAGCGAAACATGACATTACAAAAGAGAAGTAAATAAAAAAAATATTGCAATTGAAACGGAAACAAGGATTATTTTATTGCAATATTTTTTTTCAGGCGAAATTTCACTTTTTCACAGCACACACACGAAATTTATCTTTATTTAGGAAAAATTGGACAATTTTTTTCAATCTGTCAATATTTTGGTTTTTTGACTATCGAAATAAATAAAGCCCACCGATGTATTCCACGAAAACTATTTCAAGCTAAATCACGAACCGTCTTTTCTCGGTTCACATACGAATCCAAAATAACTGAGTTCCTAACGCACACTTACAAAACCAATCTGCCTTGTCATAAATAAACAAATAATCCTATAATGTTGGTTCGCTGATCTCGTATTTATACAAAAATAATGACGCCTTTCAATAATTGTTATAATTAACAGCCCGATTCTCCCCCTTGTGAGGAGTCATAAGTCACAAGCTCTTGTGACTATTCCTTGTGAGGAAACTTTTGTACACCGAAATATCAAAACACAAGAAATTTGTGAGTTGTGACCTGCCTATAAGGAGATCACAATTTCGATAGTTTTTGTGACTCTCACAACTTGTGACCGTGGGCATTGTATATAAATTTGCATAGTACTATCATCAGCACGTTCCACCACGTCGGCCCCACGCGATCACAGCGCATACTAATTTTCTGGTTGCTGTTTCTGTGTATATACAAGTGCGCCCTCAGACGACCACAGCGCACAACTCAAAAATCATCGTGATGATAGTACTATGCAAATTGATATACAATGACCGTGGGGGAGAATACGAAAAAGTCACAAAATCAATTTCACCTCTAATTGTGACTTGTGAGGTATCCGTGATGTTGGGGAGAATCGGGCTGTAAAGCTGATCAATTTTTGTACAACTGTAAAATTGCTGACAGATTGAAACAATAATTCTTTTTATTTTGCCTGTAGAAATTAATTTTTAAAAAATAAAATTGTTATCAAATTCATTATATTTGTACTGTTTTTGAGAAGTTTAAGTGAAATACGTGTATTGCAACTCCCAAAACATGAGAATATCGTAAATTTTATAAAAATCTGCAGTAGTGCAGTATAAGGAAGACTTTTCATAACCAATATATGTAGGTCCACTTTCTATTTGGTAATTGAATAATTTCTCTGAATCTGAATTCTATCCATGTAAAATTCGGTCTGGAAGAGATCAAGAAAGTCATGCAACAATTTATGAACGGATTGCATTACATTCAAGTTGCGAGTTAAATAAAATAGAGAATTTTTTGAAAATAATCTCAGATATTGCATCGAGATAGAAAGCTGCCAATGTTCTCATAGCTGATTTTGGTTTGGCGCGTGTATTTACCATTCCAAAGAGAAAACACAAAACCACAGCAAGTCCTATAGTTCATGGGCCAAAATACTTTATGGCGCCAAGAAGATGATTCTTGTTACAATGCCTATCGCTTGGGTGCTTTGAATAAGTAGTTGAAACTATTATCGAGTTTATCAGTTTATGCGTTCATCTTTTTTTACTTGGATGCTTGATGGTCTCCTTTTTTTGTCTTAAAACTGTGAAACTATGATTCGAAAACTCTTGGAGCGTTCATACTAGAGCGTTCATCGTACAATACTGATTTGGTCAGATGTCATCTTAAGGCTGGTATTCACCAAGCACTTTTAAATTTTAGATATTTTTCTCAATGCAGAAATATGAAAAAGTCCCAAAATCAATAATTTCATCTTTACTTGTGACTTGTGAGGTATCAGTGATGTTGGGGAGAATCGGGCTATTAACCAAGTTCTAAAAATGGTTTTTACATATTTATCATCTAGAGTGAGCAATCGAATTATTTCAAAACATGAAATATCCAAATATCCTTTTTAAATTTGTTTGAGTCTTTTCATGATATGCAGTGAATTTGCTCAAATAAATTTACTTTTGTTCTTTTCTGGTCTAAATTATTTGTTCCTCGACTTCAATTATCGCATACAAAAAAATAATTACAGTGATTATAATTGCATATGTGCATACATAGTTACAAGTTATAATTATTATATAATCGTATAATTATTACATAATTGCATACTTATAATTATTTTTGTTAACTTTTTTTACCGGCTGAAAGCAGCTGTCACTCTTCTTTGAAAATAGTTTGGTTTCAAAATTCTCTGGTTGCGAGAGAGCGGGTCTCTTTTTTAAACTTCGGAAAACTCTTCCGAGTGGTTATTTATCAACCACAAAAATTTCAACGTAAGAATCTAGTAAAGTTGAAAGACGTTTAAGAGCTCTAGATGGATAGCAGCCTTGAAGTTGCTTTAAAATGTTGGGTCTATGCTTCTGAGCATTGGTATGAAAACTCAATTTTTTTTTCCCAAGAACGTCGTTTTTTTAAGAGGCGCATTGGGGCAATAAAAAAACACACCTATTATATTTTGAAATTCGGGTTCTTCGAAATAACCGGTAGAATTTCGAAAATAGCTAGTAGAGGCGTGGTGTATTTATGTTAGGTTTCTATGTATTCGTGTTTGGAATGGTGAATTTATGTTATGTTTCTATTTACGGGTGCCAGCTGATACTTCAGCTTGTTGGTAAATCGGATTGACAGCACGGATTGGGAATTGGGATCTTTATTCATTTGTGTACGACTACGACCGGCAACTTCCCGCATGCATACAAAATATTGATAGGTTTTCTTTAAACTATTTTTTTTTTTCAAAACTATGATATTTTATTTGGACTGTTCTTGCACTCGCCGATTTAATTTTTAAGAATAAAATTGATTTTCGACATGTTATCTACGCGAAGAAAAGAATAACAAAATATAAAATTAAAACTGCTATATTTCGACAAGTGCTGGACAATGGAAGAAGATATTTTGGGTGTATCTTTGCAAGAAGTAAAGAATGACCTCTCCAAAGCAATTATCGAATGTAACAAACGAGGGTTGTTACAAACAGTGAAATGGTTAGCCGAAATGAATCACGGACTATCATATGTGGAAACTACCAGAGATTTTCATGAATCCATAAGTATTGATCTTAGCGAAACTGATTACGATAATTACTATCTTGGCAAAAGTTATTTTGATTTGCGTGAATATGATCGAGCTGCTTACTTCACGCGTAATTGTGAATCTCGTGTACCAAAATTTTTGCACTATTACTCCACTTACATGGCAAAACAAAAAAGACAACAAGAAAGTGTTACAGACAATTCAAATCTGAGTAATAGTCCTCTTGTAAAGGATATGTCTGATCTTTTGGCTAGTTTGAAATATGAATACAGTCAAAGAAAATTGGATGGGTACGGTTTATATTTATATGCAGTGGTACTTAAGAATGTTGGCCTGAACGACTTGGCCACACATGTCTTTGTCGAATCAATACAAGAAACCCCTATGCTCTGGAGCTCTTATGTGGAATTGGCACCGTTAATAACTGAAAAAGAAAAGGTTCTTGTATTAAATTTACCCAACCATTGGATGAAACAAATATTTCTAGCCCATGCTTATATTGAGTTATATCTTAATAACGAAGGATTGAAGCAATATGAAAATTTGGCGGCAGCAGGTTTCCAAAATTGTATATACATAACCACTCAAATGGCTTTGGCATACCATAACAAAAGAGGTATGTTTTAATAAGTAATATTCTTGAATAAAATACATTGTTTTTCTTAATTTTTTTTTATTAGAGGTAGATAAAGCGATTGAAGTCTTTCAAAACATCCAAGAAATTGACCCTTATCGTCTCGATTATTTGGATACGTATTCAAATTTATTATTTGTAAAGGAACTTAAAACGGAAATGGCTTCTTTAGCGCATAAGGCCTTATCAATAAGCAAATATAGACCAGAAACTTGTTGTGTCATAGGTAAGATTTTTCTTTGATTAAAATTTATTTTAATATTAGCTTATTATCATTGGTGTGTTTCAAAAGAAAATACCTACATAGTTGCATGTTTTCTTTCAAATAGGTTCAAACCTTTTTGTTTGTAATTCAAATATTTATTGATTGAAAAGGAAAAACAATTTTAAATTTGATTTCATACTTTTGTTTATTTTTAATCTAAAATTTTAAAAAATATAAAAAAAAAACAGATATATTGTGCATAACAAAACATTTTGTGCACTTGACAAAATGTTTTTGTTCCTCTGCAAATATACTAATTTTGCTATCCATTCACACACATTCACTCTTTGTAAAGTATTCGTTCTATCAGAAATACACAACTCTAGTTCAATTCTAATATTTTTTGAGGAAGCTATTAACCGTACCAATTTTCCATTCTTTAATTAAAATTTAAGTCTAATAATAGTAAAATCTGAAAAATAATCGATAATAAATCAGCAGTAAATAGTAGTGTCCAAATTCATATTCATTCACATTCAAAAAGAGTGTTACGGAGCCAACAAATAGAATAATTTTCTATGCGTTGGGTTGCCGTATAAAACTGATATCTCGATTAAAAACACATTTTCTTATAAAAATCATGATACATGAAAAAAAAAAGTTTGGAAAACTATTTGTTAACATCCATTCACCTCTATCTGTCGCATACGTTTACATCAACTTATTCTTTGCTGCATTGCGAGGGATTCTAAAAAAGAGATAATAAAAATAGCATATAATAATAAAGTGGGTTGAAAATTGCTAGTTGTGAGAATCATACATTTTTTTTTATAATAATAAGTCCTTAACATAAGTTTTCGTTTATTTTTTTCTTTTGAAACAAAAAAAGTTTAATTTTGTTGACCAGTGTTAGATTTAATAACTCAAATACTAATTAAAGTTTATAAACTAAGAGCTTATTTTTCGATCATCAGTTAAGATAGCAGAAGAATAAATAGGCTGAGTTCATAATTGCAACATTGAATGCACATGCCATGGCATGAACACAGTTACCGACTGCTGTGGTACAAAGATAATGCAGTGTATTTACATTTATGAACGCAAATCTTGCATGAATGCAGCATTTTTAAATTTATGAACTCAGCCATACTGTTGCTGTTGCAACAGGAATACATTTTGTATTATCTGAGGTTTAACTATTTACTATTAAAAAATCGAATCTAAACTGTATTCAAAATAATAATTACAAAGGAATAAAAAGAATTCAAATTCTTAAATGTTAATAAAAGTAATCAATTCATTTATGGCCCGTGCTCAAGTAGGAGCAAGAGGAGACTATTTTTTGGATAATTGCATCCAAAAAGTATCAATAAATATCATTTAAAACCTCCATAAGCTCTCCGCAAAAAAAAAAGAGTAAGGGTTGCAGGCATACATTAGATGTCGCCCCATTCGACTTCCACCATGAGAGTACTATAGTTTTCCTTTGTATATGAAAACTATAGTACTATCATGGTGGAAGTCGAATGGGGCGACATCTAATTTACCTATGCAACCCTTACTCCTTTTTTTTGCGGAGAGCTTATGGAGGTTTTAAATGATATTTATTGATATATTTTGGATGCAATAATCCAAAAAATGGTCTACTCTTGCCCCTACCACCAATTTTCGACGTTTAAAGACTCCCCAAATCGAATTTTACACCTCACATTTTGCAGCGCCACCACAAAACTTATTTTGGGCGGTTCTAGGAATACCTAAAAAGTGAGTTAAGTGTAAAAAAAGTGTCAGACAACCAGCTAGTTTTAAATAAGGGATTAAAAATTTTTAAAATTAATATCGTGCTATAGAAAATGAAATTTAGAGAAACGAAATATTTTATTTACCTACTAAAGGTTTAAAGTATAGAAAATTAGTAATAAATTTTACGAAGACAATGTTATTGATAAATTCTGGTATTCACCGAGCTGTCTTTGCTGAGCGGTCTTTGTTCCAAAAACCCTCATTAGTTCATTAAAAAAATCGTTTTCATCAGCTAATAAGGGTGAAAATACTATGTACGTTTAAAATAAATATTATGTAGCTTAGTTTGAGTTAAGAGTGAGTGATCTAAAAATGAAATTTAGAAATTTAAATTCTATATTTAGAAACTATTTTAAATTCCTATAAATCACATAACTAAAAAACAAACAACAACAATTGAATCGGTGAGTGTAAGAAAATTTGAATATTTTTCGACGATTTTACGGTCGTGGAAGAAAAATTTAAGACAAGAGTACTTTTACTGTTCTTACACTTGATACAAACAATATATACATAATTAAAATAAGTTTTTTTTAGTGTATTGCATTAATTAATGTATAACATCATTTAAAGTAGGACATATTTAAATCAAATTACTTGATCTATTATGTCGTTGGCTCTTGACCATATTTTTTGGAGTCAGTTTGTAGCATTTAAAATTTGTTTTTTTTTCTTGTTGTGTTTTTTAGGTACATACATACATATATATTATTATTTTAAAGTTTTTAATTTTTTTAAGTACATATATATTATTATACTTATTAAAATATTACTAGCCTACTCGTACATAGATGTTTTTTTTATGTGAATTTATAAAATAATCTTAAATTAAAAAATATTTCATAGGAAACTATTACAGCATACGTAGCGATCACCAAAAAGCCATAATGTATTTCCAAAGAGCCTTAAAACTAAATCCCCAGTACTTATCAGCTTGGACATTGATGGGTCACGAATTTATGGAACTGAAAAATACAAATGCTGCCATTCAAAGTTATCGCAAAGCTATTGGCAAGTTAACAAATATACTAAACTTTTAAAACTTTAAATGGATTTTTTTTTTTTATAGAGGTACAAAAGCGTGATTATCGAGCTTGGTATGGTCTTGGACAATCGTATGAAATTTTAAAAATGCATTACTATAGTTTGTATTACTTTCAAAATGCCCACAAACTGAGACCTTTTGATAGTCGAATGCTTGTGGCACTTGGAGAAACTTACGAAAAACTAGAAAAAAATGAAAACGCCATTAAGTGTTATTTGAAGGCATGTAATGTTGGAGATATAGAGGGTATAGCATTGTACAAGCTAGCAAATCTATACGAAAAGCTTGGCAATATTGAGAATGCAGTACCAGCCTATTTGTCGTATTGTGATGATGAAAGAGCGGCAGCGGATAAGCAGAGCTTGTATCACGCATATATAACGCTTGCGAATTACTATGAAAATAATGGTCAATATGAGAAAGCTTCTCACTTTGCTTATAAATGCTTGGAATCTGATGAGGTAATATAAAATATTATTCAATTTCGATATTTTTATTTTGATGATCATGTTGATTTCAGAAAAAAACAGAAGCAAAATCTATGTTAAAAACCATTGAAAATAAAAGACTATCACAGCCGGTTCAATCAAGAACTACTCTTAGGGATATGGATTCAAGTGATGTTATTATGGATGCCAGTAGAACATCCATTGAAAAACAAGAAGATAAATCTACTACTGTCAATATATCAACAGATATTTTAGACAGAAATTCCGATGATAACAACACCATGGACATGTCAACGATGTCAATGGACTAATTTTTGTTATGAACAAATGAAGTTTAATACGTGCATTGATGCTAACATAAATTGATTAACTAAAATAAAATCGCTAATTATAGTGAAACATAATTTCTTGTTTATAAACATTTCACTGTGTGGTAGTAGAAAAACTATTGAAACTCTGAACTGGTAAAATTTGTAGGTCTTTTAAAAATATATATACAATATACTTTGTGGACATAATTATTCAAAATTCTTTGCTTTTAATTCGATTTCGACTGCATTTATTTAGTTGGGAAGAGAACAAATTATTTCATGTTTAAATTAAACTCTAAAGTATTTTCAAATTTTCTTTTTTTTATATTTTCCCAAAGAAGAATTGAAATTTTGATAACATTTTTATAAACATAAATGTAATTAGTAAAATCAGAAAGTGAAACGAACGAAGAAAATAAAGAACTTGAAACAAACTTGTTTAAAAACATATCCACAAAACAGAATTTAGCCATATGCAAAAGTGAAATCATTTGAATTTATTTCAAAAAGTCTAGTGCAGGACGATATAACGGCCATTACCATTTTTAACTGGGCAGAGCTAGTTCAACTTTAAAATTTCTTATGGGTTACAAAAAACACCAGGCTTTAAAAAAAATATTTACACAATAAAATTATAGTTCAAGGTTTTCCGCGCTTTGCTGAAGGAATCCTGAAAATCTTGAAACTATTTATATTACTTATTTTTGATAACACAAGTACAAAAATTGGTGTTTGTTTTAAGCAAATGTAGTGTTGCTTTTTTTCAAACTAAACTGTTGCTTTTAAAGCTTCTCTGAGCTTGAAATTCCTTGTAAAGAGACTCGTTATTTTCCTGGGTTTTTCCTACCTAAGCTAATGCACGTTAGAAAACGCTCTCGGTAGTAGTCCCCTAGTAGAAACCTGCTTGGGGTGTTTATACCAGACTTTTGATCTTTCTGCTTCCTCTTTTATTTTCATTTTGTTTTTATTCACGTTTTTCCTCTTCCGCAGTAGGGATCTGGCTAGTAAGGGATGTCATCGTCCCTAATTTTTCTAAGGACTCTGCCTCTTCGTTGTCCATGATTTGCCCATGTGATGTGTGTTTTTCTTGCCAAGTTTATTTAGCTTTTTCACACACTCCCATACTTATTTAGAACTAATGCCGTAGGAGTTTTGTGTGGAAGATCTAGGCCCAAAAACTCCATGGCATACATTCTTTAAGTATTTACTTAATCAATAAAAATAAGTTTAATTGCTTGCTTTTCAGATATGCTACTCTTAAAGTACATCCTATTTTAAGGGGGTTGTATTGGTATAAAACGAACCACTGCACGCTAGAACCATTTTATAAAACATGCGCAGCGCATGCTATCTGCCGATACATAATAAATTGTGGATGATAGATGATTAAAGATCATCGTCACGGTTTGTATAACACCTAAGATCTAGCCCAATATAGGAGTTAAGAGGGGAGCGGAAGACGGCGTTGACTGCCGAGTGAGGAAAAGTAAATGATCGTCGAACTGTGATCAGCCAACACGACGAAGACCGGGGAGCAAGCAGCGATTAAACGTTCTGTTCCACCCGCCGGTAAAGAGGCAGATAGCTTGAAGTCACGTGAGACAATGTTGACTGACTGGGGAAGGAGAATTATCTATGAAAGGCTATTAGTGGGAGGAGCGTCCATTTGGAGAGGTACTCTCGAGAATCATTGTTCCTGCTCAGTTTCTACAACTCCACAAGTCTTACAACTCAGGAAGAATAACTTTAAACATTAAATTTTGGTTCTTTTGAAAAAAATTAAAAAAAAAAAAAAAAAAACGGATATGTTCAAAACACTTTTTGCTGCCTTTTAATTGATTTTTGATCACTAATGTAGATATAAAGTACATATATAAAATGGAGCAAAATCCTTTAACGGGAAGTGGCTATAAATTGATATTACACACATAAATGCATTGTGAATGCACTAATGATGTTTTGCATTACATATGTACATACATCAAATTTTGGCTTAAGTTGATACAAGAAAAAAATACTACAGGATGGGGTCTATATCTCCCCGCTCAAGTGGGAGGTGATTTTCTAAAAAAAATAAAAAACAAGCAATATCTTTTCTCTAAACCTAAAATATGTACATTCATTTATGTACCTATATCTTTTTTAAATAATGTTGTTTTAACATTACAGTTTATGAAAAATGAATTTTAAAACTCAAAAGTTTGATTTTTTTTTAATTCAATACATTTTTTTTTACAAAATACGAATTTTTTTTACTATTTTGTATATTTTTATATTTAACACTCCTATGAATTGTTTTTCTTAATCTCAAGACCTTTTTTCTTATATTTTTTTTGTACTTTTATTTGTTATAGTTAGTGTGAAAGTTTAAAGCATTAAAGTAAATTTAAAAAAAAACATCTATTTTTAAGAATTAGACGTAAATAGTATAGAATATGAAAATAAAAAATAGTAAATAATCAGGTACTTTTTTTTGGAAAAATTCAGAATGATTTTTTAAAAAAATAAAAATTACTTTTTTTTCACTTTACTTAAAAAGTATACGACAGATTATAGTTTAAGCTTTAAAAAAAAGCATTGCTTGGTTTTCTAAATATTGCTATAAACAATTTATAATTTATAACATATTATAATTTTTTGTTTGAAAGTTGAAAAGTAAACGTATTGCAACGCACACAAAACCCCCTCCCCGCTAATTTATGTGGTTATATCTTCGACACAAAAATCAGAAAAATTACAGTTTTCGAACGCATATTGGAATAATATGCATATACCAACGATAGGAGTACCTATATGAATTTTGGATATAAATCGAATCCCAAAACATACTGCCGGCTCTTGGCAAATTATCGATTAGATATCGAAATATTGAAATTAATGAGACATTGTGTACATTTACCTACTTTACTTTTTCAATTAGAAAAATTTACGTTAGTACTCAGTTCAATTACTTACTTTTCAGATATGCTACTTTTAAAGTGCATAGGTACTCTTTTAAGGGGATTGTCTTGGTACAAAACGAACCACTGCACTGCAACGCTGGAAGTAAATATAAAACATGCGCATGCTTTCTGCCAATACATAATAAATTGTGGATGATAATTGATTAAAGAAAAAAAGGAAAACATTTACTAATGTATTATTCACCTCGACAATCCTGTTCTGTTTTTTCTCACAAAAAGAATCTGGAAATAAATAAATAATTTGTTCCAACTATTTCGTTGTTCATTCAGTTAAAAATACTTTTTTAGTTTAAGAGATTGTATCTATTAAGGTATGTATATCAAATCAAAAGTGATATTAAAAATGATTTTTGAATATTAAACACAATTTTTGTTTTTCTTAGAAGTTTTGAACATGGAAGTTTCAAGCACAAACCCAGGAAATCCAGCTCTAGGTAGAAGCAAGTCAATAACAAAGTCCGGAGAATGTGGTTCTGAAAAATCGATTTCAATGGACTTTTTAAATGATGCCCTTTTAGTTCTATATGATGAGTGCTGCAATTCAAGTCTATGTCGCGAAAAGACATTTTCTGAATTTATCGAGTTTTGTAAGTATCGTAGGATATAAATATTAATATGGTGGCGCATATGTATTATGATTATTTTTTTTTGTTTTTTTTTTTTAGCGAAAACAACAGTTGGTCTTATTAAACAAAATAGACCTTCAATTAATGATTTTGAACTTCTTAAGATTATTGGAAGAGGAGCATTTGGTGAAGTCTATTTAACTCGAAAAGGTGAAGAGATCTATGCTATTAAAATTCTTAATAAATGGGAAATGCTTAAAAGAGCGGAAACGGCATGTTTTCGAGAAGAACGGGACGTCTTGGTTTATGGAAACAGACAATGGATAACGAATTTGCATTTTACATTTCAAGATGAAAAAAATTTGGTATGTTAAAAAAGGATTTAATTAGTTTCCTAAGATTTTTCTTTGAAAATTAAAAGGGTGGAAGTTTAATTTGTTATTTTAAAAAAAATCTTTTCAAACGTCCGTCATGGCAAAATATCAAAGCTGAAGGCAACTTATTTTTGACATATAGCATGTCTTTTTGGGTCCCGCATTTGACTTGCATTACTAAACCAGTTTTTTTTTTTAATTCGAAATTTCTTATGTAGAATATTGAAATTAGGAAGAGTTTACAAGTCAAAAATCTACACTCAAGACAGGATTTTTCTTTTAAATTGGAAAACAATTTTTTTTTGAATAAACAGCAGTTTTCTTTTTATTTTTAAAACCTAATAGTAGGTAATTTTTTTTTCAGTTCTTATTTTGAATATTTGTATTAGATATAATAATAAAAAAAATTACATCAAAACCAACTTATCGACTTTTTATAAATATTATTTTTAAAATAAATAAACAATAAATATGTGTTATTGTATGTAGTTAATTACAATGTTTTTAGAAAGAAAATTTTAATTTTGGTTTCAAAATAAATAAATATACATACTACATAGGTATACTATAAGTTTTAATAAACTCATGAATTATTATTAATATATTTTCATTGTGCTAGAAGCGAGTTTCAGCACCCAATGTTTTTTCAGTAAGTAGGAGCTGGCGAATAGAGATAAGATGATAGTGTGGGGGAGCTATTTAGTGAAGTTTATATATTTATTATGCGATTTGCTTCTCTGATATTCAATTTGATATTTTTGTTTTTTTTTTCTTGGTGATAAATTTTAAATAATAAACATACAAAATGATGTGCATAGATTTATTAAGAGTAGGTTAACTGTTTATAATTTTGCTAATGTATAATTATTTTTAGTATCTTGTCATGGATTACTACAGCGGAGGAGATCTTCTAACATTGCTAAGCAAATTTGAAGACCGATTACCTGAAGATATGGCGAAATTCTACATTGCAGAAATGATTTTAGCTATAAGCAGCATTCACCAGCTTTCGTATATACATCGCGATATTAAACCAGATAACTTTATTTTAGATTCAAGTGGTCATATTCGTTTGGCTGATTTTGGATCTTGTTTGAAATTGGGTAGCGATGGAAAGGTAAAGTCAAATGTTGCTGTCGGTACCCCAGACTACATTTCACCAGAAATTTTAAGGGTTATGGAAGATGGTCAAGGATGGTATGGTCTGGAATGTGATTGGTGGTCCTTAGGAATATGTATGTATGAAATGTTGTATGGCAAAACTCCATTCTATGCTGAAAGTTTAGTAGAGACTTATGGGAAAATTATGAATCATGATAATAATTTCGATTTTCCAACTGAAGAATATTCAGATCTTAAAGTTTCTGAAAATGCCAAAGATTTAATGAATCGTTTGATCTGTACAGCTGAAATTCGCCTTGGCCAAAATGGAATTGAAGATTTTAAGTCCCACCCTTGGTTTAAGGATATTGATTGGTGTAACATAAGAAACCAGAGTGCACGTTATATTCCTGAAGTAACTAGCAAAACAGATACATCAAATTTTGACGTTGACGACCATGATTTCAGATCACCCGATACAGTTCCTCCCATAGTTAATAAAACCTTTTCAGGACTACACCTGCCATTTATTGGATTTACATATACCCAAAATAATCCAAACCTCGAATATCTTCAAAACAATACTAGTACAACCCATAACGATCAATTGATGCCAAGCAATTTCGCTAATTCTGATGATAATACAGGCCAAAGTGAGAAAGTTAGTGCAGATAAACAAATTTTGCGAGCTAACAGTGACAATTTTCAGTCAGTAGAATTGGAAAAAGAGTTTCAGAGCTTAAGACAACAAATAGAATATTTTCAAAAGGAAAATAGTTCAATTTTAGAGAAACTAGAATCACAAAATATTGAGCTGAGGGATGCAGTTTCGCAGCGAACTTTAGCAATGAAAGAGTATTCAGAAGTGACAGACAAATTGTTTGAGCTGAGAAATCAAAAACTTAAACTTTCACGGCAGGTATGTATGTATTCTTAAGTTAGTTTCTTTCAATTATATAGATAACGTTTTTAATATTACAAGAAAATGTGTAAATTTTGTAAGGGGTCAAAACCATTCTTCAATAATTTTTACTCAACTTGAAATAGTTTGAATTTGAATCAAAATTGTAAAAGCCCCTTTTATGGCTTTTCCAAACTAATGGCAAACAGATGCGAAATAAAAGTATGTATAATATAAATAAATATAAAAAATAATAACAAGAACGTATTGTTATTTATTGCTATTTCATCGTCATCTCCGTATATTTCGCATTGATTTGGGAAACCCATTACATATGAATTTCAAAAAAAAACCAAACAAATGCGAAACCGTTGGGAAACGTAACGAAAAAACAATAATATCAACGTCTTATTATTGTTGTTTCATCGTCTTCTCTAAATGTTTCGCATTGGTTTGGGAACACTTTTACTCGTTAAAAAATATTAAATAGAAGATTTGAATTTTACAACAACAAAAAGGCTAGAGTTACATTTTTACGAGTGCCACCTCGATCATCTAGCGTTAGGAAAATACGGAAAGTTTTTGAAAGGAGATATTGACGGGCATTGTTTTTGAAGCTCTAAATGTTAAAATCGGGGGGAAACACATAATTACTCGTGTGACTAAAGAAAGAATATCTGTACTTCACAGTGCTTCAAAGTGATCGGATAAGGGTTTATTCCCTGTAAATCTGTGTGGGACCAGTATGTTTATAAATCCCTTACCTTTCGTTGGATACCCTGTTTATCCATTGTCTTGATCAATATACGCAGATGGTTTTCACCACATCGTAAACAGAAGCCAAAAAAAAAACAAATGACTTTTTTTTCATTCAATGTTGTTTTCATTTTAACAAACGTTTTTGAGATGATAAATTTCTCATCTTCAGGTTATACTATAGTACATTAACACTCTCGTAAACGTTTGTTTAGGAAAAATTATAATATTACATATAATTAATATTTATAATATAATATATTTTTAGGTTAGTAGGTATTTAACGAGTTTGAATGAAGATATTTAAGATAAACAATAATGATATGTACTTACAAATATTCAAAGAAAAAGAAGAAAGAAAGAAGGATAATAGCTGCTAAAACAACACATAATAAAATGAATTGTTTATTTTTAAGGTGCGGGACAAAGAAGAAGAGCTTGACACATCAATGCAAAAAATCGATTGCCTTCGAAGTGAACTAAGAAAATCCGAAAAAAGCAAAAGGGAACTGGAATTAAGAATGGAAGACGCACTTGCAGGAGCAACAAAGCAAAGAAAGCTACGTGAAAGATCAGATGAATGCTATCGGAAGCTTAAGTCTGAAGTATGGGCAGCAAACTCTATGGATTTCGAGAGCCCATCGTCCCTGGGGTACTCTTCAGATGTATTTCGTTTGGAAAAAGGATATAACGATGACAACTCCTCTGAATCTTATAATAATCCAACGTCTCATTTAACTACGAGCGTATCAACATTGAGTGGAAAATTAAATGAAGCTAATAACTTCCCGGAAATGTTTAGAATAGAATCACAAAAAGCCAATGAAGATGCTGAAGCTAATTTAAAAGAAACAATTCTTGAGTTAAAGAAAAAATACAACAGAGATAAAAGTATCTGGTTTGAAGAGAAGCAAAGGCTTTATTCGGAAATTGATAATATAAAAGACAGTCGTATCATACTTCAGACTAAAAATAAAGAGGTTGAAAAGAAGTGTCGTGACCTAATGTGAGTAAATTTAAATAATTATTTTGCACTACTAATTACTGTTTCTTTTATTCAAACAGGGCAAAACAAAAGACAATTTTCCAATGGGAAAAACAAATAACCGAAATAATTCAATGGGTTTTAGATGAAAGGGATGCTCGCTCTTATTTACAAGTTCTTGTCAATAAAATGACTGAGGAGTTGGAATATCTCAATCATTCTGGCAAATTGTCTTCGATGAAATATATTCATATCATAGATAAGGACAATCGCCATCACACGTCTCAACAACTTATTTAATAAATAATTGCTGGATAGTTCTCCCCAGATCTTAAAACTTAGAAAAAAAATTGTAATATCTATTTGTTGATTTGTGGATTTAGTAGGAACACTTAATTAAAACCACATGAGCTTTGTTATTAAGAAATTGTTCAAATTGATTACATAATTGTAGAACCGCACTGGGCGGAACTGAGTGACACAGAGTGGTAAAATATTATTCTTATGAAATTGTACATACATATATACAAGCGGCAACTGAACTTCACACAATTTCATAAGAATACGTGGTTTAGTAAGTGTGGTTCCGTTGCAGTGCAGTTCCACCGAGTGCAGTCTTAATTTAATGCCTACAAGTAATAAATAAATTACGGACACACAAAAAAGTGTTAATTCTTGTTTTAAATGAAGATTGTTAGGTCCAAATAATTGATATATGAAACGACATAACTGAAATCGATACAGAATTTCAAATAAGCATTTGGACATACTCTAAAATGTTAACTTACAAGTTACAACTGTAGAATACATTGACAAAATAAAATTTTAAGATTAAAAGTCGATGAACTTTTTTGGTTGACAAATTTGGTCTCAGGCCTCAGCGAAACAGAAGTCAATAAAATTTAAACAATCGGAGCGGTCTTCTTCGTATTGAATATTCAAGTACAATAGTAAAATAGTTGATTCTCATTGATTAGTGTAAATAATATGAAAACTAAATTAATGAATACTGTGCTGTCGCTTTGTATTGAATTCCACGGGCAAAAGTTACCCGGACAAGCTTTTCACGGTACCTTAAACGTGTAAAAAGGAATTACGGGAAAACGTATCCAATCCTTTGAAACGATAAGTTCCCTTATGAGAAGATTTTATTAACAAATATCTCAAGTATAGGTTAGCTACTTAGAAATTTACTCAGACACTGTATTAAAAAAAAATGTTGATTTTCACTGTCAAAAATTTGAAGAAAAAAACGTCATTTTTTATTTATTTATTTAGCTAAATTAAAAAAAAAATTAGTTTGAACAAAAACAAGTGAAAGATATAAATATTTTATTAAAGAATAAAGTTCAGGCCTCACAAAAAAACTATTGTATAACATTGCGTAAAAAATCCTTTTACTTCAAAATGTCTGTGCTACTTAGTCCAAACTTACCACTAAAACTATTGACTTCTGTTTATGCATATTTCCCATTGTAAATATTGCTGTTGTTTTTTAATGGTGCCTTGGGTACCCGATTTCTACAAGTAACAGAATTTCCGTCCGTATACATATTTACCTTACCAGAGATTACTAAGTTACAACGAGCTTTCTGAAAATGTATCTTTTTATGCCAGATTTTTCATGAAAGCCCTTTTGAATCTTCTTCATTTAATGCCGATACTGCTTCATCATGAGGCTACACTTTTGAAGTTCGCAGCTTTCACCTCAAAACACATCGATAGGCTTACCGGTTTTAGATTGTTCCATGCCTGAGGCCAACTTAATGCAGGCGTCATTGCATTTCTTGAATCCAAGAGTTTTTGCGCCCGCCTTTGTTCTGCGATAGTGTTGACACGCTGTATGCTTTAGCATTTTGAACTGGGTTCTCAAGGCATCTTCTTTTTTTTCAATTAACAAGATAATTTGTTAAAATAACAGAATAAGATAAGATTACTTGCAATTATTTTTACAATTTCAATAACAATCTTTAAAGCATGATTTGCCGACTGCCTGATTGACAAAGTTTTAAGTACATCTATAATTTAATTAAGTTTCAGTTGTATTAACTAAAAATATTTATCTCTTATTCTTTTTCTATAATTTAGTGATGTTTTGCAATAATCGAACATTTTGGGCACATCTACTTCATTTAAAAGAGATAAAATTTCGTTTTCGGATGAAGTCTCTACCTAGTACATGTCTTCTAGTTTTTCTCAACACTGGACACCTTCCGACGAAATGTAACAAATCCTTAAGTTCTTAGCTCCCCATAAATAACAGGATTGAACATATTAAATACATGTAACACTTCGATAATACGGTAGTCCTGTCGAATTAACTACGTAGATCCTTTATCAAATTAACGCCATGCTTCAGCTTTTTGTTGCACCTTATGCAAATCTTCCTGCATATCGACTATCGATGACGTTTGTTCCATACAAAATCCGTCATTTAATAATTTAAAAGCATTAAAAAAGCTTAAAAGCTTAAAAACATTGGTGCAACCGATCATTATAGGTATTTGTTAATCCCTTTAGCGATTTTCTGTGCTATACTTAATTGAATATGATTAAAAACCACAAAATATAAATTCTTGGCTAGGATATTATTTGTAGTTAAGGTTCATTTTGAATTACTATCGACACAGAAATTCGCAAAAAAATTTCCAAGCTTCAATAGATTCACAAATACTTATTAACCTTGTAGTTTTATAAAATATTTGGCCCAGGGCACAACTTTAATTTGAAGAAAGTCATGAAGATTAAACCGACGTGACGACGAGGTGCCATTTTAATTAGAGGTAAGCATTGATAATGGTTTAGTTGAGAGAGCAAGGCAACTGGAAGGTATGTAGATAAGACACACTTCGAGTCTCATATTGGCCAGCAGTTAAAAGTTATTGCGAATAAATGGAACGTTTGACAGTTGAGAGAAGCAAGACAACTCGAAGGTAAGGCACGCTTCGAGTCTCATATTGACCAGCTATCAAAAGTTGTTGCAAATAAATGGAATGTTTGACAGCTGGCTATTCAGAGAATCAAAACTTGCTTTGCCTTGTAGTTCTCAGAACTTGCCAAATCAAACATGGTACCTTAATTGGGGTCAATTTGGCAGTACCCCAACATTAATTTATTGGATATTCGTTTATATGTATTTAACATGAACATAAACCAACCTAATAATTCCCAGATCTCGCGGGTCCTTAAAAGAAACCGTCAGAATCTGTACTTTAACATTTAAAAATCTTAAGTCAAAATCTTTTATCTAATTAAAAATTTAAGATGACCAACCGTGTTGATAAATAATAACACGAGAATTGGTTAGATTATGTTTTGATTTAAGATGATTTTTTTCAGTGTGTGTAGCTAACTTCAACATCAAATATCTCGCATCTTCCATAAATAATTCAAATATTTTACAATGATAAAAAACTGAGCATCATCTTTCATTTGATTCAAAAATCTTTCAAGCTAGATCTCCCCAATAAATTGAACAATTCCCATTAATAAAATTTTATAGATTATAAAAGAATGTTATAATTCAAAGATTGCAAAAAAATCAAAGCATACAAAAGTATGCCAAAGAATTTAAAAAAGAATGGAAAGAGTACAGAAAGAGTGCAGAAAGACTCAAAACTTTAATTTTTATTTATTCCAATTTTGATCAGAAGATATCTATGAATATAAGAACTCTTAAAATAATACTTTTAAAGTAAGAACCATTCTAATGTATAAATGTATGTACTTATATTGATTTCCTCTTACGATCATGCGCCAATCATATTATACAAAAGTTTAAAGGATGATTTCTGGTGGATTTTTTTTATGAACATATACATACATGTACCTACTCGTACATATGTACGTCTGCTTTTCGGATGTTGTTTTTTCAAAATGTGTAACCTAACTACACAGATTTTTCTGAACAAAGTTTTTTTAAATATTAAATTTATAAACTCATAAGAAAAATTGTTCTGGGTTTGTGTTTTGACTAATGAAAATACTATTATTAAATGTTGGTCCATGAAGATAAATTGCGGATCAAACTGAAATTATTTTATGGTAAGATTCATTAAAACAAAGAGATACAAAAATATCAACGACACTCCTATTTATTAATTACCACAATTTTTTTATTATTTAAAAGACACCTACCTACAATTTCATTTAATTTGTTATCTAGTTATGTATGTACCTATGCTTCAGATAATAATACAGCTAAATAATTATTTTATGTAAAATATTGAGAAAAGCTTTATTCATAAAGATAACTTCTAGCATCCTAACAGCTAACAAACCTCAAACAATTGTGCATGGATCTAAAACGATTATTTTCAATTAATTAATAAATTTTAAACGTGTACACCGGGGATGTTTTATTTAACATGAAAAAAATATTAAACAATATGAATGTTCATACCAAGTTGTTAAAGTACAAGAGCTACCAAAATGGAAAAAGATCTCATTTTCTTTTGGATATATTTTACCCCTCAAGTCCGTAATGAAATTACAATAATTTTTTTTTTTATTTGGGACACTTAACTGTACATTAATGTAATATATGTCCTGTACATAATGTGTATACAACAATTATTGTTATTTACCTAATCTAATCATAAATTATTGTTTTTAGATTCCTTAAACATTAAAAGTGGTTTTGAATGCTATACAAATTTAAAGGATGCAGCTCAATTTATGCTCTGAGAAGAAAAAAATTAACAGCGTGGACTTAAAAACTTCAGGGAAAAAAGTAACATTTTCCCTGTATAAGGGAAGCCCTAGAGATAATTCAACTGAACAAACTAATACTACAGATCCAACAAAAATGGAAAAACCAAGCTTTGCTTTGAAAATTGAAAAAGCTCAAAACATGACAAAAAAATATGAAAATAAAATATGCAGTAAAAATAGTAAAGTAAAACTCAACATAATGGAAGAGGCGACATTGGCCAGCAGAGAAAAGCGAGGAAGTATCGCCAAAAAGCATATTCGTTTGAGAAATATGTCAAATTTTTCAGATGTCTATGATACTCTTAATGATACAGGAAAAGATGCAAGTTTCTTCTATTGTTTATGAACATTAAAATTTATCTTGTACGTTTTAGGTTTTAGCCTGTTCTAATTCAACTTGTGTAAGCAGTATTGTGTTTGGAAATACAGCATCAAACAAACTTCGCAGCTGTGAAGTTGTGCTTAAACATGCAAATGATTTTTTTAATCAATATTTTACTTCTATCAATAGGTAAGTGCTTTCAATATTGGTATTTCTCTGTTTCAATGATACAAATTCTATATATGTATGTAAACAATTTTGCTAGGAAGCTAAAACTCAGTTATTTCTTAAAACAATACAATTATCTTTTTGCACCAGCAAGTTAAAACAAAGGTAAGTTGTTCCGCAAGAATCCCCAAATGGTTTCCAATCAGAGTAGGTGTGCACTAGAAAAATTTTTTAAAGTCCTTGACTTTCAGCTTGGGGATAAAGTGAAGGGCCTTCAAGTGAAATAATTATCCTTTGCTGACCATGGCGCCATCATTAGTGAAGATCCTGTGCCCTTTCAACTTTAATATCTTGAATATTTGATCAATATAAGATAAGATATCGTACTTAATGATTTGGAAAAAACTAGTGTTATTTTATAGCTAAGTGATTTTGCATGGAACAAAACCGGTTGTCGATGTTTTCTGAAGTCAGCCCGCTAGAGCACAAGTGGAGCCTTAGGGTGAAACAAGTGTGAAAGAAGAAGAAGACTCACCCACTCATATAAGAACTCTCAGGAACAAATTGTTTGTACTTCTCTATTTTAATTTTTAATGAGCTAAACTTGCAAAGAAAGAAGTATCATAAAGGCTTAAGACTGAAGATTAATTTCTCTTTTCTATGTTTAACAAAATTCAATAAAATTAATTAAAAAACTTACATAAACTTTTAAAAAATGACTATCCAGAAATGTCAGCATTTCAAAATTTATTTTTATATAACATTTATTATTAACCATTTTGAGAGTAGGTCATTGTTTTCTGTGGTTTTTTAAAGCACCCAGAATTTTCTTTCAGCCTCAGTTCACCCCTATATACCGTACCGTATTAGGTAACATATAGGTTTGATAATACGTGATTTGTAAACGACGATGGAATTACAGATTTTTTGGATTTCATCCACTCTTTATCTTTACATTGTTGAAAGTTAACGAAAAATAAAAAAAATCTCTTTATAGATACATGACTAATGCTCATACATCAAGATGGGAACAAGTGCAGAAAATGGTGAGGAACCATGGTCATTATCATTTGACGGAAACTGAGTTGATATATGGTGCAAAACTTGCATGGCGAAATTCTTCAAGATGTATTGGACGCATACAATGGTCTAAATTACAGGTAAAAACCTATAAAACCTTAATAGTTCATGTTTAGTTGAACTAACATTAAACAGGAATTTAAATTTTGATATCCTACATCCTTAACTGATAAATCTAATTTTCATGACACAAAGAGGGAGTATTTTTTCTCTCTTGTTCGAATGAAGCAAATTGTCCGTGCTTTTAACATCAAGCTTACCCTGTACGCTGTATACTGTACTCACATTAAAAGTATCTACTCAAGTGCTTCTCCTTGAGCTAAGAAAAAAGCATGTTTTGCAAGTTGTGCATTTCAGACCACATCTTTATTTTACATACATTGTGCTATCATGATAGATCGATCTTATCTCTTATGATTGTTCACATTTTTGTCGAAATACTAAGTGCAGGTAATTTACGGAAAAGAGTACATCTATTCACGTTGGTAAGAACACCCCTAGGAAATATATACTTATCAAGATCTAAACATATTGATGTTCGACAGCATTTTATACGCGAGGAAAGAAACTTCAGTAATATTTCCCTTTGGTTAGAATTGGAAATTAATTTATGATTGCAAATAATTTGACACAGCCAATTGCAGCTGAAACACATAAATACTTTTTAAATAATATGGGATTATATTTAAAGTTAATTTTGCTAGAGTGGAAATACTTAACGATAATAAGTTTTAAGTTTAACGAGTCTTAGATTTTGTTTTATTATTTTTTTTCCAAGCGCCAGTTTCTTCACGTATTTTCTGAAATTTATAATTTTATATTATTTGAAATACAAGTTTTAGTTTAGGCTTACAATTTTTTGCACTTTTAACATTTTGTTTGTAGATTTGACAATTTTGTATGTTGCTGATTTAGTGATGTGATCAGACCTATAGAATTTATTGTTGTTTTTAATACTTGATTTAATTTATATTTATAATTTCCCCTACAAATCGTAAACTTTTCGATACAAATTCGTGTTGGAAACAACAACATTGTGTTATCATTTTTTAAAAATAAATATTTAAAAGCTACTATTTTTTGACAAAATAAATTTATTGGACTGACATAACAGAATTCAGTTTTAAAGGGAATTCATAAAACATGTTGGTATGATAAACATCACCATCTTACGATGTTGGAAAGTTAACGATTTTTCATGAAAAGTCTGTTTATTGTTACTTGACTAATACTATTTAAATAAATATAATAAATAATACTTTGTTAATAATTCATTTTTTTAAAAATTTTTTTTAGGTATTTGACTGCAGGTATGTTACAACTACAAGTGGAATGTTTGAGGCTATATGCAATCATATCAAATACGCAACAAACAAAGGAAATATAAGGTGAGTTCATAAAAAAAATTATCTAATAAGTAGTGCTATATAAATTACGTAAAGTTACGTTTTACTGCTGCATGATGACAACTGATCCTATTTTTAATTGCAAATTGTGAGGTGGTAGTCCAGGCAATTCCAGTGAATTTAAAAACTACCTGGGATAGTTGACTACGTCATCCTGGTGTATTACGGTTTTAACTGTTTTGAAGGAAACCAACTGTCCCGGAAGAAAATTGCGATCTGATCCTCGCTATCAAATAATATAAAAATAATCTGATAGACAGTTAATTAAAATAAGCACAGTTTTTACCTCCTGAGAATTGATATGTTGTTAGAAAGATATAACTATTCTAATTAATTATTTATTTTTAACTATTCTTTCAATTTTAAATTGATTTTGATTTTTGAACGACGGGACAAACATGAAACGTTTGACATTAAAACAACAGAATGAAGAAAAAAAAACTTACTTTTAAATTTATTTTGATTTCTGATCGACAGAACAAACATCAAATGTTTGACAAGTAGGAATAGTTTCCATGTTAAAACGAAATTGTTTTTTGTTTTTGTTAGAATCTTTATTGTAGCTGAATTTATATAATTTTTTTTTTTCGTATTACTCGATTGCACAATTTACAGAAAAATGGTATTTTCTACCTTACTACTGAAAAATATTATAACATTTATACAATAATAATATCACAGATTCAAAAAAAAAGATAGTTTTTAGAAGGAAAAGCTACAAGAAAAACCTTCATTAAAAACGAAATTGTTGTTTTAACTATATTCCTATCATTTTTTCATATTTACTCACCTTTTAAACCTTCCCTGGACTTCCACAATTAATTCAGAACCAAAATTAGTCAAATCGGTTCAGCTGTTATCGAGTTTCAGATAGACTAACGAACAGCAATTGATTTTTATATATGTACATACATATATATATGTACATATGCATATAGAAGAATAGATTATTCAATTATTTGAAATGTTTTTTTTTATTTTAGATCGGCTATTACAATATTTCCTCAGAGAACAGATGAAAGCCACGATTTCCGAATTTGGAATAATCAACTTATATCATATGCAGGATATAAACAAAATGATGGCAGTGTAATAGGAGATCCTATTAATATTGAAATTACTGAGGTCAGTTGTTTTCCAATAACATTTTAAGCTTTAAGAACTAAAATATCGTTTAAAAATGTAAATGTATACAGAACAAAGAAGCCCTAAAAATCTTCTGGTTTTCGTGGAAATTCAGTTTTACCGCGGTATCGTCCCCGAATTTTTTCTTTTAGAAAATATGGAACTAGTGTAGAAACTGGTTCAATTAAATATTTATTGACTGAATTTTTTCCGATAACCACGATTTTTGCATAGATTTACTATATTATTCATGTCTAAATTTCTTAATTTTTTTCTTTCAGATCTGCTTAAAACTTGGTTGGAAAGGAAAAAGAACAGAATGGGACATTTTACCATTAGTGGTCTCAGCGAATGGCCTTGATCCTGATTACTTTGATTATCCATCCGAACTTATATTACAAGTTCCATTGGAGCACCCAACGTAAATATTCCATGTGACAATCAACCTTAATACGGTTGTCAAAAATAAAGCAATTTTTCCAAATAAAGCCTAATACGCTCCTGAATCAAAAAATCGCATACACAAATGACAACGAATTCATAAACCAAGTTTTTCGGTTTGGTTTTCGTTCAGCAGTACGCTATTCCCCATGAGCGAAGTTGTTAAAGTCTCCACTTACTTTTCGCACACAATTATGGTACACAGGTACCAGGGGTACACAATTCGTAATCGAATTTTTTACTCGATCCACCAAGACAATTTTACTGTGAAATGAAAAATGGCATTTGAGCATTTGTCATTTTTTAATTTTTTTTCTTGAAATAATTCTGCTTTGACGCTAACGCACCACTGAAAATTTTCGCATCAGTAGCACACTATAAGCTTATCAATTATCAATTGATATAATATTTTGAAATATATAATATGTAATTGACTCGTCAGGTTTATCTATAGCATGATTTTCATAATATGGAACAAAAGGCTAGAGCGTGTAGGGTGACCGAGAAAAGAAAAAAAATCGTGTTGGAGGGGGTATATTTCCCCCCGTCTAGGTGGGAGGGAGATTTTCTAAAAAAGAATTCTAAAGGAAAAAAAATGTTGAAAACAACAAAACCTACAAAGTCATTCAATAACCCCAAGTTATATAAATGAAGTTGTTCCAGTGCTGATTTTTTTAAACTTGTTGTTCAAGTTGTTTAGTTTCTTTGGATTCCAAAAGTTTTATTTCAAAAATCAAAATTGATTCGGGAAATTTAGGCTGCTGAATGGCACCTTCTAGAAATCATAGAGCGTGGTGAATTCAATGATCATTAGCGAGCAAGAAAAGGCTACTGGAAATTACTTTTGAAAATTGTAGATAATTTGATAGGTTAGCGTAGGAAGAAGTGTTACGGTTTAAAATACTTTTTACGACTTGACACGACTTTATATTATATGTACATTGTACAAGTACTAGTACATGTATACTACATTTATAAAAATTATATTTGACCGATAGTGTTCTAATTTATAAATTCACTTTTCATTCTAGTTTCAAATGGTTTGCTGATCTAAACCTACGTTGGTATTCACTTCCTGCTGTTTCTGGTATGCTCTTTGACTGTGGCGGGGTACAGTTCACAGCGACCGCTTTTAGTGGCTGGTATATGTCCACAGAAATAGGATGTAGAAACTTATGTGACGTAAATCGACGAAATATGCTTGAGGTGATATGGTTTATACTCAACTTTCAAGCCGAAAGTCATCCTTAACAATATATTTTTTATTATTTTTTTGCAGAAAGTCGCTCTAAAAATGGATTTGGACACACGAACCTCTTCATCCCTGTGGAAAGATAAAGCATTGGTGGAAGTGAACATTGCAGTTCTTCACTCATTTCAGAGTAGAAATATAACAATAGTAGATCACCATACAGCGAGCGAAAGTTTCATGAAGCATTTTGACAACGAATCCAAAATTAGGTATGTTGATAAGAGCAACGAAATATAAAAGGGACAAATGTCTGGTTGATACCAGGTATTATGAATTATTTTTTTTAAATAAAATTTCTTTTATCTAGAAAAATAAAACAACCATCTTTTTGTCGCACTTAAAAAATGAGTTTTTCCCTATAGGTTTTGAAAGTAAATTAGTAAATTGTAAAAATTTTACAGGTAAATCTACATATACCTTAGGCCCTGTTTTAATGGTGCAGCTAGGCCGTTGACGGTCCGGGTGACAAATATATTTTCCAGACAATATCTACATACATATGTATGCCTTAGGTTAGGTTAGGTTAATTGGGCACACTTAGATAAATATAGATCCATTGTGATACTATGAAATATTGTAAAGAAGTAGTTCCCTAAAATGTTCTTCCTAGCGTGGCAGAGTGATGGACAGTGATAAAGAAAGTGAGCAGTGTCTTCATGCTCATCTTCGTCACCACAGTCTATGCTTATATTACCTTATTTAAAGTTGAATTTAAGTTTAACAGCATTGCTGGTTGTCACTTAACTATTATTTGTTACCCTTTTTCTTTTAGAAATGGATGTCCTTCTGATTGGATATGGATAGTACCGCCTTTATCTGGTTCAATAACCCCTGTTTTTCATCAGGAAATGGCGCTTTATCATTTGAGACCTTCATTTGAATATCAGGATGCAGCTTGGAAAACCCATATCTGGAAAAAGGAGAAATATCAAGGAAAATCTAAAAAGCCAAGGAAGAAATTCAACTTTAAACAAATAGCAAGGTATGTTTACCAGAGAATAAAATTATCCGAGTATAATTAATGAACATCGAATAGAGGGACTCACTTGGAAACATGGTGTTAAAAAAAATAGAATAAGTAAACAAATCCAACATTTTGACTAGTATTCGTGTTCTTGGATAGGTACCAAAGTACTCCTCGGCAGTACAAATTTCAATTTTATTTTGAATAAAGTTTTTTTTTACTTACAATCGTATTCGAATATTAACTTTAAGCATCTTTAAGATACAGTTTGCTTTGAGCAACTTAAACAAAAATCTTTTTTAAACGCAATTAAATTTTTAAATAATTTATTTTCACAATTGCCTAAAAATGTTTAACGTCATTTTAAAGCCTCTTAAATTTTCAAAAGCGTTTTTCCCTCAGTTTTTTTCCCTCTTCTGGGAACTCTCGACAATCTTCTGCCTGACATATTAAGCACTTAAAATATTCAACATACAACTAAAGTGTTTTAATAAACGATATTTATCAAATATTTAGCTTTATACATCGGTATTTGGAAGCATCGTTTCACATAAAATTTGAGCAGCTTTTCTAGCCGTTCGTACTTCTCAAAACCCCAAGTTTGATCTGCATATAACATTACTGATTCCGCAACCGCTGTGAAGACCTTCTACTTAACACTGTGGGGAATTAAGTTGCTTTTGAAGCATTTCTTCCATGTCGCCTTAATAGCGCTTTTAGCTTTTATAAGCTTATATTTTAATTGTTTAGATTGTAATTTGTAATACGAGTAGCACACAATTATTTGTAAGATTTTACAACCTTGATTGATTCGCTGTTTAGTTTAAATGTCACTTTCTATTGCTGGACATTCTGCGATTCTGCCAGACCCAATATTTTGGATTTTCTTTCTACGTTTTTTGAAGAGTGTGGTAACATTTCCTATGGATTGACCAATAATTTTTTTCTTCTATTTTTTCAGAGCTGTCAAGTTCACATCAAAATTATTTGGACGTGCTTTATCAAAGCGTATAAAGGCAACCATATTGTATGCTACAGAAACTGGAAAATCCGAACAGTATTCGAAAAAACTGTGTGAAATTCTAGGACATGCGTTTAACGCCCAAGTGAGTTACCCTATTTTTATATGAAAAATATTTTTTATCAAGTTATTTGCAAACCTTTCATAACGAGCTGAGCACAATAAACGAGCTCCTTAACGTGTGTCTTTATATTTTTTATTAGTGAAGTTCAATAGGTTAGGTATTTTTATAATAAGATATTGTACCTTATTTTTTATAAGCATAATAAATAAATAAATAAATACAAATAACGTGTACCTACCTACATTTGTATATTTCTTTCAGGCATGTTGCATGTCAGATTACGACATATCATTTATGGAGCATGAAGCGCTTCTTATTGTTATTGCATCAACTTTTGGAAATGGTGATCCACCAGAAAATGGAGAGGTCAAAAATATTATATAAAATAATTTAAAATTTTTGTTAAAAAATTAGAAATTATTGTCTGCAGGAATTTGCGCAGGAGTTGTACAAACTGCACTTGAAAGAATCATCTCTTAACGATGGGGCCGAGCAAAGGTAAATTCATCTCGTAATAGTGTCTAGTACGACGTTATAAATATATAAATACGAAAGAAATTGGGTGCATTAGCAAATGATTAAAACAAGTATAAAACGATATTGTTTATCACGAGATAGATACAAATATACGGTAGTCTAACTTAAAATTGTTGTGTGGTGTTGGCAACCCTCTTTAATAATACTAATCTTGGCCTATTACTAAACTTATCGGGTTAAAGGTTAGAACTAGTGGCAAAATGAATGATCTATTAGTACTGAAAATGAAAAAGAGGGTTACCACTTTCTAAATGCTTGCAAGTACGTCTATTTGGAGGGAAAAAGTTGGAAAAAACATATTATATTTTTATTTTGTTAGGTATGGAAAAAAACTAACACACGTCAGGAAAAGTGCAGCTGAATGAATGTGTTAAAGCGACCACTTTAAATTTTAGTTTTTAATTTTTTGTACTACAGGTTGCGAAAATTTCAAAAAAAAAACATTTGTTCGTGTTTGAAGTATTAAATAAAAATACATACTGGCTGAATTGCCGTATTTGTGTGTTGAACTTCTGTTGACAGTTTCGAACTTGAATTTTCCATTTAGATTTTACTAAATGTATTATAGATAACAAATGCTTTAGCGTGTTAAAAATCATAAGCGAAGTTCAATTTTGTCTTTATTGATGGTATATTGAACAAGCAGTATTATTTGAAGATCTGAAGAGAAAATCTAGCGCTTCGAAAAATGGTGTATATCGAATTCCTTCAAATTTTACGAAATAGAAAACCGAATATTAATGGTATACATACATTTTTTTCCTTTCCTTTTCTTATGAATAATATGTGTGTTTTGGTAATACAATCTGAGAAAAAAAAAATAGTTTAAATAGTGGTGCAAATAATAGTTTATATAGTCTTTAAGAAAAATATTAAATAGAAAACCGAAAAGCAATCACTGTACATTCATTATGGCTCTACTACATCTACAATGCTTTTGATATTTACATACATACATGCGCAATTTACATTTCATTTCATTTAAAATTTGAAAAATGTCTTAAGTAAATTTTAATTATTTTAGCATTCAAGTGAGTTCGTCGAAATCATTTATTAAAGCAAACTCAAGAAATGATTTTACGAAGCAACAGCAAAACCAACTGAAAAAAATTCGTGGATGGCGATCCCTGCGTGATTCAACTACAGAAAAATTTACCGAGGACACAATTGGTCCTCTCTCTAACGTAAGGTAAGTAACACGGTAACTTCCAACACATACTAGGCCAATCGGAATGTCATCTCAAATAGAAACAAACAGTTTTCTTTTAAATTCTTTTAATCGATTAAAGGGAATCGTTAGAACGCTCATAAAGCTCTTTGAATACCAGCTTAAGTTTTGGTTATTGCTTTTATAAATTAAAAAAAAAAATATAAAATGTGTCTATATTGAATAAACACTTTAAGATATTAATGCCAGTGTTTGGGAAATGGACAAAAAATAAGTTTTTACGGATATTTCAAAAATGTTGCTTTGCAAAAAAAAAAATTGGAACCATTATTTTCGATTTCAGCTATCTTTTTTTAGTTGCATCGATGACGAGAAAATTTGTGAACTAGTGTTATTGGTTGCTTTCGAATGATGTCTGATTGCATTCAAGTTGGTGGTGATTCAACAGCATTTCAAAGGCCTCTCGATTTTTTTGGACTTAAGATACCTATCCGACATTCACTAGAACGCGGACATTGTCATGCCTTGGACTTTGTTTTTGGCTTCTGCGTTCTTTGGCTCCATGCTCTTGGAAAAAAATGGATAAGAGAAAAATTCAATTAATTGGCTCGCAAAAGAGAATTATATTTTTACACAGTTACATGAGTTTTAAATTTCCTTCTTCGATAGAACTACATTTAAGCATAATAAAAAATACTAAAGAAAAATGAAAAATATTGAACTTTTCAACAAGCTTAGGTGCGCTCTAGACGAGCCCTAGTGCCCTAGTAACCTTGTACCTTGTACAACAACAGTCTCTCACGCTTTATGAGCTCCAATTAGTTCAACAAGTAGGGAGATAGATTTTTTATGTTTATGTGATATCGCAATGAGTCAACTTTTCGCCAAAATGTATAGGTTTTGTCACTGGCATCCACTTTAACCTAAACTCCATGTACCTGTACTTTATTATAGTTTAGTAGCTCGGTCTCAATCCTTTTAATATAAAAATATGCTAAGAAAAATAATTATTTTATTTTGTAATTGAATCTTTATTAAAGGTTTGCAGTTTTCGGGTTAGGCTCATCAGCATATCCAAATTTCTGTGCATTCGGTCAATATATGGATAACATTCTTGCAGAACTCGGCGGCGAAAGAATTTTGCAATTAGCATACGGGGATGAAATATGCGGCCAAGAACAATCCTTCAGAACCTGGGCACCAAAAATATATAAGGCATTTTAATTCAAAAAAAAATATTAAATTCATTAATCATATAGATATTATTTATATTATAATTCTAAAGGTGTCATGCGACATTTTCTGCTTGGATGCTGACGAAGGCATATCAGATATATGCTTACTTTCACAAAATGATTCACTAACCATCAATACAGTAAGACTAGTCCCAATTAAATGTGAGGAGAAGTTAGAGGATTCATTGAGCAAATATCACAATAAAAAAGTAATAAAATGTGTCCTTAATACGTCGCCAATAAATCTTACTAATTCAAACGAAAATGATAAAACTACAATATTGCTACGGATATCTTCACCAAATGTAGAATATGAGCCAGGCGATCACTTAGGCATATTTCCCATCAACAATGCGGATCTTGTGGAGGGTATACTCAAACGATTATCAGGACTTGATGACGCAGATCAAATTGTTCAACTACAAATTCTCGCCGAAAAACAAACTCCAAATGGAAGTTTTAAGTGTTGGGAGCCCCACAATAAAATGCCTGTTGATACAATTAGATCATTGCTGCTGCGATTTTTCGATATAACAACTCCACCATCTCGTCAATTGCTAATTTTTCTGTCTAACTATTGTACAGCAAAGGACGATGAAGAGCGAATACTCAAACTTATAAACGATACCTCGGCATTCGAAGACTGGAAGCATTGGAAGCTGCCACATCTTTTAGAAGTAATGCAAGAATTCCCATCGTGTAGACCACCTGCAGCTTTGTTTTTGATTAATCTTCTTCCATTGCAACCAAGATTTTACTCAATTTCATCTTCACAAAAGAAGTTTCCAGGTGAAATTCACATCACCGTAACTGTTGTTAAATATCAGTCAGAGAATGGCACAGGACCTGATCGTTTTGGAGTTTGCTCCAACTATTTACTGAAATTGAAGGAAAAAGATCAAATATACATTTTCGTTCGAAGTTCTCCAGGTTTTCACCTCCCATCGCAGATGGATTGTCCTTTGATTTTAATTGGACCAGGAACTGGAATAGCACCATTCCGATCGTTCTGGCAACATTTGGAAGTATTGAAAGAAAACTCACCTAATCAAAAACTACCTATTACTTGGTTGTTTTATGGATGTCGCAGCTTAAAGTATGACTTATATGCTGACGAAAAAGAAAAACTTATACAAAGCACTGTTTTGAGTAGAGTATTCCTAGCTCTTTCAAGAGAGCCAAACAAACCAAAGGTGAATATTAAATGGCCTCTGTTCTTTATTTAATGAATCGTAATTGAGTGTTTACTTTCTAATAGACATACGTTCAGGACCTTTTAAAACAAGAGTTTGAAAGGCTTTATGTTCTTATTACGCAAGAAAAGGCTCATATATATGTATGTGGAGATGTAACTATGGCCGAAGATGTCTATCAAACCATAAGGTAAGCTAAATGTTGCAATTTCAGAATTAGTTCTTTATAAGTAAAAATGATGAGGAAAAGGATTTTGAAGAAAACTGCATAAACAGTTCTTCTCAACTCAATGTTTCATTCCCCATTTATTGGAAATTTATGTTATTTAATCATTTTTCTATAACATTTGCGCTGCGGCACTTTTGAAGCTCTAGGAAATATATATTTTTGCACCTTGCGTAAAATTGTTGATTTTTAATTTTATTCATCCGTTAAGACAATTTAAGAGCGATTTGTTAAGTTCCGTTTCCGGTGGATCTAACTGGAGTTCAAGCAAAGAAAGTGGCTAGGAGTTAAGGGCAAAATATCTTGAGAAAAAAAATCCAAATTATATTTATTTTAACATAAGGAATGCTCATCCAAAAGCTTGTTGACATAGCTGGCTTGCGTAGAACGTTATTCTAGGTCAAATCTTAAAACGGTAAACTCTGTTGAAAATGATAGTTTTTCGCTTGTAAGTCGAGTGATAATTTAAAAGTTATATTTATATGAAATATTTCGTCATAAGCCAAAAATCCAAATTATTAGTTTTTGTCATTTTTAGAGAGAAAAAGCTATTCATTGTTTTTTTTTGTAAAAATTCACATGATTTACAAGTCTTTTAAATTGAGTTATATGTGTCAAAGTTTTACGCAAACAATAAATTTGTTGTTGTTATAAGCTCGGAGTTTCTCTGCACTGAAAGAACAATTATCCCATAGGCTATGTATATGAATACATAATATTTAAAACATAAATTGTTCACAATGTAAATAATAAAAACTTTTGTTCTTTTAATTATATATTTCAAATTTAACACTATCATTCTAGGAAATGCATTGCTAACATTGAACAAAACACTGAAAACGAGGCAGAAAAAATTATGCTTTCACTTAAGGTAAGATTTTTAACTTTTAGCTGGTTGAAAAAAAATGGCCCGCTTAAAAAAAAATATATAATATTCTTTTCGGTATTGTATGTAGATAAAATTAATATATGTGTAGTTCTCAGTGCATTAGTTTTAGAATTAAGTAGTGTTTAGAATAAACTATAAGACAGTTAATCTACACATCGTGGTCGCATCAACTATTACTATTACGTGACACAGCAGCATCAGCAACACTATAGTCGTTCAAAATAGATAAGACTTTTACCGGCTAAAGTCAAGAGCGTCGTTTGATCAAAGTCCTAAATATATACAGTTGTTTCGTAAGGAAATGCCAAGCTGGTGCTAGTGGCTGGAGCTCTTGGAAAAGTGTTTGGAAAAATTTGATCTGTTTCGCTGTCATGGTATAGATGGTATTAAGTAAATTAAAAATCCTTCAATCACGTTGATATGTAGGTACATATATATGTATATATAATCACATATATATACCTTTACATACATACATAAACCTGATATAGATAAAAAAAATCTAGTTCTCTCAAAATTGATACCCCTGTGCTTAAGCAAATCACAGCTGAAAACAAGCTTTTAAATGTCAGTAGAGATGTGCGAAAATCTACAAAAGGTCAACGACTCCAAAAAGTTTTAGTGCCTGTTAAGAATAAAGTACAATCAAAATTGCATTCCTCTCCTGCATATAATCGTCTCTCAATAAGTAATAACCCGCCCTCGCCCTCTCCAATTGTCTTAACTAAAGTAACTAATAATAAAAAAACACCAAAAATTCCTAACAATAAGATCTCACAACAACCTCTGTCTGATGCACTACCTTCTTCAACATTGAAAATTTCTCCCTCTGAAGGAGAGGGGCAGAATGAAGAAGGTATAGTGCAAATTATTGTCGATGACGATGCTGCGGCATGCTCTGCTGCTCTCAAGGAGGTACATTCCAACTCTACATCTCTTCGGAGAAATATTGTAGATTGTGGGTCTACTTCCTCCACCGTCAATAGGAATATTATTGCTGGTATGAGTGAGATGGCAATTGTGATTCCCCCTATCGACAAAAAAAGTAAAGTAGTGGGTGCTGATGATGACGAATCTATGAAACCTCTCGAAGGCCACGCTGATGACAATGGTGACGTCAATGATGATGGTGTTGCTATCATTATTGCTGATGAAGATGATGTTAATTCTGCCTCTGTTGATTGCTCTAAGATTGGAATTAGTGTAACGAAAGCTCCAATTTTTCCTCCCGCTAATAGGTATAACTTTAAGTTGGGTGGAAATATAGATGCGGATAGCTTAAAGAAAAATGTTGTGAATAGAATGAGATGGTTTCACTTATCGAGCTTTAGAAAGGAAACAACAACAGAGAATATTACAGCTTATATACAATCAAAGACTCAAGTTGATGCTTATCTTTTCCCGTGCTACAAGCTGGTTTCTCTAAACTGGGGTGAGGATAAGCTAAGGTTTGTTAATTTCAAAATTGGCACTCCCGTGGAATATGTACATCTGATATTTAATTCTGAGCTCTGGCCTAAGGGTGTTCGTATTCGCCCATTCAATTACAGGCCAAAAAACGATCGGCCACCGGAAGATGTCTCAAATACTTAGATAATTTTGTTGCTGATATTATTGTTGCTGCTGATGTGGTGGTTGCTGCTGTTGGTGTTGCCGTTGCTGATGGTGTTGTTGCTGTTGATGCTGTTGTTGCTGTTGATGGTGTTGTTGCTGCTGATAGCGTTGTTGCTGCTGATGGTGTTGTTATTGATGATGTGGTGGTCGTTTCCAAAGACTCTGTTGCTGAAGTTGTTATTTGTGGTGAAATTGGTCCTAATGATGAAAACCTTCCCAATGATCTTGTTGCTGCTGAGTTTCCCATGGTTTATTCTAAATTCTCCTGCTACTATCAAAACGTTGGAGGCATGCGCACCAAATCTAACAGCTTTTGGCTTGCTTCCTCAGATTGTTCCTATGATTTGATATCTCTCACTGAAACTTGGCTATGTGATGGTATTCTCACTACCGAATTTTTTGATGCCCAGTTTAATGTGTTCAGGAAGGATCGGCATTTGCCGGGCATAGATATCGTTGGTGGAGGAATAATGATGGGTATTCGATCTGGTTACCTAAGTCAGGAAATACCTCTACAGCATTCTTCAGTGGAGCAAATGTGTGTTCGAGTCGATCTACCAGATAATAGCTTTGGTTCCAGTTTTATAAGTATTTATATATTTTTATCTTATATTCCACCTAAATCTAATGATGAAATTTATAACTTGCATTTTATTAACATTTTTAATATCTTAGAACATATTAATGATAAAGATCATGTAGTTATTCTAGGTGATTTTAATCTTGGCAATGTAAATTGGGTATACTCGTATGAAGACAAATGTCTGGTTCCTCTTAACGTAAATAGTAATACGGAATCTAATTTTTTGGATTCTATTATTTCTCTTGGCTTAGTGCAAATCAATAATGTTAAAAATTCAATTGATATTCAATTCATATTTATGTACTTAACAGGATGACGATCGCTATCACGAAGATATATTTGGAATAACATTGAGGACAGCAGAAATTCATACGAAATCAAGAGCTACAGCTAAAATACGGATGAAGTCACAGCCAAAAATATAAATTTCAACAACTCACATAAAAATCAATTCAAATATTAGACATATCAACTTCTTCACGTGTTTTAATCACATAAATACTTTTCTTGGATTGTACTTACTTATTGGAATTCAAAATACAAAACTTAATTAATAATGTTTGTATCTTTTGAAAATAGATCTTTCAGGTTAAATAAATGTTAGGGGTGAAAAAAAAAACAAAAAATGTATGTCATGAGGTATTGTGTACTGTACGTTTATACATTATTATAGTGATTTGAATTGTCAAAATGTATCAATGTTTAAATCGAAAAAGAATTCAAAAAATCCAGGTCGTGGTACCAGCAGTTTTTCATTATTTCCCTTAAAAAAAGATAGTTTTTCGAAAACATGCAATATTGAATAGAGTAGGTACTTTTACAGTCTTATTTATACGATTTCACAGAAACTCGTTTCAACCTAGGAATAGGTATACAACGTCAAAGCATTTATTCCGTCTTTACGCCACATCAAATACCTTCTTATTTATAAAATTTTCCCAACCCTATTAATAACGGTTAATAACCTTCTAATGTCAAAAAAAGTACCAATCTATAACTCTGGTTATTATAAGCGCAGCTGATTTGAATTACGAAATCTAATGTCGTTTTCAATTGGCAATCTGGAAGCAGAAAAAAGCATTCTAAATGCGTTCAATTGGGCAAAAGTGACAATTCTGATTCTAAAAAAAAGAGAATTTCTCTTCTGGATTTGAAATCAGAACCAGAAGCAAAAACAGAATCACTCACACATTCAAAGATTTAAATGTCACGCTTGATAAAATGTCATATTTTTAATTTACAAATTGTGCGAACTGTGAAGTGATTGCTTGAAATTAAAATTAAAATATAAAAAAATGGAAAATAATATTGAAAATATCATAACAAGTGTTCCTAATTTGTTAGAAACATTGTTGGAATCGTCTTCCTCATCTTCTTCATCAAGTGTTGACGACGCAAGTGATGCAGTTGATTTTCTCTTGGAGGAGGAGAAAAGCCCACATGTTACACTTACTAATACAGTCACACCAAACTTCAAATTTTTCAGAACCGAAAAAAACTGTTCAATTGGGATTCCGAATCTAAAACCAATTCCGGATTGCCAATTGAAAACGACATAAGATTCGGAAATATTAGGAAAGCAAACTTCACTTTCGTCACTTCATAACTTCGGAAACAAATCAAGTGTACCATTTTGAAAGAGATATATGTATGTAGGTACATTACGTTTTTAATAATTTGAATCTTTTGGACCCACATTTTTATTGAATAAAATAAAACTTAGCAAAGCAAGTGAAAGCTTCTTTATTCTTTTTTTTTTAATTTTTGTGAACTTGATTGATATAATCCTTAATTGCACCAATGATAACAATGATTTATAAGTATATAACAGTTTTTTTTTTCCAAAATCTTAAAACACGAAATTTTACACCTTTATAATACTTCTTGTAGAAACTTACATAATACCTACAATGTAAATGATTTTAAATAACAAAAAATTCTCCAAAGAAATGAAAATGTAATGGGTACCTATTCCATATAACACATACAAATTATGATTTAATATTATAACAATTTTATATTGTTCTAGCCAATAAATGGAAATTGAGGATATGCTGGAGGGAAAAAGTTTCCGAAAGACGCTGTTGGAGCGACAGGCAAGGAAGTTGTGATGAACGTTGGGATATTTGTCGATACAATATTTGTTGAAAATATAGTAGTAAGTGCTGTTTTTGCTCCGAAGGTTAGCTTCAAGATCCTGCTTAGGGTCTGTGTTAGAACTGTTGGTAGAACCGTTGCTGAGGTCACCAGCTTAAATTGAGGTTGCTGTTGCAAGGCGAATGGATTCAAGGAAGCAAATGGCTGTGGTTGTGGTGTTGGAACTTCCACTGCCCTTGATACTAATTTTGAAATTGTCGTATAGCTTGTTTGTTGACCTTGTATTATTGGAATAACATGCGATTCGTAGAGAGATTCCATTGGTACAGGCTCTGGAGTTGGAGGAATCAGAGGAACTTGAGCATTCTGTTGAATTAGTTTTAAATATGCTAATTGTTGCAGTTGTTCGGGTGAAAATTGAGGATAGAAACTCTGCGATGGTTCTGTAATGATGGGTTTCTTAAGAAGATCTTCACTGAAAACTGAGGGTCGCACAGAAGACACCACTGCTGCAAGACTACTATTGCCATCATCTGGATCACCGTTTGCAAAATCAGCAAATTCAAGATCCAAATGTATTTCGGAGCCAGATTCATCAAGTTTGCTATTGAATTCGTATAAATTGTTGTTTCCAACGCAAACGGGGGTTGTTTTTGTTGAAGTTATGACTGTGGTTATGTCATATGTTTGCAGAAAAGTGAGATAATTTGTACTTTTATCTGCGTCAACTATCGGGAAAACTTGAGTTTTCAGTTTGAGTTGTGATTGGGTAAACGTTTCCACATAATTATCCAAAGATGGTGTTTCAGTAGCATCAGATACAGTGCAAGCGGGAAATGTTGTGATACTGCTTCCTTGAAGTAATTGATTGAATTGTGTAGTAGTAGCCAAGATGTTTTCGATCAGGGGACCTTTGATTGTAGATTTGTCGATGAAATCAGTTTCTAATGATTTTTCTGTTGTAGATGTTACTGTAACATACCTTGTCTTCTTTATAGTGCCAATCTTAAACGAAATTAATACATTTTAGATCAATTGAACAAAGCAAATATTTTAGTATCATACCTGAAATGTATAAGGCGTCTTAATGGTAGCAACTTCATAATATACGTCTTCGAAGTTTGATGGTGTAATTATGTCAATATTAAGGGTCTCAACAGGATACTGCATTGAAGGGGTTGTTTCATTATCTACTGGAATGCTGTTCGCAGGTTTTTCAATTTTAACAGAGGATGATTGTGCTGTAGTTTCGACCGATGATGAAGTTATCGCAGGTACTGCAATTTCGCTGGATATTGTTGAAAATATTGAAGAAGTTGAAGGAACTGCAGAAGTTAATTCAGAAGCCTTGCGTATGTAAACCTTGGGCTTAAGAGATGATTTATACTGCCATCTACCTGCAGAACGTAGTTTAGTGTTTGTTGGAGATACGCTGGGAGCTACAGGTGCCGGTACAGCTGGTTGGGGTCTGTGTCGAAAGGGACTTCTTCTTGAATCATAAGATGTTGTAGATGTTGAAACGTATTCACTGTCTCTGTGCGAGCTTCTAGGAGTTTTATTGCCTTTACTGTAAAAAAATAAAACATCATTAGTTTCTATTATATTACATGTACTAACGTAGATTTTCTTATTGTTCATTATTCCTAGTTGTTGCATTCTCGCATTAATTTTTTTTTTAAATAAATGTGAAGTCTCTTCTATAATCATATTTATATTTTTTAAATAATTTAACAGTTTTGAAGTTCATAATTTTTCCGTGAAAAAAAAACTATTAAAGAAAAATTAAAATCAGTTCAAAATGGAAGTAGATTTTAACGGTAGCAAAACAGTTCATGAAAGTATGCGGTATTCAATTGAAATCTAGCAGTCCCGGGTTTATAAGACCCAAGGTTTTATTGGCATACATACAGTACATACATAGATATGTACATACATATGTATGTTTGTGTTATGAAAAATAAATAAAATAATGCGAAAATCATATGGAATCTATAGGTATGTACATATGAGCAAAACTTGTTGAAATTATGTGGTAAAATCTTTTAAAATCAATATGGAAAACTTATTAAAAGTATGAGGTATTCAATTGAAAACAATTTAAATTATGTGAAAATGTTCTTAGATCAATATTAAGTGACTTTTTGAAATTATTCGGTATGGGCTTTTAAACAAGAAGGAAAAATCTAATAAATAAAATTTAACAGAAGATTCACACAAACAATTATTTTAATATAATTATTATCTTAATCTAATTTGCAGAAATAATGAAATGAAATGAGTGAAATAAAATTACGATTTTTAAAAAGGCAAGATAGTGGTCTTTTTTCATTTGGAAAATTAAATTAAGCCGCCATGAGAAAATGAAATGAGCCCGCGGCAAACTTATGTAAATTGGGAACCTCAAAAAAGTATCTATGTGTTATTACGAAACCGTACTATGCCCCAGCACAGACATTCTTTCGGCCGCGCGGCGTATGGATCAGGCAAGATACGAAAAAGTTACGTTGAACGTGGGCAGAATTGCAACAGAAGCCTTTTTAATTGATTTTTGATCAGTAATAATTACTGAATGGCATATCCCAAATCGGACAAAAACCCACAATTGAGGTGGCTGAGAATTGACATTTCATATTTGCACTTTGAATGAACCGAAGATCTTTTGCATTAGATACATCAAATTAGTCCAATTCTGTGGTTGGTGCTTGGGTCTTCTGACATTTTTACCATTTTGTATTGTAAATGCCCAAAAATAATGTTAAAAGCTCAGGATGTGTGTTCAAATGCTTTTGTAAATTATGGCTTACGAAGTTTGAGAGTCTTAAAAAAATATATCTACAAAGACAAATTATTTAAAAAAATCAAGTCTTACTTCTTTTGATGAGCTTTTGCTTTATGTTTTCCACTATTTCCATGTTTTCTGATGTTGTTTTGTACACTCGACTCAGATATAGAAGAAACTATTCTGTTTTCGTCTATAGAAGTTCTTGTTTTATATTTTCCAACTTGACCATTGAAATGTCTTGAAGTCGGACTTTCGGTTCTCAACACACGCTGCGTTTGAGTTGGTGATATATGATTATTATTTAAAACACGTGAACTACTTTGTAGAACTTGAGCATATTTTCCCGAAATATACGTCCCAATTACACTTGTTTCATGTATTGTTGTGGTTCCATCCATTGCTACTTTACCACTTAAAGTTGTTACCAAGCCCACTGGGTGAGGATCCTTTGCACTGGCTGTTTTCCTAAGACCATTTCTCTTTCTTGACACCAAATCAACAACATGATAAGATTCTTCAGCAAATGTCTCAGGCTGACGAGATAGTAAATCATAATCCGGTTGGCTTGAATAATCTTTTCGAGCAATTTCAGTTTCTTGAGAAGTTGATTTTTTATTCAGGTTAACATTTGATGATATTTTAGTTGGATGAATTCCTGGTGGTTTATCTTGAATAGCCAACGGCTTGGTTTTAATAATATCTACCTTGTTTGGAAGCAGAGATGAAATGTCTGAAAAATAAGAAATGTGTCATAAATTAAAATACATTTTTTTTACTTAGGTACCTATTTACGTTATAAAAAAAAAGAACCATTTGCTCATTATGTGAGATGTAGCAGTTTATGATGAGGAAATTCGAACACAAGATCTTGATTTGAAAATATAGTTTTAAGTTTCTAAAAGCTGTTTGTACTCAATTATTTATATTCAATTTAAAAGCTTTTTCCTCAACATAAACTGTTTCATATGATCTTATCTTTACCTTGAAATATTTAATTTATTTTCGGTAAATTACTTCTATTCCCAGTTTTTCAGTTAACTCACCAAATATGCACTAAAAAACTGGGCCTTAGTAGTATATCTGACGACGTAATTAGTTGATTCTCAACATACCTAAACTAGGAGCACTCTGTGGTGAGAAAATCATAACAGTTTTTCCAATAGTTGTTGTAAAATCTAAGAACCCATATACGGTCTGCGTTACTAGATCAGAAGTTCTTATTTCCGGTTCAGGAACAGCTATGGAATTCTTACACCCTGTCCAAATGTAATAAAAAATAAATTCTAGTTAGTTAAACTTATTTAATAGTTAAATATATATAATGTCAATAATGTATTTGTTTAAGTTGTTTAATTAAGCCATTTAAAGTTCCTGGATTCTCAAAGTTGAATCCAAATTAAAGGATGATGTGCAACAAATATTAAAAACTTGCATAGGTACCAATAATTTTTTAAAAGCATCAAAAGTTTAAAAAAAAATTTAAAAAAAAAAACGGAAATTTGTGTTTTTACAAATACAAAAGGTTCTTATTTTTTATCCTTTTTGTTAATTATAAAATATTTTAGCATAGGAGCAAGTTCTTGCGATCCAGTCGTGCATTTCATTTGTTCTGTGATCATTAGATTCAGAGATGAGTTCGTTGAATTTTTGTTTGTCAAGTGAAAAAAATGTTTTGTATTTTTGATGCCCTGTGGTGGAGTTAATTTTTTGTGAAGTTGATCGTTTTTAGATGTCAAAGATGTTTGATCTCTTTCCCTCTGTATTTTGATCCTAACCATTATCATTTGATCGTTGTTATTTCAATACCGGAACCATTGCATTCATTTTGGTAATTTCTAACCATATTGTACAGATGTTATCATCATTTTAAGATATAAAACATTATAATCGAATTATTAAAGCTCAAGGTAAGGCTTCTCCATCAAACGATACGAAACATTCATGTTTTTGTTTCTTTGTCGTCACAAATGTTTCGTAACAGTTTCGGTAACGCGTAAATATTTTTTGTGTACTAGCAATATTACTATTTTTATTTTGAAGATTTAGTAACTTATAAACATGTGGTTTACATTCTGTTTGATGTACTCGTAATATTTAACTTTATATTTATTAATGCTTTAAACAGAATGGTTAGCATTAAGGAAGCTGGTAAGCATCGTGGAAGCAATTGTCGAAGAAAAGCGTCAGCTAATTATAAAGCTGATCGGGTGCTGTCGCCAGCGGGCGATCTCTTTAATGAAACTGAGGGGTAATAACAGTGTTTTGTTCAAAAATAAAATTGCATCATCAAATTGGTTTTTTTTCCAAGCAACCAGTTATGTTTTTTGGACCAATTTGGGTGCTAACAGCTTCGTAATCATTCACACATAATAATGTACATATATTGTATTAAGTATACACTTGTGTATGTAAATATCAAACATAGCACCGTCTGTATACCTTTATCAACACCACGCACATGAATACATTCCTTAAACTCTACTCTACCGCTTTGAGAAATAGATAGTATGGTTTCATATGAACATATCGATGAAAGCAATTGAAATCCCTGCTCAATTTTTGCGTTATACTGAAGTAGGGCTTACAAAATATTTCTGAAGTGATTTGTCCATCTAAGCAATACTGCCACTCAGAAATTTAAAAAACATAGAAAGTTTTTAACATGATTTGAATTTTTAAAAAAATATGATCCATTACTAAGTTGGAAAATAGTGAAATGACAAAAAATTGATCATAAAGAAAAGATTTGGGACCACATCGTGATGTGAGTAAAAAAAATATATTATAAAATATTTATTGAGAGTATTATAAAAAATAAAATATAGAAAAAATATTTATAACATTATAATTTATAGATATGTAGATACATATGTACATACATATGCATGTGTGCCAAAAATATTAAAAATATTCACAAAGAAACCATAATTTTGGATTTGAAAAGATTAAAAAATATTTTGATCAAAAAAAATCAAATTCATGTTAAATCATGACCACTGGCATCCCTGAACGGAAGTATTAAGTATATTTTTCAATAAAAGTAAGAACAAATTTTAACTCTCTCTGATTACCTTAACTTATTGTTTATTAGGGAACGTACCTATGTTGTTAGATGTTAATAATTGCTTTTTTTGAATTTCAAAATGATTTTAACATAATGAATTTTTATGAATATATATAATTGGCAAACGTCACTTTTTTTTCTTGTGCAATTTCAAGTTACTGAAATTGGAGCAAGACATTAAGGATTTGTCGTACACTCACACAAAATGAAATTACGGTAATCTCGATTTTGGAATTTCACTTCAAACTAATTTTTGTTTATACAATTTCACGAACTTGTTGGGATGTTTCTGCGCTAAAATGTGTAACATGTTCAAAGTGAAAAATTATTTCCCATAGATTTTCACCCCTTTATTTGTGTTCGTTCAAATTTAGTTCATTCGTTCATTCAAATTTAGTCACATCCACCTTTTATGTTTGTTACACAACAATAATAGGTATTTGGTAACCATCACAGATATTACCACTTTAACGAGGGCCAACAAAAATCTATTGTCGACCTTCAAATGTATTTTTTTTTTATTTTCTTTAAATTTTACGTGTACAGAATTATAAAAGTAGTTCTCACAATGATGCAAAAGTATGCCACATAAGTCTACACGAACAAAAACAGCAGCAGTAACTTTTGCTCTCATATGAATAGTCTTGGTCTCTATACACTTTAAACCACATTCTTTGGTTTTTAAATTAATTCATTGAAAGTACATTCGATAATGTTGTTATGTAGTCACTTTAATGTAGGTAGATAAAGGCTTATTCTTTGTTTTGGTAAAAATAAAAAAAAAAAACAATGCTTAATCAATTTTCTCAAAAAAATACCCAAATTTTTATATAAATTTACTTACATACTAGGATAAAAACCATATGAATAAAACATTGGATATTCATTTTAATTTATAAGTTAAACGTATCAAAATTGCCACAACATGTAAAGTGCACTTGTTGCCAAAGTTTCACAAGAAACCGTCGCGTAAGTTGATAAAATCAAAGTATACGTAAATTGTTTTGGAATTAAATATAATTTTTTATCTCAACAGAAATACTTTTTTCGAAACGAAACCATTTAAAATAATTAAATATATTTTCAACACGAATCAACAGTGGAATTAAAAAAAAATGTAAGAGGTGGTAAGGTACTCGGCTCTTACATTGAAGAAAGTTGTCCCAAGACTAACTCTTGATCAAAGATACATTTTTCGTGTCAAAGAGCTACAAAGCAACATTTGCATCTATTTGGAACAAACAATGTTTTTTTTTTTCTTTAAATTGAAATCAAAAAAGGTACATAATTAAGGGAATTTTATTGAGTGTATCTATATCTTTTATTTTTTATATGAAAGGATTGTCAATAAAATAAAATGATACTGCAGCTATGCAGTAACAAACCAAAAACACAGTCCACATTACATAATGACTGCACTTAAATGCTACCAAAAAGATAGTGTGCATCTGCATGGTTAAAAATATTGGAATGAAGCTGTTGCCGTCGAAGAAGTTTACCGAAGTCAACACTTAGACATGTTGCAAGTTCATTTTATTATTTATTTATTTATTACCATATGAATAGCCTTTTGAAGAAAGCTCTCTGTTCATGCCGTTCACTTTTTCACATGGTTTAGAAAGCTGCGTTATTCCAAACTGGAAAAATTCATTAAGTCTTCTTTTTTATTTTTATAACCGCCTCAATGTCGTCATTCTTCTTTAATGTTTTTGTCTTTACCATTGTTAGAAAAGCTATACGTATATTATAGTTCTTGAAAAAAGCTTTTGTTTCACGTTATTTGTTGTTGCTTTTATTGCATGGGAAAGAATATGGTCAGTAGATACCGCGTATATAAATGAGTAATTAATCAAAAGACCAGGAAGTTAACTGAGTGTAATTTTATGATTAGCATAAAATTATTAAGTATGTATAGGTATGTATTTAGAATTTCTTTTGAAAAAAAAAGATTTAATTCATAAAAAATTTAAAACTTCTTTGTTGTCTCTTTGTTGTTTCTAGAACGAATGATTTGATAGCTAACGAGTGTGGGGGTGGAATGTCGATAGTGTAGAATCTGATGTATTTATTATGGGTACTGAATTACTTGCGAGCTGCATGGTAGTTATAAAAAAGCTAGATCTATGTACATAGATGTTGATGACTCTTCTTCACTTGCTGATCTTGTAGTAAATGGTAGTAATTACTTTAGGTACCTACCTGTACATACATAAGTATATAATTGCTAATTTTTGTTCCATTTATTTTCATGACTTATCTCTTTCAGAACAAAGTTCGTTTGTCTTGATGTTGAGATAGCAGGTACCCATTTCTTCTTGTCGATGCGAGTAAGATCATTTAGACCAATGGAAGTTGTCCTGTTGAAGTGATGTGAAACCGAGACTAATGTTGTTTATTTCACGAAGCAGAAAAGCAGGAGAAGTACCTAGTAGTAGAATAAATAGGGTTTGGATGGCGGAAGAAATAGCATCGACTTGAAGATTAAGGAACTTGGTATAGTTTCAACAAAGGTGGTATCGTGATGACGTAATGATGAGTTGACTTCCCAAAGAGTTTTTAAAGTGTTGTCATTGCATATGAATAGTTAGGAATAAATTTGTTTAAATAAGTGAACTAGCCTAGAATACTTTGAATTTCTTTTTGGTTTTTTGAAGGCTTCAGATTACGGATTACTTTTGTTTTTTTTTCGATCCAAAACCATACCTTTGCAATTCATCGTAGATATTCACAACTTCTTCAGGTGTGTTAGATTTTTTTCTTGATAATGCAAACATGAAATAAAGTTTTTTATTTGATTTTAAATTCAAACTGACCGAATTGAAGACATAAAATAATCTAGTTTTCAGATTTTGATTAGGAATACAAGCACCGAATTCTATAAAAAAAAATATATTAAATCTTATCGTTTTTGAGAAATTGCACTTACTTTTTTTGTGTTTTTTAATTTTGTGTTTGAAGCTCATTTTTTCATAAACTATGCATACATTTTGACTGATTTAAAAAATGGCTTATAGTTGAAAGTATTGGCTGTGAAAAAAGTATTAATCTTAATTGTAAGTATTACCGTTATTTTTAAAGATTTTTTTCTACTTTTAGTACTTTTTTCATGAAATTGCACCTCTCGCCCAAACGGGGAAAGACAGACCCATAGTAAAAATGCCTGTTTTCAACGCCTCTACAAAAAACCGTTATCAATTTTTGGCCCCAAAGTTATCGTACTAGTGCCTATTATTATTATTATATTTATTATTAATACAATTTTTCGTATTTTATCGTTTCAACTCGATTTATTTTTGCAAGTAGGTACACTTCGGTTTGTCCTTCGTTCAGTCCTTGCGAAGCCAAGCCCAAAAACCGAGTAGAAACCGAACCGAGTGAACGCTAGGTAAAGCCTTACCGAGAAACTATTAGTAAGTCTTATCCAAAAATTAGATTCTCGTCTAGAAATTGAAAGTCTTCTAAAAGGGAGAGTGAATATAAATAAGTGTTTTTATTATTGAAGAAAACTTAAGACTATCTTATCCATTTCATAAAAAATATTTTAACAATCGATTAAATAAAATTGATACAGAATTGACAGCTCCAGAAGTGACCAACACCAGCAAATTGATTGCCTGCAGCGAAAAGAAATTTGTGCCTCACGATGGTGTACTTTGAGGAGTTCTTCACTTGACTGTGTTCTTCACTTGAGTTTTCCCCAACCCCAGTGCCCTAAAACATTCTTTCCAAACCAAGAGAAACAAAAAATATAAAGCAGTTATTATTAAGTTCCAACACAACACACGATAAAAAAATTAAACATTAAACATTTAAAAAAAAAAACACTATTTGCATGATGTAAACATTGAGCCTGGCAGCCAAAATACATGTCAACAAAAGTTTAAGATTTTTAATCTTAACATGAATGTTATGTACATATACCATCGCTGGCGAAATTTGGTTGCATCTAATAAACTTATTTTTTGTGTTCAGTGTAAGAAAGCTCAACCTGTTGCTTTTTTGGTATTGTTTACTTTGTTAAAATAAGCTTTTTCATTTCAACTATACACAGCTGTAAGTTGTTTCCACGATTTATGTTGAAAGCTTTGCGTAAAACCATATGATATGGGGAGAGACTATTGTGTCTGTTCTTGAAAAAATTAGAATTCAGGATTAATGATTGAAGTTTAACAGGTCCGCGCTGGTGCTTCCCGAAACTCTAAGAAAGTAGATACTAGCGCCCCCTATCTGTGCTTCTGGCCTTACAATGTATTTGATATAGGAACAAGCACTCCATATTATATACGTGTCCTCAAAGGTTTTTTTTTCAATTTTTTTGAAGACCAAATAACGGCAACTGTTATACTGTTAAACATAGTGTTATTTAGGCACAAAGTCGTAGTCCTCCTTCAAAAATCACTTAAAAATTGCAAAAAATGTTTGATTCTTTAAATTTTGGAAGAGTATGAGTTTTCGAGCAACGGCTGTATTTTTTTTTTTTAATTTGGACAAACACGTTCTTTGTACCAGTTTACGTCCATAATTTTTGTACATCATTTGGACCATGATTATCAAACTATATAACAATAAGTGTTGAGGCACCTTATAACATAAAAAATATCTAGTTCAAATGTTCAATTAGACAAAGCTTTGTATATGAAAACTATAGTACTCTCATGGTGGAAGTCGAATGGGGCGACATCTAATGTATGCCGGCAACCCTTTCTCTTTTTTTTTGCGGAGAGCTTATGGAGGTTTTAAATGATATTTATTGATATTTTTTGGATGCAATTATCCAAAAAATAGTCTCCTCTTGCTCCTACCACCAATTTTGAACGCTTAAATACTCACCAAATCGAATTTTACACATCACATTTTGCAGCGCCACCACCAGGATCGGGGCAACCCTAAAAAAAACTCGCCATGAGAGTACTATAGTTTTCATATACAAAGGACAAAGTCCTTCTCTTAAAAATAATCTTTTTTAACTTATTTTCCAGCCTTCAGACCAAATATAATATTTAACTCATAGCGTTCGTAGATTTTCAGCTAAAAATACGCTGGAACAAAATTCAACTATAATAAAACGTAAATCACTTAACATGTACTAAACCATCATTTTTATTCAATTTACGTTCAACATATTTAACATGTAAATAAGTTAAATTAAATACTTTCTTGAGATGCATTAACCGTTTAACAAGAGTTACAACTGCTTGCAATCACAAAAAATTATTACACACAGAATTCTTATAAACTAAACTTAAAATAATATACTTAACTCTTAAAAGACACTTAACGACTGACAATTAATTACTTTGGCAGTTATTTCATTATAATTGGCCATATATTTGAAATTTTATACATACATATGTAACTATCTTTCCAATTTTTTTTTATGAATATCATTTTAATGTCTTTCAAAGCTGACGTAGGCATTAATTTAATTTAAATTTGAAAATGTTCGTTCTTTGTTTCGTTGCAAATTTCTTGAATTTGAATTTTGGCTTAAGTTTCTCCTTTTATATTTAGTAAAGTACTTGGATCCATTTGCTGAAATGAAATTTCAACATTTAATTTGATCATACGAGTAATAGTTTGCGTTGAGGAAAATGTAGATCATAAGAGTTTAAGTAGAACATAAATATTTAAGTTTCGTATCAGCAGTTGGCTCTTATTAATTTAATAAAATGTAAAAACACATGGACGTTTAACGGATATCACATTTCTCTAAATTCAATTATTTAAGTTTGCCTTTGTTCCTATTTGCTGGAATCTTTTTAATTTCAATAAGAAATCAGATCTTAGGTGTCTCATGTATATTGATCTTCTTCGTCGATTCCATCTTAGTCTTGGATGTTGTCCAAGTAAGCACTTTGGCAGCTCTGAGGGACTCCATTTACCACCAACACAAGTAGCCCCTGGAGGGCCCACTTCTAAAACATAGCCCTTGTCACAGTCATACATTATTTGTTTATTATTTACTATCTGCAAAAATATTAAAAATAAAAATATAAAAAAATTTTGTTTCTGTTCCTAAAATAATTTTTCAAAAGGTAATTCTATGCTAGAAGCTTGATCAAGATCTTATGTTAGATAAACATTTAATTGATTTCGAACAAATTTTGGTAGTGGACGCAACCATGAGTGTCAGTGTGTATTAGCTAGCCTAAAATGTGCGATTGACACTGATCACTGACCTTTGATTAAAAAAGAAAAACATTAACGGTTCTTTTTCTGACTCGGCATTTAACCAGGAAGGGTCACGCGTACAAATATATCTTAAGCGGATGATCAAATAATCCAGCCAAATTAGTTTTTTTTTTATTTTGCTAGTGGAGAAGAATATTTTTTTTTGAATCCTTTAGAAAGCCATGAAGATGAAGCTTAAATCCGAATTTTCTACTATCAACCCTTTGCAGGGTTGCTGCTATGTTGAATTAAAGAGAACTCTTGAAGTGCCATTCATATGTGAATCGCAGTTTACAAAAACAGAGCTGAGATTTTAATTCGTCTTGAATTTGTTGTGACGATTTCAAATATCAAAAAAAAAAAGAACTTTTTACAGTGAATACCGTGTTTACGTTTTTTTTTTTTTTGCTGATTTGCTAATTAGCGCAGAACTATTAAAAAAGGGGTTCAAACGTATGGCTAAATAAAAAAAAGTTTTGGGTGGTTCGTTAAATTGTGTCAAGTTTGCAAAACAGTGAAGAAACAAACGGAGATCATAGAAAGCACATCACAATAAAAATGAAATTGTAGTAACTAGTTTAGGAGCTAACGGAAAATTCCCAAGTCTTAAACTATACTCCATAACATATTCTTACCCCTTATCAAGGCATTCAAGACAAAAGAGAACATAGAACAACAAAATTTAACTAATTAAAGGCAAATTATTCAAATAATAATAATTTTCGATTGGTAAAAGTTGTTTTACATTACGTACTTTTCTTACATATGGGCGATAGTCATATAAACCCATATTTCCTACAAGAAGAACTTTTCCATTTGGTATGTATCCTGGAAAAGAGCAGTATACTTCTTGGCATTGAGGTGTTTCACCTGTCCAGTTTCCAAATGAACAGGTGACCACGTGATCATAGGTATTCGCAATTTCCTTTCCAGCTGGATCTACCAAAACAAATCCATCTCTACATTTAAACGTTGCTTTCATTCCGTGTTCGGTTTTCGGAGCCAAAACCATACCGTGCTTCGGAGATTTTGGCATATCTTTACATCTCGCGGGAATGCATCGCGGAATAGTGCTCCATGTTCCGTTCTTACATGTTGGATGGCTATGTGAAACAATCGGGAACTCATAATGCTCTGAACAATTCACTTCTAATATTGTGCCATGGTTAACTTTTTCAGTATAGGGTAAGGAAAGTGGAATGTGTGTTGTAGTTGTTGTTGTTGTTGTTGTAGGGATATTAGTAGTCGCTGTCACATTTTCATCAGGAATCGGATCAATTGGCCTTACTTTGCCTTGTGAAATAGCTGGGATCACACATGGTGCTAAGCACTCTGGAAGCGGATGATGCCATCGGCCGTCGATTTGACAAACACTTGACGAAAAACCTTGGAGCAACATATCTGGCAGACATCGAAATATTACGCTTGCGCCTAATCCAGTCCCAGAGTCTGTATTTTCAATCCATCCATTATAGAGTGTTCCGGGATGACCGCAATTAATTTCTTGAAATACAAAAAAAAAACAATGGTGTTTATTACAATTAACGCAGAAAAATATGATGTTATTAGGAGAGGCACTCCTTAGTTTGCATGGGAGATACCTGCCCTATGTAGTTCATGAAATCTAACCATCAATATAATTAATAGAGTGCATCTATGAAAAAAAAAATGGTACGCAAAATCCTCACATTGGTATCTATTTTTATTTTGCTCATCATGATAATTATTTTTAGTAAGACACCTTTAACAAGTTAAACAATCAAATTAAAATAATTATACGAGCAACTCTATAAGTTCCTGAAGAAAACATTTTTTTTAATTTAAGGCTTCTACAGACCAATCACACCTTTCCCACCTTTCCCTTCCCTTCCCATCCTAACCTATCCTTCACGCCCGCGCTATGTTGAAACATATAAAGGGTACACCAAAAAATTCTCTTGAACACACGCAAATTATAAAAAAAAAAAAAAAAAAACATACACCGCACCGATTAAACAACAATAACAACACCTTGCTTTATTTGACACGTTGTTTTTATTGACAGTTTCGCACCTTTTTCACATAAGTTTGGGGACGCCTTTAATCTTGTTTTTGGTGTCAATATTTTCTGAACTCTTAACAAATCATTTCATAACTAAATTTAGTAATCAAAATTGAATTCATAGTTTCGACTTTCATGTTTTTTTTTTCATTTGTCCAAAGATTATTCAATACAAGGAAAAGGTTTTGAATTGAAATAAGTTTTATTGAGAAAAGATTTTGAATAATTGATTTATGTATAACTTCAACTTTTAATTTTGACGTTTTGATATTACGTCTGTCGCAAGAATGAAAGATCTGAATTGTAATGAATATTTTTGCACGTGCAAATTACTAAAGCACGTTCACGTTGTCATCTTGTTGAACGAATTTTTTTTAGTTAGTTTTTGGTATTTGTTTGAAAAAAATTAAATAAAATACTGAACATACATACAATGAACAGTCCTTGAAATAATGAACGTTTTTATTGTTTGGAAACGAAATGATTCATTGATTTTGTTTTATTCGTAATTGTACGACTTGCATACACATACATAGTCATTAATATTACCCTCTTAACAGAAATCGACGCATTCAGATATATACCTACTCCACCGCAGGGTGCCAGATTTAGTCCTTCAGAATGAAAGAGCATATCTAAGTGTTTTTAATTTGTTTTATTTAAATGCAAAGCTTGTTAAACAAGAGCCCATATATTTACATAAGTGTGACTCCAATAGTCATGAAAAACGGTGCTGCCAAAGTAATGATAAAATTTGTGAATAATGTTATTTTTTATTTTGTTTTTTTTTTCAACAGAAAATAATTACTAAGTTCAAAAAAATTATAATAGGTAAACAACTAGCTACCTATAATTACAAGCAAATTAAAACGGTAGTTCGTTTCTTTAATTTAAATATACAACAATATAATATTTAACAGTTTATTTAACATACAATATATATATTTTAATAAGAACAATAGTAACAGCGTATTTTAAATAATAGATTTCATTAACAGCAAATTTTTTTTCGTGGAGGAGTTCTTAGTTAACCATAGCACATCAGTATAGCCGTTTCCAAACTACTCTGTTACTACTGGTTCTGCAAAATAATAAAATAAAAAAGATTGTTAACACTTAAGTGTTGAAGGGGACTGTTTCTTGAATAAAGTTAATATAAAACAAATTATAGACAAGTTTAAAATGATTTTTTTAAATATATAAAAATTATGAACTGCCAGAATTTTGAATTGGTTAAGCATTTGGTTTACTTTCAAAACAAACTTATAATAAATAAGCTGGCACCCGGCTTTGTTCATGCATTCAAATTAGAGTTTCGTAAAAAAAATAAAAAAAACACATTTTTGAATAAGTACAAAACAATGATGTTTTTAGATTGATTTTATAATTTGAAAAAAATTGTTAAAATGAATTTTTAAAAAGCTTTCACATGAACAAAGTTGTTATTTGTGGTTTTAGTCGTTAATCTGCGAAGGAATTTTTTGTGTATTGGTTTTCATAGATATTATCTCTATTTTCTCGTAGATATCCCCGACTATATCCAATTGATATAATAACCCAAAATAGAAAAAAAACTTGGGTTTTGCTCAGTAGAACCCCTCAGCAGAACCCCACGGTTGCACCCCTTGCTGAGAATAAGACCAAAGATAAGCCAAAAAATGATGATACTTATATGCAAACAACTCCTACGGCCAGCAATTCATTTATTTATTATTTTTATATCTATATTATATCAGCTTCCAATTTCCCAGTATGGTTCATGATCTCAAGGTTAGCGAAGAAGAAACTATGGCCGAACCGATCGCCATGTACAAAATTCAGCAAAGAAGCTAGTGGAGAACACCGTCAATCACACTGATCAGCTAATGAAAACGACATTCCGCTCCGAGTTTCCTCAGTGCAATGGAAATCCTGGATGTCAATATTCACGAACATCGACGAAGAAGCCGTTTTATTCTACAATGACACAGGGTCAGCCTACCAGCGTCATTTTTTAGTTTTTTTCCGAAAATATTTTTGTTTGAAAGATATTTAATTTGGTGAACATTTTTTTTAGAAAATATAATCTCACAGTTCCAAAAAAAAAATCCTGTTTTTCATAATCTGGCAATTAAAAAAAACCCTGAACTACAACGACCAAGTACGCGTTTAGACGAGGACTTTAAAAGCACGTTGTCTGATAGCACTTTTGTACACGGGCAAGTATAAATCTTTCTGAGTAGGTATGTACATACAATTGTTTATGGGGAACTGAGATCAACAAATACAAAGTTGTAAAATTAATTCTAGTGAAGGAAAACGGATTATGGGTTCGAGTTCTGATTCGAAAAGTATGCCTATATAATTACTATTTGCTTAAATTATAACACATAATACTTGCAAATACAGAATATCCTCTATTTCTTAATATTGGATTAAATTCATATCCTTACCTTTGCATGTTGGTAATATGCCGCTCCATTTCCTGTCAGCTCCACATCTACTAGAACCATCACCTAGTAAAGTATATCCATAACGACATTCGTAGCTAACTATCGAATTATATGACAGTGTGGTGTATGTAGCCTTTCCATTCTTTGGATTTTCTGGAGTTGGACACACTACAGACGCCACAACTAAATGAAATAAAAATAAAATACTTTGTGTATAGGTAATCACTGATTTAAAATAAAAAAGGAAAACTGAATGTAGGTGCGAAATTTTAAAGCCAAACTATGAGGTTTTTATATGCAATTTAAATTTTGGAGTATTTTTGGAAATATCTTTGGAAAAAAAATATTTTTGGAAAAATCTTTAGAAAATTTCTTTTGGGAACTGCGATATTGATTGGTTTTACCAACTTAGAGCTCTAAAAAAGTGATTTTCAAAAGGCTTTGCGAAAATTGTTACAGACAACAAAAAACTGAAAACTTATTTGAAAATCTTGTGACATTTTCTGCTAAAAAGTTGCATCATTTATCTATATGGAATTTGGAACAAAATTTACTGATTCAAATACGACCTAGAAATCTTCCTAAAATTTTTGCGTCTACAATTTATCAAAATGAAACCATTGATTTCTTTGCAAAACTAGTAAAACGAGACGTTTGTTATTTTTCTTTAAAAAAAAATAATAACTTACAAACACATGTCGGAAGCTCTTTTGGTGTCCATGAACCATTTGCTTGGCAATATCGCTCGTGTTTACCAACCAGCTCATATCCATTGCCACAATTGTATACAACACGACATCCAAATGTATAGCACTCTCCAACATGCCAGCCGTATGCTGGATCTTCTGGCTGACCACAGGATCTAGCTGTGTTAAAAAAAAAAAAATCAAATAACTTTTTTAACACAATCGAAATTTTTACCTTCACACTGAATATCTGGACCGTACCAACTTGCCTGACCATCAATAGCTAAGCATTTAGCTCTAGGAAAACCGTTTGTGACAAATCCATTAAAACAATGATATTGAACTGTTGAATCCAAATCGAACGTCCCTTGAACCGGTAAAGCAGAATGCCTTGCATGTTCAATTGTTGGTGGAACCAGGCAATAAACTGAAAGGAAAATTGTGTTCAGAAACCGGGATACATACGATAAAAAAATGTGAAAAGAAAATTAGAAGATTAGCTACTTAACAAAAAAAAAATATAACAAACTCAGAGAAAAATCATATAACAGACGTTAAATATTTAACAAGATAAATGGTAAAGCTAAGTTAGGGATGTTGCGGATATTCGCATCCATAACAGCGAACTTGCATTAAACTCAGCATTTGCAAACGCAAAAATTTGCACATCCGTCAAAACCAATGCCGATTTTGGATATGTACCTATACGACATTTCTTCGAACGTGGGGACGGGGAGTAACAATAATAGGAAACACTCACTGTTTTGTTTACAAGCTGGCTCCACACCTGCCCAATTTCCATCTGCCTGACATAACCGACTTTCTAGTCCAACAACATGATATCCTTTCGGACATGCGTAACTTGCAGCAGCACCGAAATGTCGCCCAGCTATAGAAACAGTACCAATTGGAGGCTGTGAAAGTTCCGGACACTCTCTATCTGAAAAAAAATGATTAGAAATTTATACAAATAATATGTAGTAGGATTTGATATCGCAAACATTTGTAACAGGCTGGACTATGAATTTTATTGTTAATCAAGGTCTAAAGCATTAAGCACAAAATTAGCTTAAAACCCGATTTATTCAATTCATGTCTATATACTGAAAGTATACTTATCTTCAAAACTGCATTCAAACTTTTTATATTTACATCAAAAAAATGTTTCAGTTTGTTTCCCATTGCCTGTACTATCCTTAAATAAAGTCCCCTTTCACACGAAGAAACTAGTTAATAGAAATTTTTTTATATTTTCTTTTAATCCCTTAAAAATCTCTTGTGCCAAACCTTTACAACGAAGAATAAAATTTCCTGAAATTTGTGTTTATTTCCTTTAAAAGGTCTATTGGTTGAACGCACAATAAAGACAATGAAGTTAGGAATGTCAAAGAATCTCATATTCATATCCTCGACCGAGGAGATTTTGTTCACTTTTCTTTCCTCCTGCACTTCTTACCATTTCTTAAATGTTGCAAGCAACTCAATTTCCTCTTATGAAAAGGGTCAAAGCGAATAAAGTTATCAGACTTTTATTGTTTTCATGTTCGACATAAAACAAAAAATCAAACTAATAAAATTTAAGTGCAATATTGTAGATGTAGTAGATCTAAGAATTAGATTTATATTTAATGCCGTTTCTCTTAAACTACTTCGCCCTTTTAAAACTTTTTTATTTTTTTTTATTAATTTGGACTTAATAAACTTACAACTGGTATGAGCAGGTCTTATGGCCGCTCAGAAAATCAATACAAAAAAATATTTCATTTGTTGCCTCCATAGTATAATTTTATTTCGAAAAATTAAGGATTCTTATTGTTTTCTTATTTTTATAACACTGTCGAATAAATGTTTTGAAGATTAAAATACTTTTTTAAATAACAATATTTTTTTTAAATAATATTTTTAATTATTTTTTTCCTGCAAGAATTATTTAATATGTATGTTTATCGAAAGTTTGAAAATTTAGGTTTTTTTAAAGAATCAATTTTTTTCAACATCCTCTTACCATGAAGGTAACAATACAAATATTTTTTTTACTAATTTTCTGAGACCTGCTATCAGCAGTTGTAAGGTTATCTGTTAATTACGGAACGGTCTTTATATTTTTAATATAACATCGTCTGTACCTTTGCCAATTTTAGCGCCACGCAGAGATGCACAATTTTTGACACTTGCGCTAAAGTGCAAGAGGGTTACTGAATTGAAAATAATAAATACACTCCTAAAACTCTACTATAGAATTCGAAACACAAGCGAATGTGCTGGAATATAGTTAGCAAAGTAGCGTTTTATAATACAAATCATGTCTACAAAATTCGATCCTTGACATCTGACTATCCAAAAGATATAAATAAAAAATAAAACTGTTTATCTATTGCGAATCCGTGAAATAGAGATCCATGTGTTGCTTAAAATCCAAATACAAGGATAATAAGCCAATAATATGCAGATACTTAAAAATACATGGATTCTCATTTGACAGGTAATTAGTACTAGAACAAATACAGAATCTCACGCTTTAGTAATTCTTGGAGCCAAAAAATTTCAGCTCTAAGGAATAATGTACCTATGTGCAAAGATTGGAGAAAATGCAGAAACAATTAAAATTTATATTGGAATTGTATGCTCTTTTTGAGCTATTTTCGAGTGGTGCCAGCTTTAATTCAAGCTAAAACATTGCATAATTTTTGTCAAATGTTTACAAATTTTGATGCTCATAATTTTTTGCTGCTCTTTTAATTCTATATGTATATCGTTTTTTGGTACTCGCGATTTTTCAACTGTTTTGCGATGTTGTGCTAGCTTAAATTTAAGCTGTCACAGCTTTGTCAAATTTGAATCTAGTCACAATTGCTAACAGTTACTAGTTTTTAAAGTAAAACTTCACTAACGGTTTACTTTCTTCTACTACAACATCACTCTATTACTTCAGCCTCTGTCACTGTGCCAAGTCGTTGGCTGTATAATTACCTGGTTTAATGCACGACATTCCGCAAACACCATCACAAAGGCATTTCTTTTTTTTACTCTTGCAATCTTCATCGGAAGAACATTTCCTTAAACATTTTTGGCCAAACAATGTTGCCTGCTCTTCATCTCTCGGACAATCAACAGATGGGGAATTTCTAGGATTTTTATAAATTTTGCTCTCATCATCGGCTTCAGAAGAATCTTGACTACTATCCATGTCATCTTTATCATAAGCTAGTGCATCTTCTGAACTGGTTGAAGCGGAGAATCCTTGAATACAGAACTAAAATTAGTTTATGTATATTTTATTTTTTTTAGCTGTTTCATTCAAAATAAAATTAAAACCTTCACCAGTCTACATTATACTAAAACTATGTATGTACGTGCACACTTTACTTTTGTAGAAGGTTGATATGTACGTAGCATTATTTTTGTTTTTAAGTGAATGAGTAAATAGATATTTTAAATTAAGAAAAGCATGCAAATCTGCAATAAAAATATTAATTTTTTATTTAAATAAAAACTAGGAGCACCATGTAAACTTTGACATTTGCACAGTATGTATAGTATAATATTTTATGCAATTAATAATTCAATACAATAATGGAGATACTAAAAGAAATTCTCTTCGCTTGAGAAGAAAGTGTTACATATTTCTAAAACTGGGGCAAAAATATATGTTTAGTCTGGAAAGCATAAATGATATAAACCTAAGTACATATTTTTCTTGAGTTTTACTTCGGAAATGATTTACACTTTACCTTCACTGAAAATGATTAAACACAGTAATGTTATAAATAAATTCTTCTTCATTTCGTTTAAAATAATTAATCCAACTTTGCTACCAACTTTTATTTTCTCTGTTTAAATAAGAAAAATAATAACACTATCCTATTGGCCTGATATCCAACTCAGATATATGTACCTAGTTGGGTTTGGGGCGTTATTGAAATAAATGTACCATATTTGGTGACGTTTAAGAAAGTAAAAGCTTTTTAATACGTACACATTAGGGTGCTTCTTATTTGGCAAAAAAATATTTTTTAAGTTTTGAAAAAATGGCTTTCGCATTTTTAAAACAAAATTTAGGAGAGCTAGTGAAAGATTTAAAAAAGGTATTATTACTATGAGATTTTTTTTACGGGATTGAGATATTCCGGGAGCTGATAGACAGTTTCTGACATCGGAATCAAGTTAAACCAGTCAAAAATCTTCTGAAAATAAATGTTTCGTTCGGAAAAAAAACTATAGTTCTGTAAAACTGCGTACTGTTTTGAATTTTGACATGGGAGTTTAATCAATCTTAAGAATTAATCACGTTTTTCTTTTTAAGACTAAACAGCAGTGCGTTAAAAAGCTTTATTGACAGACATTTTTAAGTTGTTTGCACATTAAATATTAAGATGTTGTAAAAAATGTTACTAATTAATACATGAAGAAGCCTTCACTCAATAGATACTAGATAAATAATAATGTACAGTTGATTGATTGATAAATAAATAGATTGAAAGACAGTACCACGCCCTCTAGGTGTAGAATTTTACATTTTCGATCAATCGGGAGTGCTGCACATATTATTGACAATAATTCTACCAAGCCTTCTAAAAGGAAAACTTCACATTTTTTCCATTGCGTGCATCGCTAAACCTACCATTATGCAAAAAGACAAGATTCTACGATATTTCGGAAAGCGCTCCATAATTTTGACGATCTGTCAGTCAGTCAGTTTTTGTGAGTTTTAAAGCCTTATATCTCAGGAACGACTAGGTACTTAAGCTGAAAATTTTTAAGGTGCCTGGATTTGATCAAAGTTTTTGACTTATGTATTGGGTCCAAAATTGGGTAATTTTTTTTATTTATTCAATCACTATTCGTAAATTAGATAGAAGAAAAGAATTTTTTCAATGAATATTTTAATTCAGGTATTTCGAATTTAAACGAAAATACACTATCCCTCTAAGCTCTAAGTATTAACACATGAATCATTTTCTTACACTTTTTTGACATTGTTTTATTACTCAGTAAGATAGTGTATTGTTATCTCATTTGCACTGGTAAGTATTTTCGTTCGTCGTATCCTAATATATGAATTTCCTATCGACGCCACTGGGAATATATTATAACGTACAACGAGTATTTATTTCAGCACTTATTTCATTACAAAACAAGAAGTCACAAACAATTTTTTGTATTTCTTATACCAATCCTTAATGCGCATGCACTTAAATATTGATTTAGAAAGTTGTGAATTCAATATATTTTTACTTCATCACCCTGCTGCAATAAAATAAGAGTAGTTGTCATTTCTCAAAATCCTTTTGCAAAGTTTGCATTTCAAAGTTTTAAAAATAACATTATTATGAATAAAAAGTATTATCTACAATTTAATCGTTTTGAATACAAATCCATTGTTTGGCTTTTTATTTTATTAAAAAATGTGTATTCGACGATTGAACATGAACACTTCTACTTGGACAATCATCATACTGAAAAACAAATGAGTTTGGAGTCCTGTTTAGGTAAACAATTTATATACAGTATATCAAATTTGCAAAAAAAAAAAAAAAATGTACATCAACAAAATTAATTGAACCATTTTAGTTTTCTCAAATCATTTAGAGCACTGTGCAAATTAATTTTCTCGAAATTTTTAAAGAAATGCTTAATTTTTTTGTTCCGTGCAGTTTCTGTTTCCAATATTCAATGCTCTTATTAATTTCACGTCATAATCTTAAAACCAGATGATCTTCGACAAGGCCCTTGGGCACCCAAGAATTTGGGGCCCTTTTGGAAAGTAAAAAAGCGAACTATAATAACATTTTTTACTAAGTATGACCATTTATTGTAGGTTATCAAATACAATATAATATAATATGTCTTTAATGATATTAGAATGGTGTTTTGGTTACGATTACGATACCTAGCGGTTTCTTTCGGACATCACTTTCTATGCACGTAATTGACAAATAACTCAGTCGTACTTGTAACATTGTTGTTCGCAATTCAATTTTTATTTTCTTGAGCATCCTGATGTCTTTTTGCTATCCTTATGTCTCATTATCACCACGAAAAGCCCAGATTTCTTGAAGCCAACAATTTCTTTTCCTCTGAAGCACATTCTTCCAATAGTTAATTTCTTGTAGAAGTTTCAGAGAAGTCACTATTCATATTTTAGAGAAACTCTGAAGTGAATTTCTTTTCTGGATTTGAAATCCGATGCAAAAACAGAATCACTCACACTTTCAAAGATTTATGTAAATGTCACACTTGATAAAAAATGTTCTATTTTTTTAAATTTACAAATTGTGCGAACTGTGAAGTGATTGCTTGAAACATTAATATAGTCACACCAAACTTAAAAATTTTCAGAATACAAAAAAAAATGTTCAATTGGGATTCCGAATCTAAAACCAATTCCGGATTGCCAAGTAGCTTGCACAGTAGCTTGAAGTCGATGGTTTAGCATTTAATGTATGTTTTTCATTTTCGTCACACGTAACCTCTTTTTCTTGGTGACATTCAGAAGTACTTTTTGTGGTGTTTTATGTTTCTTTAACCGTAAAAACACACTTAAATACATACATATGTATGTATGTATATACTTTTTGACAATGAAATAATGTTTAAACGAATAAATCAATTTTAGTGATTGGGTGAATGATCACTAGATGGTGTACATAGAAAATAAGGTAGGAAATATTATTAATTAAAATTACTGAAAAAAGTGTAAAAAACAAAAATGTTTTGAGAATAAACATGTGAGAGGAATTCTGTTTTTTTTTTTCAAATTAGTGCATACCTAAATTGTTTTTCTATGTAAAGTAAAAAAGTTATAATTTTAGCTGCACAAGCTTGAAATAAAAATAAATTTTAATCTCTTACTAATATTTTATTTATCCTCCAGGTCGATTCGATGTTCATGGCAACACTATCATTCGAACTGGTGAATCTCAAGCAATAGGTGGTAAATTTTTGCAAGGCCTTGAATTGGAAACTCCCGAAAAATGTCAAAGACTTTGTTGTGAAACTTCAGATTGCGACGTTTATGTCTTTGAGGAGAAAAACAATGGATATTGTTACTTATTTCAATGTGGTTCCCCAAAAAACTTTCATTGCAAATTTACAAGGCATTCTAACTATACAAGTGCCTTGTTGACACAGTTTAAAGCAGTCTTGACAACGACTCCCAGACCAAATACCCACATTTCAATTACAAATATATCAGCACAAGAACAAGAATTAATAAGCTTGAAAGCTAAGCCCGAAAAGTTTTTGATTTCTTCAACAACTCAGACGATAATTCAAGAAGGAAATGAAAATGGATTAAAGGCAGCAGAACCTGCAGAAAGTATGTATAAACAATAAAAGTTTTTGGAAAATTTAATTTTAAATACATTTTAAGGACGAAAGCCTAGTTGTGGACGGTTTGAATTCCTCTGCCATTCTGGAGAGTGTATTGCGGTATATAATGCTTGTAATGGAATTCCTCAATGTGTAGATGGCAGTGATGAAGGCCCTGAGGTAGGAAATCAATGATTTTTACCGATAATGGAATCCGCAATGAGAGTCACAGAGAGTCACTGTGAATCCAGTTTTGCAGATTTCATAATTGACATAAATCATAGAGTTACTAGAGAATGCCAATTATAATAGTTCATTACAGTTTCTTGGGCTTAAAATTTTCCCTAGGCCATTGTATATGCAAATTTATATACAATGGCCTAGGCACGATTTGAAAAAATAATCTCTTGCTACTTGAAATATTTCTACGGGATGCCAGAATGGCATATCTGGACTAACTTCCTTTAATTTAATTTTTACACAAGCTCATTTTCGATTTCAATTTTCAGTGCGCAGTTCACGAGAACGCTAAATCCGACATAGTTCTCAATTCCCCAACTTACAATTATAGCTTCAAAAAACTTCAAAAAATACCGATAGTGGAAACTTCTATTTTAGAATCCAGCCATCCAATTGATTTGAAGGAAACAAAGAACGGCCATTTTGAAGTTTCCAATGACCTAGGTATGTATTCGAAATAAAACAAATATATCGGCTGTAGAATTGACAATAAATTAACTTCCTATTTTGAAGTTATTCTATTTTGTGCTATTTGTCGAATTGAAAGTTTAGACAAAACTTCACTTTTCGAGAGTAAGAATAGGTACACAATATTTTAAAATAGTTAAATAGTATAGAGTATAGACAGATTTTTGGGATTTTAATGCGGTTTGGCTATCGAGAAGATGCGTATATCTAACCGTTCTCCCGCTGACTACAACAGAGCTATCATGGGTGTCCATAGTCATATCAGCGCCTGTGGAAGAGGGATGAGCAGCAGGCAACTTAACAGTCGCAGGCCGGTTCTCACTTTGAATTTGTTTTTTTTTTTTAAGTTCATATTAAATCCCACGAGTAGAGCAGAGGGGGTGTCCATCTGAGCGATTGAACCAGTTTTTGAATTGGGCTCTAAGCCAGGCTGATCATCGGCACGAGTAGTGTAACACCTTAGATCCAACTTAGGAAGTAGATAGGGATAAAGAAGAGAGAGAGCGTGGGGAATCAGACGTTGTTTTCGAAAATCGAATTTTTTAAAGTTTTCGAATTGTTTTGAAGTTAGCGAAAAAATGAAAACCCTCCTTTTTTCGATATTCTATTTTTTAAAACCGTAATTTTTGAATATTTGATTTAAGATTCGCATTTTGAGCAAATGTTAACTCTGTGCAATCAGTATGGAAACAAAAAATTACAAAAAAAACATCATTAGGCTTATGAAGGCTTCAAGATAGAACATAACAACACAGTTCATACCGCCACATTTATACAAGTACACATAATACCAAACCAGTTCATACTACATAAGGGACACTTTATACCCAGCCACAGTTCATGCCAACCAGTTCATACCGTGGAACACTTCATAAAAAAACGGAAAACTCCGAAGCGTTCATACGCAAAAAAAAGTGGCATTGATATATTTCATAAATGGAAAAAATATATAGGCTGGTCAATGATCAGTTCCACTCAGTATTTACCGATACACTTTATAAGGTTTGATCGCAAAAATTCAATTTTGAGTAATTTCACTTCGAATGGCTATATTTTCAAACTAGGCCATATAAAAGCTCCTGGTTTTCACCACTAGACAGACATTAAAAAAATGTACACTTACTTTCATAAATTGGAGCCTTGTATCATATTTTGTTTCGGAAATATCACTAGGCAAATATCTCTTTTGGGGTAGATATTTTTTAAGATCAGTGAAATCACGACATTTTCAGAATATCTTTTTCTCTCTGATAAGAAGTGTGGCGGTATGAGCATTTTATGTACTAGGTATCCTTAAGCCATCCAAAATAGGCAAAAATTGAATAAGAGCTCAGACCATAAATTATTCATTACGGCTTTAATGCACGCAGATAGTTTTTTTCTCTTTATGTAAGGTAGCTTAACATCATTTATTTTGGAACTTAACTTTGTTATCATTAATTTGTATTTTTATGTCAATGACGTTATGAACTGTATAAATATTCAATAGCATTTTAATATATGTATGTACATATTATTTCAGAAACCGACTCCTTTATGAGCAGCAATTATGATAAAGTAAAAAATGTGTTAGATTTGGAACAATCGAATGGAAAACAAGTCAAAGAACAAAGAGAAATGTATTTGCAAATCCCAGAAATAAAAAATTCCTTTCCCACACCTCAAATTTCACCAGAAAAAGGTTTAACGCTATATCATATTTGATACATTTATTTGAAGTATTTAAGTTATTATAGCGCACATTTTCAATGAAAACTCCGAATGGCAAACAGAACAAGGACAGCAACACAATATTGTCACACATGAACCACCGTATTCTTCCCTGAATCAGCCGTCCAATAATAATCACGGAAACAGCCGTAAATATGTGGCAACAGAAAATAAAGAAACACCAAGTGTTGATTCTAAGTTGTTCAATCAAAATTCCCAAGCTACGCCAAGAATTCAAAGCAACGCGGAATTTCCCGAGAAAAATTCGGAATACGCAGATTACTCGGAGAAGATTGTAGAAAATGTGAACAAAGATATGGTATGTGTTCAAATTAATTAAACTTTATTGGCGTTTTCGATAGGTCATTCAGAAGCATTCGGAATGCGAGTAAACTCTTCTAAAAGTGTTCTATTGGCATTCAGAATCGCAGTTTTTCTCCACAAAACAAGAAAGAATTCTCCAAATTTTATTTCAGATTCGAAATCAGAATTACTCATACATAAATACTGTTTTCAAATTTGATAAACGACATTTTAGACTAACAATAACATATTTGCAGTATTATTTTTTTTAATTAATTCGTGAGAAACAAAACTATTTTAAATATAGGGTGTTTTTTCAGAAATGGAATAAAACATTGATGAATTTCTAAAATTGATATAAAATTGATATGAAATTGACTTTTATTTAGTCTTGAACGTTATTTAATATGGAGGTCAAAATTTCGATTACTTTTTCCAACATTCGAATATGTCCTCTAAGTGGTCGATCGTTTCGGTCTTATCGGCGCGGCGTAGACTAACGATTTCACATAAACCGACAGAAAATAGTCTAGCGGCGTTAAATCGCACGATCTTGGAGTTGGAGGACACTTTAATGGATCAGTGAAACAATGCGGTTACCAAACGTTTCCCTCGATAAATCAAATAATATAACGTGCATTTCTGTTTGAATATAAATATGGACATGAATCAAATATGGACCTAATATGACTTAAATTAGATAATAATATTTTGTATTCAAAAAAAAAAAGTAAATGTAGTGCATAGAAAAATATACATGATGAAATTCTCATTTTTTCTATTTGCCAGTGCATATTTTTTTTAAACTACGGGTTTTTAATTATGTTCTTTTCTTTTATATTAGACACTTAAGAAAAATAAAATAACAAAAATATCAAGACCTGCAAGTTCGGCTAAGAAGGCAGCTCACCCAGCCTTTATGGAGCAATATATAGTTATGGAACAACATTTAGAAATTAAATTCACAGATCATGATGGCCACTCAGAAAAACCGAGGGGAGCTGTTTTATCGTTAACACTTGGTAAACTTTTCAACTTTATTTTGTATTAACTTTATTGTTGAAAATTAATGTTTTTAGGACTTATGGTCACAGGCGTGATTGTTATTTTAATAGGATGCCGATTGCGAACATTCGGACGTCGAAGAAGCCGTCATGGCGGAAAAGTACCTTATGCACCTGATGAAGATTTTTTAGTAAATGGAATGTATTTGTAAACTTTGTATTTAATTGATTATGATTTCTTAAAAAAAAATACAGCAATTTAATTTGTTTAAATTTAAGACCAACAAAAGTTCTACTTTCAATTTTAACAATAGACAAAAACCACCGGACAAATAAAAGGCAAGTAAATATTTTATGAAATGAATGGTGCAGCCGCACCCATGTTCACGAATTCACGTTTTGTTTTTTGCCCCACCAACCAACCCAGCGGTTTGGAGTTTCTTCCATGCACTCCGATAATGGAGGATATGAAGGATATGTTTTCACGGATCCCCAGTGCACCTCTTTGTCGGGCAGAGGCAGCAGCACATAGGTCACGGCACTGCTATACCACTTCGGTGGGCATTTCACTAACTTCCCCGAAGAGGAGCTCAAATGACCCGAAGCAGTTAAACTGTTATTCACAGGCCACAAAGAGGCCTTCCCATTCACGAGGGATCAGTACCCCTTGTGGAGGAGACGTTGTTATCATATACAATACAACATTACCGGTAACATAAAGTAATATTTTTTTTTTTCAAATTATTAAAGCAAGCATTCAAAAATCAGTTTATACCGAATTTCAAAAATATCGTGCTGCTTTCGAAATATTTAATTTTCAAAAAATTATTTAATTTTTCTTTTTCAAAAGTTTAGATGCTTTTGCAAAAAAAAAATTTGCAGGCGAACCGTTTTTTAGAAAATCAAAATAATGATTCTATGGGATGTAACGGTATCTTCCACATTTTGGAGTTTTTTTTTCATTAAAAGTGAACCAAGACAGACAGAATTAACAGACCCTCTTTTGTTGGCTTCGCTATGATAGTCATGTCAAGGTTGACCAAAATCTCGAGTTCGAATTTTTTCATAAATCTAAAACAATGCAAATGAAAATTATGAAAGTACCAACGTCATCTCTCAAATTCATTATTACCTTGGAACTTAAACTGAAATATTTTTCTATCTACACAACGAAATAAAACATGACCTACATTAATAAAATAGTCTGCGTGTATGACATACATATGTATATGTACAATACAATATGTAGAGATGCATAGATGGAAGGCATATCCATGAGGTTGTTGAAAGCAACAGTTTATTCCAGAATACAATTGAATTGGTATTTCAAAGAGCGCAAGCGTCAACATCACATGGACTGTACATTGCTCTGCAATACACTTAATGAAGTAGGAATGTAAAATACATTCAGGAGGAAAAGAGCTTATCCGAAATAAGTTGGATCTTTAAAGCAAGAAGACGACTCTTTAAACGTTACATTTTCAACGAGAAACAGAAGTACTTAATGCACCTTGTGTAACCTGAGACAAGACGAAATATTTGTCCCCTTTCTTGGATGGAAACTGGACCTCATTGATAAAATACCTCAATCAATCATATATCGCCCTGAACTTTTAAGAGAATATAATAGATATAACAACAACAACATAAGAAACTCTTTAAGTAAGGATATTTCACCGCAACAGACGGTTTAACCGAACCATCGCTGCCAAATTGAAATTCGACAATAAATAAGTGTTTAGGTGCATTCTATAAAAAAATAGTTATTTTGATCCTTTTTATGAGATTTTTATGTTTGACCATTTCAAAAAGAGTAAAAACATATTTTGCCACTATTACTTTTCATTTGTATTATTTTAATGCACTAAAATAACAACTTTGGCTAGCGCAAATAATAAAATGCAGTACAGTCCATAACCTTTCATATGATATATGTAAGTTTCATCACTGTTGTACAATGTTCTAAAGTAATTCCATAGTCCATACAAAAGAGCCCATGGTCCTTTCATTAAAGATTTTATCAATCTTTTATTAAAATTAAAAATTCTTTTCTTATATTATTGTATTCGAATATAAGAATTTTTCGTGTTATATAAAAGATTAAGAAGGAATCTTTAAAAATGTTATCCAAAAAAGAAGACATTTTAAAAGCATTAAATTACATACATACATACAAAAGAGCAGCATTTACAAGACGAGAATTGTCCCTCGCCAGTTGAAATTTCAACGGACTCTAAATTAAACGTATTTTTTGGTGGCGGGGATGAGCCATCGGTGTCCCAAAAACAGTACTTTTACAATCGATATCATTTATCATGTCTAACTTTAAAATAAGAGTCAAAATTATCTTCTCGAATATCGAATCGTCTGAAAAGTATTATTTGCGCAAACAGAACGACTTCAGTAGGCTAATTTTTGATTTCGAATAATAATTATGAGCATTTATTGAAAACAACTCACCTTACTTGCACTATCACCACTGAAAAAAAATCTGAAGAAATTTTCAAATTGTCAAAACAATAAAATGTTGTTTTAAATGCTGGATGTTTTATTGAATATAATTGTAATCGAACATTTATACTTGACGGCTATTGTATATTACATGTAAGAGTATTATAATATAATATATTAAGTCAAGCGTCAACAATATGATAATTATGTAAATGTGTACTTCAATTTTACATAAAACAATTTTATTCCAATAAACAGGTTCTTATGATTGCGTCGCAGACAGAATATGGATCGCAGTTAGAACTGGGTCGTCTATCCTCCAGATATCCTTTTTTAGCATCAGCCACACCCCTTGGAATACGCACACTTACTCCTCGATTGGCAACACCCCATGAAAATTCATTAATGCTCGATGTCTCAAGTCTTCCAACCAACCGACGCTCATTGTCTTTACCTTCACGCGGATCATATGCACGAATATGACGTTCTTGATGTTTAGATAGTTTTTGTACGGCCTCTTCAATGGATTTTATACCATTCTCAGCACGCATTGATTTAGTTGAGAAATTTGTATGAGCACCAGCTCCATTCCATTGCCCTTCAACTGGCTTCGGGTCTAAGGTTACAACAACGCCAAAGTCCTCTGCTATGCGATGAAGAATGTATCGTGAGACCCAGAGATCATCGGCGGCTTTCATTCCCATCGAAGGACCTATCTGATATTCCCATTGTGCTGGCATAACCTCAGCGTTTGTTCCGCCGAAATCAATTCCAGCATACATGCAGGCGATGGCATGGGCTTCGGTTATGTCACGAGCAAACACTCTATCAGCTCCGACACTGCAGTAATATGGACCTTGAGGTGCCGGGAAGCCATTAATAGGCCAACCAAATGGTTGTTTGTTAACATCAAGTAATGTGTATTCCTGCTCGATTCCAAACCAAGGTTCTTGTGATATTACTTTTTTCATGGCCATCATGAGAGAATTTCTTTTATTGGATTGGGTAGGTTGTCCATCTGCTTGATATGTGTCACACATGACTATAATATCTTCGGTGTTTCCTTTGAAAGGGTCTCTATAAATAGCACGAGGAATAAGTGAGATGTCTGAATTTTGACCTGTTGCTTGGTATGTTGAACTACCATCGTATTGCCATTTGGGTAATTCTTCAGCGGTACTACATGGAGCCTCTAAAACTCGTTTTTTTAATCTTAAATTTTCCCCAGTACCATCAATCCACAGATACGTTGCCTGAATTTGTGTAGTGGAAAGTTTTAAGTTCTTGTATCGGTTTAAAATACTTTTATCCAGATAAGTGTTGGGCGATTGAGAAAGAAATTTGTTTAATGTAATGCTTTTACTAAACTTCCTTGCTCCAGTTGATGAAATTTTAGCAACTTGCTTCCTAGCAATCATCAGAGCAGTGCAATAATTTTGCATCATATTATTGTGATTTAACTTTGAAGTACAAAAAAAATTGGAACCAGATTGTTTTTAATAATCAATCACTTAATAGATATTGAAATTATAAAATTAACTATGTTTATGTACGTATATAATTTTTATATATATGACACAATTACTGGTTAATGGATAGTTATATTTTTAGTGCAAATAAAACAACTGTGGCATCAAAACTTTGTTATACTCAACAACGATATAACCATTTACTCACTTATATACCATACCAACATATGTATTTTAAATAAACGAATTGTGTATACCTAAACCGAGAAACACGACAAAGGCAAGGATGCAAAACGAGACGACAGTCGACGCATCCAGTGCTTCAATTTTGTCTTTTGGCTTTGGCTCAGAACATTGAGAGGGAGATCGAGAAAAGGGAATTTGCAGCATTCAGGACAAATTGTTTATTTTAAATGAAAAAAAAATAAACATTTGTGAATGCGTCTACGTTAAAAACGGGAGTAAAAATTATTTTCTTTGTAATTCGTTTCTGACCAGATAAATTTTGTCTGAATTTAAGGATTCTTAGAGCTTTATTTGGATACATGCAAAAGTATTATAATAACTAGGTAATAATTCTAAATTTTTAATTTTAGCCATTGTACCTACCTAACTAAATAAAATGTTTTAGGTCAACAATAAATTAGTTTTTTTTTTTTACTTACCTAGGTAAGTAGGTATATGATAATTTGCTGCAATTCGAACATATAACCTTGAACCAAGCCTAATCCTCAAATGTCCAGTCGAATTTAAATATTTACACAATCATAATTTATTGAACAATTAAAATGTACCTACATACCTACCATGGCAAAGCTCCAGTTATAAAAAAAAACACACGAATCTGATGATACATGATAGGCTTGGCAACCTTGAAAAAGTTTGTTATGTATATAATTCCGGCAAAAAAGTTTTGGTAGAACACATGATGTATTATTGTTCATTCAAAACGTTCAACATAATGGCGCGCACCGTTCGAGTGAAAGGCAATCTGAGACACAGTCAGCGTTGCCACAAATGAAATAATATTGTGGTTTGTGGACCATTTTGAGGCTTTTAAAGATTGCAGCAATTTGAATATTTTTTTGGTCCAAATAATTTAAACACAATTTGAACAAATTTGGTGAACAGTTTTTAGAATTTGGTAAAGTTTTGTTATTTAGTTATGAACAGTTAAATATTTGGTTTATAGTTAGCAGCACATTGTTATAAAATTTGGATTTTTTGGTATGAAAAGATTGGGAATGCTTTTATTTTTGTTTAATAAACCTTTTCTAGCATTTTGCTAGGTGTGGTTTATTTAAGAATTTTAAAAATAACGATTTAAAAAAAGTCAAAGTTCTATAAACTATTAAAAAATATCATAAAGTAACTTAAGCTAAACTAACATACACAAACTATCCCAATCTCTTTTACTTTGACATTCAGTTAACAGATTGGGATAGTTTGTGTGCGCTAGTTTGAAGTCTCCTGTGCCTAACCTACCTACCCACTAATTTTCAGCCGAATCGGTTCAGGCATTCTTGAGTTATAAATAGTGTAACTAACACGACTTTCTTTTATATGAGTTTAAGTATAACAATAATTGTAAGAGCATGTCTTACGAAAGCAAACAGAGATTTTTTTTTTTAACTTGGCATGAGTACGATAAAAATTGATAACGGTTTTATGTAGAGGCGTTGAAAATAAGAATTTTTTTTACAATAAAAGGGGGTATATCATGCCGTTTGGGCGGCAGGGGCAATTTCATGAAAAAAGTACTAAAAGTGGAAAAAATCATTAAAAAATAACGTTAGGTAATACTTTTTTTTACAGCCAATACTTTGAATCAGGTAAAATGTATGCACAGTTTTTGAAAAAATGAGTTTCAAACACAAAATTCCAGAAAAAAAAACACAAAAAAAAGTTTAAAATACGATTTCTCAAAACCATAAGATTTAATATAATTTTGTTTTATAGAATTCGGTGCTCTTATTAATTCAACAATTGGAAATTAGATTATTTTTTTTCTAGTTTTCGAGAAAATTGAAAATGCCGTCATACATCAATGCACCAATCTAGCTTCACTTTTTTTTATTTAAAATGTTTGTTTTTGAAAACTTGAATCAAATGATGCGAAATTTAAAAAAGAAGAGCCAAAAGAAAAAAAATTATCCATTGTATTGTGTTGGAATCCTTAATAAACACAATAATTAAATCATGTTTTCAGATCAGGCATTGTATATGAATTTAGATAGTACTATCATCAGCACGTTCCACACGTCGGCCCCCTGGTGATCACACAACGAACTAATTTTCTGGTTGCTGTTTCTGTGTATATACAAGTGCGCCCCCAGACGACCACACAACACAACTCAAAAATCATCGTGATGATAGTACTATAAGTTTTATATACAATGGATCAGGTCAAATTGGAGTAACACTCTTGACAAGTTAGATTGAATTCCCATACCAATTCAAATATTTTGCCTTTGTAAAGTCAAGATGTTTAAACTTTAGTTTTGACACAAATCCTTGGTGTTCCAAATTTCTTTCAGCACTTTCGAAAAATCTTATTTTTTCCCGCCTTACTGAATATGCACCTAAAGAGATAAAATAATAATACAGTTCTTTTATTTTGTTATAAACATATAGAAAAAAGTACCCTCTGTCGGGTCCAGATTTTGTGATTTCCTTTTTTGATTATTGTGAATATTATTCACTTTTCTTTATAAATTTAGAATTTGTTAATAACTTGACTCCAGCGTCAGTTGAAATATGTATATAAAACTTTTTCATAGAAAAATTAATTTATGTGCCATCTTTAATGTTGATCGATCAAGCGGTTTCGGAGTCAACAGGGTCCATAGTACGTTTAAACAAACATCCATTTTTAAATATATAAATAAATAGAATGGATTAACTTTAATTTAGGTATCTGATGTTTTAAAATTTATTGTCGTTAAGTTTTCTATATTGCTTTGTTTAGTAGACCATATCACCATATTTATGGTTAATTATCAATATGTATTTTCTTTATTTTTTAGCCTAAGATGCAGCTCAGGCTAAATTAATTTTTTTCTCTACAATGTTTGTTAAATGTTTCAATAAATTTTGAAGTTTGAGAAAAATTACGTTTATTTTTTATTTTTCAAGGTATGCAGACCCTGCCATCTGTGATTTTTTGTTTTATTTTTTTCAATTTGTTTTCGTTATCTTTTCGCTCTCCTCGTTTCACATCAGCAGAAAACTTGCTATACCAACAACAATTAAAAAACAATTTTTGGATTTTACTTAAATTCTTATAATTTAATTAACAATTATACTGACATACATACATTATAAAGTATATTAAATATTAAAGTTTCTACGTAGTTTTTTTGTGCACCAATAAATAGGTAGGTTAAGTCAAAAACAAAATTAATCGAATAGTACCTATAATAACGTAATACTTTGAAGAAAGTTGTAACATAAATTCAATTTGTTCACGTATTAAAATCTTTGCTAGCTGGTAAACTGTTCTCAATTTGATTCTTTATTCATCTCTAAAGCCTGATATGCTACTGATGCTCAACAAAACATCCCATACAAACATTACAACGAAATCATAAACCAACAATATCGTTCTGCGTTGTAGGCTCAATGTAGAACTATAATCATTGGAAGATGCCGGATGCTAATTTCGTAAACCAACGAAAAGTAGCTTTTCAGGAATCAGTAGTCTGCCATAAATTCGTTGCCACCATTTTGATTTCTTTATCCAATTGTTATTTCACTTTCGCAGGAGCGGTCGATGAGCGCTGTTGCTATAAATAACAAAAGTTAACGAAGACTTAACGAACCCCACCGAATCGCTATAATAAGTGGGCGCGTCATATAAACTCATTGTATTCTTATTTCAAAAACCCAATTAAAATTTGTTTATATTTGCAAAATTACCTAAGCCGCAAAGCCAAGTTTTGCGCGCGTAGCTGCCTGTTAAGTTCAATTATGCGGTTAGCCAAATTAATTAACAATTCAAAATTCAACAACAAAATATCGATAAGAAATTTTTTTACCTGACAGGTATTTTATGCACTACTACCTGACCTTGATTCCGAAAAAAGTCAATCTTTTTAGTTCAAATCTGAAAATGATCAGTAAGATATAATTTTCAACTTTTTTGGTTATATAGAAAATCACATTAATAAATCGTATATGCATTGAACATAATCTTTAGGCAAAATCTGCTAAATTCCTAAAAGGGCTTTATAAAAACGGCTATTAATAATGAAAATTTTAATTTTATATTTGGAGTGTTTGGTTTAAATACGATAACTTAAGAACTCATTTTATTTTTTAACGTTGAAAATTTGCTTTCAAAAATAATGGGAATACATTTTTAATTCAATTTTTCCTGTAATACTGGGTATGTTTGTGACGTTGAAAATGGCATGCTGGCGTTGTTATATTTGAAATATATATAAATTACATATGTTGCGACATCCACGGATGCAGATATTAAAAGGCTCACATTTTTATTAAAAATATTGAAACAAAATAGAAAAAGAAATATTTAAACACAACAGCGAAAAAGGCGATTTAGTTTTTGGATACTTTATTACAAATTTTATAACGAAAAAATGCTAAATAAAATTATCATAATTATATCATACGCCATATACTCGTAAAATATCAATTTTCATTATTACTGGATTAAAAATTAGAGAACTGTGCATGATTCAAAGTTTTTAAAACCAAAAATGCAATTCCGTGTACATCTTCAGCCATAGTTAACTTAACATTAACATACATAAATATATCAAGAAAATAAAATAAATACATTTTTACTTGCGCCACATGTTCAATTTGCTAGAAAGTTAAGCATACTTTAATATCATCTAGTCATTCTTAGGCAAGTACTTCAACAGTCCTTTCTATTTCTTCCTCTTCAGTATGCCAATTGAAAAACGGCCAAAAAACTTTTAAGATACTCTAAATGTGTGAAATTCGTCTTAATATAAAAGAGTTCATCGCTTTGTCCAGAAAGGAGCTACACGTCCGGCAGCTTTAGCTTCAATGAAGCGACCTTTTTTCATGCCTGCGCCGATTAAAAACATATCTGCGAGGCAAAACTGCTGAAAGCGACTGAACGGTTCGATTTTGCTCAACATCTAATAGGGGTATTGGCAAAGTTCCGAGGCGCATAGATCTTATTTTATAAAAAATTCATGTTTTCTTCTATAGCCCCTTGCCTTAGCCATTTTAGGCAAAGTAATACTTGCGCCGATAAGGAGGTTATGAGGATCTTTTCGATAATTTAAAATTAAAAGACATCTTACACAAAAGAGATACGATACTCGTTGAAATAACTTTTGACCTCTTTAATTATTTCAATTTACTGATTTCTTTAAGTCGTGATTTATAATTACCGACTTTTCTTTGTTGGCTTGTGATAATATGATGGTATACGAGTATTCTTTCGACAGATTCTTTACAATTGCGAAATATTTTTTTCGATTTTGGCAATATGTACGTTTTTATTTCTATACAATAAAATATAATAAATAAAATGAACCTCATAACATAAAGCCACATAAAATTTTATTTTAATTTAATATGGTTTGAAATATGATAATAATAGAGCGGAAATCCCTAGCTCATTTTTCGTTGTTAAATGTAGGTTTTGCCTTTTTTGACAATATGGTTGTTTTAAATAAACATCAGGACAACTCAGATAAAAGTTTTAATAAAAATTATTAGAAATACGTCACTTTGTTAACGGATTAGAAGTTATCACAAAATAGAGGAATACGTTTATGATCAATGCGACATGTGAAAATATAAATTGAGTTTTTTTGATAATTGAATGTGAAAACTGACGTAGAACATAATTATTATGAATTTAAGTTGTATTATTATAAGGCAATAAATTCACACATATAAATATATGGCGCAAAATTTCGTTAAAAAAGACAAACTGATTTTTTTGTCACGTATTTTCATTCATTTTAATAGATTGTGCTACATGCAAATTATAAATATGAACATTGATGAAATACATTCTTTGAACACAAAAAAATATTTATGTATTTAAAAAAAAATCTTTTATTTCTATGAAGTTATATGGAAGTTGTTTATGTGTATACTATGCATACTTTCATATATATTTTATTATCGCCCATAACTATAATTTATGGTCTGAAAATAAAACAATGCAAATCAGTGTGACAGCTGTTATATAATCATCTCTTAGAGCCAACACTATTTTTTGATGCCATGATGCCGACGAACAGAACATCGTGTTTTTGTTTTAATGCGTATATTTAAAATATTTGCTCCATCTTGTAATAAAGAACGCTAATTGTAGAATCGCAGTCGATGCAATTACAAAAAAAATGTATCTTGTCCGAAAAATTGCAATGTCTAGTGATCGAATAACAGTAAATTCGAGCACTGGAAGACATTTTATGTCGTGCTTTATAAACGACTGAAACTCTTCTTTAATAACCTTATTATGCATGTCTATATCATTTTGTGCTCTGGTATTTGATAACACCCATGAACTGTTAATCGAAACCCACCATTTATCTATTCTTTTTACGAAGGAGCGAGCTTGAAAAGAGCTTGTTGGTCGAAGGTCCGGCTTAAACCAAATTGAATATTTTCATTCGACATTCATTTGTGATTCTTGAACTTTTGTAGTAGCCACACTTAAAAGTGCACATGACGGTTATTTTTATTTTTAATTTTTCAAAGCTTTAACTTTAATAACCGATAGAATTAATTCGATGGTAAGGATCATATATGTTTCTAATAGTTGGTTATTTAAAGTAGCCGTAATGTTTTGAGCACACACTGTATTATACATATTATATACATACACACATCCTTCCTTTATTCTAACGCTCGCACTGTGTTTAACCATGTTTTAAAGGGCAGTCATAAACCCCTTTAGTCCGCGTTCAATTAAAAAATAAATATTATATGTATTAACAAAAGAAAATCGATATTAATAATTCAACTCTACAATCATTTTATCAAATAGAAAATAAAATAATAATGTATATAATAATATTAACTATACATTTCTATTGCATTTAAATTTAACTTAATTAGAAATTAAACTATTCGGGAAGATGCTTCTTCATCCAGCCTTGAGGTTCGGCATAGTTGAATCCAACATCAACTCCATTTGTGGAACTTGTGGGAAATGTAGACGGCCTACGCATGTAGTATTGACTTGAAACAGGTGTGATGGTACTATTGTCATAAACCTTGTTGCTATTACTGCTACTAGCATAATTTGGAAGATATGGAGGCTGATAATAACCATACGAATATTTTGACATTTGCTGATGATAATTTGAATGAGACGAATCGGAATTTTCATACAAATTTTCACTGTAAGTATTTTCATTTTTATTGTTAAAGTAAGCCGTAAGTGATCCATTGTCTTCAGACGGCGGATGTGCTACTGCTGGATGTGGGTTGTTATTTTGGTAACTAAGATTATAGTTTAAATTGTGCTGATAAGAGGCATCTTCAGCATCCTTGCACGTTGGTACAAACGGCGGTGGTGGAGGGGGATTGTATTGTTCAACTGAAAAAAAAATTAAATTTCAATTGTCTCAAGTGCAAATAAGTTTAGTTCAGGGAATAGTAAAAATTTAACATGTATCACGAATATGGAAAATTAAAGTTAACAAATTTAAAACAAATTAACTCATGAACTGTTTGGATTGATTTTTTTAAGTCTTAAAAATATTCATGGTTTAAAAAAAATGGTTGTTGTTTTTGTTACTATTTCATGTTAAATACTAATTTTTAACTTCTGGAAGATAAACGCGTGGCCAAAAAAATGGGATATTTTAATTTTATCAAAATAGTATCATACTACTGTATATTATAGATCACTATTGCAAAAAAAGTTGAAGAGCAACAATCTCCAAACCGACTAGTGAGAACTATCATCAAGGAAAGGAGACATATGCGCCAAAAAAAAATTAATATTATAATGTAGCACAGTTAATTAAGAATTAATTGTTAATATTTCAGTTCAATGAAAAATAATACATATTTTTCATACAATTATTTTTCGATTTCAGTAGAATTCAAAGGAAAAAAAGTACTTTTATACAAAAAAAAACGGTCTATATTTTTAAATATTTTTAAGGCCCCTAAAAAAGTTGCTAGCAAAAACATCAGACATTTTTTTTTAGAAAAAGTCAAAATGTTTTGTCTTTTAAGCGTTTAAAAAGGGACGTAACAAACAAATGAAGAGCTGAAATTATGCATCATAGGTATTTTTTCCCCGAAGAAAAAAAAAACTTGATTTTACTACACTAATTAAATATGTATGCTTTTAAAAAGACAAAGCTTCATTCGACCTTGAGCGTAGATGCATGGTCTTTTTTCTTGGATCGGTATCACATGACAACTTTTGTTTACCAAAGTTATTGGTAAGACTGTGTTTTTTGCCATTTTTTGATTACTTCCAAATATCTTGGCTTTTGTTTGCTTGTAAACAAGAGTTACTGGCCCTAAAACGATATTTAACATTAAAAGAAGTAATAATTTTTTTTTATTCTTTACTGTAAGAAGAAGAGATATTCACAAATCAAAAAATGATTTTTGCAAATATAAAAATCAAGTCATAAAATGAGCTTTTTTCATATATATAAGGAAAATGTGTATTAAAGGGAACAAAAAAAAACTGTGTTTTTATTTATTTGTTTAAACAAATATATACTAATTTGCAATTATGAATCCATGAAAAAAATATCATGCCTCTCGTTCATGATCAGGCCGTTTTTCATTATGCTTTGACTGGAGTAATAGGAGGAAATAAAAAAAATTACCATTATCGTTTATAGATTGCTGAGGCTTTTCATTTTTATCGAAACCACTTAGATCACAAACTGCAGTTGATGGATATGGAGCAGGAATATTGCTTATCTTAAATGCTTGCTTATATAATTCTGGAGACCTGTTATCCCATCGTTGAGGAGTCGGTAACTGTGGAAAGTGTTGGTTTTCTAAATTGGGCGTAGGAGTCATATCGTAATTTGAATTTGATGCACTTCCATAAAGATAGTTACGTTGTTTATGAACATAACCAGCTGGAGGTGATGTTTCTTGTTTAGACTCATGATGATTTTGTATTAATGGATCTGCAGGTTTGTCATGCCGCATTGGATGATTTTGTATTAAAAGCTCTGTGTTATCCCGACGATACTGATGATTTTGTGTTGGAATATCAGGTTTATTTTGGCGAAACTGATGGGTTGTTATTGCCGTGTCCAGCTTTTCTTGACAATTTATAGGTCCTTGTATTATTGGATCGGGTTTATCATGAAGGAATGATTGCTTTTGTATTATTACATCTGTTTTATCCTTGCGAAATCGATTGTTTGGTATTAATAGACTTGGTTTATTTTTTCGAACTTCTTTAAGAACAGGAGGCATATTGCGTGGAAAGATTTGTGGTACTACATTTTGTTTTGTTGGAGTTGGAGTTGCTTCTACACGATTTTTCGGACTGGTATAAGACAAATCAAATGAATTTTCTGAACTATCATTAATGCTATCATTTATCACAATGCAATCGTCATTTTCTGAATCCTCATCTGCTTGATCAGTTCCAGCGCGGCAACTATCTGTGATAAAATACAAAAAGAAGAATTGATTTTTTCGTAATAATAGACATGCTTTTTAAGATATAGCAACTCATTAAGTTAAGAGGACAATGGACGAATTTGGTTCAAAAACGGATTATCTTTAAAAGGCGTGCCAAATTTTTCTGTGTGATCGATGTTATTTAACTATAAGATGATTACTCTTATGTTCCCAAGTATGTTCTGAGTATTTTTTAAAACATTTCATGGGTTTTTGTTTAAGGGATTGTAATAGGATGTAGATTAGGTCAAAACAAGAAAATATGAGGTGACATTTTGGAAAAAATAAATAAAATTATTCAAAATGTACCGGAAACTTACAATATCATTAAACCATTCCTTAATTCACTTTTCAATTCAAGCTGTTTTAGCTAACAGTTCTAAGCAAATTGGAAATTACCAAAACTACTTACTTTAAAATCTACATGTCTTATTTTGATAATTGAGTATGGAATAAGATATACAGATACAGAGAACAGATTCCTGCTTTTAAAAAAAAATTATAATATTTAACATCTTTTCTTTTATTTAAGTTATTTTTTAAAACTACCCCTCCCGCCTGAAGAAAGGAGGAAATAGATCCCACCCATAAAAAAATTGCTTAATTTTAACTGTCCTACAAAAATCCATTATTATATCTTGTCACCTGAGTAATCATAATCCTGTTGATTTTTTTTTGTGGATACGTTATTGAGCACAATTTTTTTTGGCTATTATTAATTTCAAATCAAACACTGAAAACAAGATTGTCCTGAGACGTGTGCTTTTAAATATATTAGCAAGCAAACATAAAAAAAAAACTTATTCTAAAAAAAGAAACAAAAACATATTTTTGAAATGATCTTTAGAAATTTTATAATAGCTCAGCAAATCGTTGACGAAATTTTGGAGACCCAAGTCGTAATTCGAATAGCTATATAAATTTCTCTGCTTTCGGACTCTTGTGCTCTTCCGATGAATGCTTAGGGGGTTGATTCATCGTGTTTTTCAAACAAAGTGTACAGTTTTGCTTTCAAGTTGTGTAAGTTGTTCAGGCCAATAGCAAAATTTTTACCAGAAGCATTTCAGATAGATTTCCATCTTCTTAATCATACATGAACAATTTCTTAAAAATTTTGCTTTCAAAACGATTCTTTTGTGCAAGAAAATAATTTTCGAAGCTAGGTTTATTAAGATTTGTGAGCTTTTGGCTTTCTTTCCATTGTTCCTTATGGTATATCAGAGTTCGACACATAGCTTGTAGGGAAATACACAATCAAACTTCAACAAAACTGGAAAGAGCCGTACAGTTATGAAAAGAATCAATGTTTGTGGTTTACCTTAAATAGAGAGGAGCAAGAGGCATATTAAAAGTAATTCATTTTGACCGTTTACATCGGTGATGAAATTTCTCGGAACGGTCAATGTTAAGAGGGGTGCAATGCAACGGTATGCGAATTTTGACCATTGTTGTATTAAAAAAAGTAGTCAAAGAACTGAATAAATTGCAATGCAAACATCTTCTGCATGAAGTTTCAAAGTTGGTCTGCAGGATTGTACGCAATTTCTTAGAAAATTCATAAAAAACGAACAGAGCATAGAGTTCCATTTTGAAGAAGAATAAAATATAAATGTAAAAGAAGAATTAAAGTTTGAGATCATTTAAAAATTACACAATCTGTGTTACAAAATTGAACTTTGGTTTTTATGACAGAGTTTATGGTAATCTACCAAAATATAGCCAATAAACCGTTTTTAAAAGTTTTCAGGCTTCAACATTTTTTTTCTCAGACATTTTTCAAAAAATTATAGCTTTTTATAGATTCGAAAAAAGTACCCGTACTTTTAAAGTATGTATATTTTAATAGCCTTACTACAACATAGTGTGTAGATTTCTTGCACTGAATCTAAAAGTTTCACATTTTTTGACGTTTTTGAGCTTTAAGGACAGTTTTCATTTATTTATATTTGAATTGAACATTAAAATATACATCCATAACTTATTTGACTATGTACACTTTTGCAGAAGCATGGGTTTCCATAGTAGGACAGATTACACAGAATAAAAACTGAAAATTAAAATAACAGAACCTAAGCGAGGAACTCGTATTAATATATAGATTATCCGTAGATTTTTTAATAGGCATGCTACTATTTAAATTAATACTTTTAACATTTTAATAATTACCTTCTTTAAAAGGTAACACATCCAATGCTGGCAAACATTTTTTATTAATGAGTTGCGAATTTTCCAATTTCTTTGCTTGTTGCATTTTATCTCTAGCTGCTTCAGCGGATGTTTTGATAGCTATAATTTTGCCACTTTCCAATTGCATGTAAACACCTTTAGGAGAATTGAGAACCATTACTTTTTCTCCAGCCTTAACGACAATGTTTGTGGAATCATTAGAATTAGTTGGTATTGCAACATCTAAGGAGAGAAACAGATTTAATAGCATTAATTTATATATTTTATTGAAATAACTTTAACATATACATATTTTGTTTAATTCAAAAAGCAATAAAAGCCGAATAAGAATAGTTCAAGGTGCATTAAGTTAAGCATTCAAATATAGTATGTAGTATATAGTTATAAAATAAATCAACCGCTTAACCATATATTTGTCATAAGGGCTGTCCTCAATTTTAAAACATTTTTCATTCCAAATATTCTTACTAACGAAAGACTATACAGATTTGGTGTTTTGTAAATAATAAAATAAAAATATCGTCTAAGAATGTATGGTTTTTGAATGTTTAGAAAAAACACAGCGAAGTATATATAACAAAGTACAAAAATAGGACATACTATATAAAGCTAAATGAATTACATACCTATTGGGAGCTTCATTTCTTGTGAAGACATTCCTTGTCGTTGCCACACTTCAGCCGGAATCCATCGAGTCAGTTTCATATTTGAGTTTTTAAATGGTTGATTGATTCTATTTTTGAAAATCTGTAATCATAAACATCAAATTGATCAAAAAATGTTTTGTAATAAACAAAACTAACCTACCTGTGAGTTATTTTTATTGATCATACAGTTATTATTTTGAACAACATTGTGAATATTATGGATAAAGTGATGTGGTTTCGATGAAGCTTTTTTCTCTATTTCATAGCCACGTTTGGCTAATTTCTTTTCAGTCTGAGAAAGTTTTTTTTCTTTCCGATCAATTAACAAACTCTCGTGGTAAAATGGTTCTTTAGAAAGAATTGATTTATATTTTACTAACATACTACGCATTACCTCATCGGTATAGTTTTCGATGGGTTGCTTAAATTCAGTGCTCTCATCTTCTTCTACTTTATCATAGCACAAATTTGTTAACTCTCTTATTGATAAATGCGCATCAGGATTACATTCATCAACAACTCTGTCTGACATTCCTTGTTTTTTAACTTGTCGATCATAGATGTTCTTTTCCAAGCAATTGTCCATTACTATGCGATATACGAAACATGACTTTCCTTGGCCGTACCTAACAATTTAAAAGACAATTTTATTCAGTTTGTTATACATTTTAGGGATTTTGGTAATACAAATTCTATCGGATTTTTCTCATCTCCAAAAATTGGAAATACAAATTCTATTTGAAGTTTACCTCGAAATGTGTTTTGATTGGCAATCAAAATTCGAGGGAAATCGGGTCAATTTTCAAGTTTTTGGAAGATGCAAGATTCGATAGTCATAATTATCAATTGGTATATTTCTTATATGTATATTTCTCTTTTGTTTGAATAAAATTAATGGGAAACATTATCTCACTAGCCTACAACAACAACAACAAAAGTAACAGATCTATAAAATTTTATTTATTTTTTTTTTTGTCACATTAAAAGCTTCATATTTAATCACTGTAAACTTGAGCTAATTAACCGCAACGTTGAGTGACCGATATTTTACTGCATTATTTGTATTGCTGATGTTGAATCAACTTATTTTTACAAAAAACTTGAAAGTCAAAGTAAAATAAAAAAAAGCTAACATTAAACTCTTTTTGACGATCATCGTCAGAATAATTTTATACACGTTTTGCAATATGAAATTTTCATCAAGTCCCAATCTTCGGATTTTTTCGAATGTGTTTGGACAGCTTGTCAACACTCAATAGTGTATATGAGAAGTAAAGGACACGTGATATACCAAAGAGGACAGTGGTGATCTAATTTCGCCTTTTTCTGCATTCAAGTTATTATTTTCTTTTTCAATGAAACACTTTGATTATGATTAATATTAATAAAATTAATAATAATTAGTATTAATTATGACAATAGCAAAGAGTAAGGAAACCATGATCTCACTTATGCGGTAATTCTGCCAAAGACTAATTTCCCAATCAGCATTATTGTTACGAATACATTTGTATACAAATTTGTTTACAAATTGTAAACCCTAAAATAATATTTAATAATTCAGGTAAAAATTTTAGATTGTGTATCTCAATAACATATTTAGGCACATTTCAGAAGGAAATTTGTCTTTAACTTTTGAAACCTAACAAAAACGCAATAAAAAAAATAACAAAAACTAACTTCATACTTCAAAGAGGAGTACAGTAGGATATCAAATCTAGAATTATAAAAATTATTCAACTCTTGCTCCGGGTTGTAAGGATAGATTATTTCTCTTTGCATTGACACAAGGTAAATTTTTTTCATTTTATAAATTCATTTTTACATTACATTGACTTTAACGAACATTTGTTGATCAATGATGATCAATGTTGCTAAGTCTACGGTCTTACCGGTAAATTCGATGAACAGCTTGTGTATCATGGCAAGGGTTCCAACTAGCATCAAATACAACAACACGATTAGCTCCAGTCAAATTTATTCCTAATGAACCAGCTCTTGTTGAAATCAAAAATAGTTTTACATCAGAATTGCTATTGAATTCATTTACAAGCTTTTCTCTTTCCAATGAACTCGTAGAACCATCAAGCCCTGTTGAAAGAATAAATATATTCTTTAGTGAAAAAAAAATTATAAAACAAAAAAAACTTACGAAAATATGAAGTATTCTTTTTCCAATGATTGAGTGTTTCTGGAATAGTAAAGCCTTGCAAAAAAAACTCTATTAAATTTAAAGTCAATAAGCTCTGACTAAACACCAGAACTCTATCTCCCACTTTAATACTTTCTTCCAAAATATATAAAAAAATTTGCATTTTTGGAGATGTGCTTACAATTCCCGGTTCATAGTCTTTTATTAAAGATATCGCCCAATCATATGATATAGAATCATTACCAGATTTGGTTTCCATCTTAACAGGTTTAATGGTACTTGATTTGTTATTATTTCCTTGTTGAATATTGGGATTTGATTTATTTTGTTCAAAAATTCCAGAACTTTGAACATGTCCAACCTCTAAATCCGTGTTTAAATCTGATTTTACAAATTGAACTTCTTTGGTATCCATATCTACTATTTCTGATGAACATTTCAAACTATCGGCGAGAAGCTGAGGCTTTTTAAGCATCCCAATTAACTTAGGATGTTGAGCATCAACATTACTCGTATCACTATCTGGCCAAAGACTATTGTTTTGGTTATTACCCGGGGAATACATGTTTATATTTTCTTGAAAACCCATTGTTACGGAAGGAAAAGTTTCATTTCCAAATATATTTGAAGGTTCGAATTCGTTTCCATTCTTAGTAGAACCTTTCGGCGACTTTGCTAAAGATGCTGTTGATTTTACGGCCGATTCTTGTTCATCAATGTCCAAATCCAAGTCGGATTCTCTCTTTTTTAAAAAATTATATAATACATCTGGGTGATTCCATATTTTGCAACATACAGCAAATGCTTTGAGAGGATTTGGGACTTTCTTTTTTCGAACGACTTCATTCATAAAAGCATCATATAGCTGCCTCTGAAATTTCGTCATCTTAGTAAGGATGACGTACTCCAATTTCTGAGGAAGAGAATTCTGTAGCACAGAATCTGATCTTCTCTGAACAAATCCAACAAGCAATGAGTGCAGAACATGAGCTCTGTATCGCATAAGCTTTATATCTTCTGGTGTGGAATCAATACATTGCCCATTTTGTATTGGACGCTCAAACATGTTGCAGAATTCAGTTTTGGAACCTAAGTAATTGGGCCTTACAAAATCCACCATACACCAATATTCCAGGAGATTATTCTGCAGTGGATACCCCGTCAAAACAATTCTCCTTCGAGTACGAATTTGTTTCAAAGCGATTGATATTCCTGCATGTGCGTTCTTAATCCTATGACCTTCATCACAAATAACCAAATCTGGACCAGGTTTTACAAGAGCCGAGTGCATATTGTCCAAAAGTCTCTTTTGTTCAGAATTCTCTAGAGATTTTTTCCCATCTTTCCTTTTGATTATTTTAAGCCCTAGGACACGAAACAATTCATAGCCTATAAGGAGAACCCCTCCTTCATTATTCCAGCGGGCAATTACCTTAGATCTTGAACTCATAGTTTTGTGTTGATCATTCAGAGCAAATACTTTAAAATTCCTGGGTCTAACCACCTCGGGATTAGATGATTCTTCTGGAATCCATAAGTTATATTCTTTGACCCAATTTTGAATTGTATTAATGGGCATAACACAAAGAATAGTTTTCGAGTCAGTGTGCCTCAGAAATATATCAGAAAAGCTAACAACTTGAAGTGTCTTTCCAAGTCCCATGGAATGCGCTAAAATACACCCAAATCCTGATGAATTATTAAACCTCTTGGTTGATTCGATTATGTTATCAAATAAAAACCTTACTCCACCGATTTGATGGGGTTTGATTATTTTTGCTATTTGAGGAGCTAAAAAGATATCGGGTTCACTTTCGACATGACCAACGTTGACCATAACTTTTCCATGTTCGTTTGGTATGTTCAAGACATCTCTTACATGAAGCCCACTATTATGATGATCTTCCGCTTCATCGTCCAAGCAATCATCACTATCCGAAAGAATGATACAATCGTCATCATCTGATGAACTATCGATTGTTACAACTTCTTCTTTTTTATCCGATGGTGGATCTTTTGATTCTGCCGAAAACCATTGGTTCCACAGTATTTTATCAGACTTTTTCTCTTCTAGTCTTTGAAGTTTGTCCTTCAGATCAAAACTTGTTCTTTTGATTTGATCTGGTATAGGTTCGATGGGTTCACATGAAGCCAAGAAGTCATCATCTTTGAGTTCATGCACTCCTTCAACCATAGATTCAAGGGCAGAATGAAGGTATTTTTGTTTAACTAGTTTTTTCAGCCCCTGCACTCTGGCCAAACGTTCCGATTCTTCACGTTGGGCATTTATTGTAATTGTGTCGAAATTATTTTCATTTATAACACCCCGGATGTTCTTACGCATGTTATGAACCTTCTTTTCGTCAATATTACTTTCGATTTGATGGTCTGACTTGCGCTTATTGTTGGTTAGAGGAGCACCATTGGTTTGCTTGGCCGTCGTTATCTGGCTAGAATCATCAATAGGAGAATCATCCTTGTCAATATTTACCGATATATCAATCTTTGTTTTTTCTTCAATACTTCCATTCTGTCCATCTTCCAGATTCTTTGAAATAGTATTGTCAACTTCAATCGTATTATCTGGAGCATGGATGGTTTGATGTTTTTGTTCTTCTTCATGATTTTGTTTTTCGTTCACATCATTGGTTGTATCTTTTTCCATGGCTAAATGTTCACCATCATCTTTGAGACAAGTGCCTGCAAAAGATTCAGCAATATTAGTCGTTCCACAAACTTTCTCATGCGTTTCCTCAGTGGACTTTGAAATATCCATTTTTCAGTCAAAATTGTTTTAATACCGTTTTTAAAGCAACATTTAAATTGATTTTCAAGTTTACGAGTTTGAGTATAATTAATAAATCAACATTTTAAACGCCATTATTTATAAAATATTTTATTTTCATTTTTTTTTTTGTTTATTCTTTCGTATAGAGCTTAAATAGAACCACACAAAATAAACAGAAAAAAATCTGTCAATTCAGTGACCGTCTTTTTGCTCGTTTATCTACACTATGGACGAGTTCCAAAAACATGAAAATATGAACGAATTCAACTCCACAGAAAAGATCTCAACCAATCAACTAGAGCTAGCACTGGGCCACAGAATTCATATCGAATTCCTTTCAACCATTTGAACTCGTTTTTTTTTGGTTTTGTAAAAAAAAACTGATTTTTTTCTTTGCTTCTTCACAAAAATAAAAACTATAAACAAATAGTTAAGTAGTAGACCACCGATAAATTAATAAAAAGAATAATTAAATTATAAAAGCAGTAAAGATGGATTAAAAACAGTTTTAAGATATTGGGTGTCAACATTGTATATGAATTTGCATAGTACTCTCATGAACACGTTCCACACGTCGTCCCCCTGGCGATCACACAACTAACTAATTTTCTGGTTGCTGTTTCTGTGTATATACAAGTGCGCCCCCAGACGACCACACAACACAACTCAAAAATCATCGTGATGATAGTACTATAAGTTTTATATACAATGGTGTCAATCAAAAAATAATTAATAGAATTTAGTTCCATTTTTCTATGTTTTCTTGACCGATTTTCTCGATCTGAACAACAGAACTACGAATTACGACATTACACATGCACTACATAACAACTATGGCCATTGTATATAAATTTGCATAGTCATTGTATATAAAACTAATAGTACTATCATCACGATGATTTTTGAGTTGTGTTGTGTGGTCGTCTGGGGGCGCACTTGTACATATATACACAGAAACAGCAACCAGAAAATTAGTTACTTGTGTGATCGCCAGGGGGACGACGTGTGGAACGTGTTCATGAGAGTACTATGCAAATACATATACAATGCACATGCACTACATAACAACTATGGCCATTGTATATAAATTTGCATAGTACTATCATCAGCACGTTCCACACGTCGGCCCCCAAGCGATCACATCACTTACTAATTTTTTGGTTGCTGTTTCTGTTTACAAACAAGTGCGCCCTCAAACGACTACATCACAAAGCTGTGTGGAGCGTGCTGATGAGAGTACTATAGATTTCATATGCAAAGACTATAGGGTATTCTGCAACGGAAAACTTGGATAAACCCATTGTATATAAAACTTATAGTACTATCGTTTTTGTGTTGTGGGGTGTGGAAACAGAAACAGCAACCAGAAAATTAGTTAGGGGTGTGATCGCTGGGTGGCCGACGTGTGGAACGTGTTCATGAGAGTACTATGCAAATTCATATACAATGAACATAGGAAGTATATAAACTTAAGCAAACTCCAATAAAAAGCGAGCTATCAGCGAGCTTAGTTAACATCAAAGCGTTATATTAGCGTTACCTCCAACAAGGATATTCTTATTTGGGCAAAACATTTTATTTCTTTCAGAAGAACTTGGAAATCGTAAAAAAAAATTCGCCAAAAAGTGCCAAGCAGTGCTTGTGGCTCGAGCTTTTGGCAATGTTGTTGGACAATATTTGCTGGCTAGCGTACTAAACGGTACTGTTGACTGTGTGGGTGATATTGGTGGTTTAAGGCTTACTTAGAGGCGAAACATTCGCATACGACAATGAAACACCATTAATAACACCTTGCTGTGATTGACAACAACACGCTGTATATTATTATTTTCTCCTCGTCTAGAAAATTTCGCATCGGTGGATCTTTCAGAAGAAATATTTCAGAGGTTTTTAATCCATTAAAATCGTTACTATCCTTCAATGAATTTTGACAATTCGTGGATTGACAAATAGGCAAAAATACTATTTTTTCCACAACACCCGAAATTCCTAAAACCAAATATTATATTTCGGTCCAAATAACACCCAAAGCAGGCAAATCACCTTTTTTCTGACCCAAAAATTAGTTTTAAAAATTCATTTAGAAATTTTCAGAGCGAAAATTAATATCTTTCATAGGTTTTTTTTAATACATACTAGAAATCGTATTCATCCTTCAAAGACTTGAAAGATGGACATTTAACTAAATTTTGACGCAATATAAATATTTCACTGCAAATAAAGGCAAGAGAGAGAAAACAACAATGAGCTGTCAACGAATAACCTAATTTAATTTGTAATGTGAACGACTTTTTTTGTAATGTACGGAACTAACTCATTTCGTCTCTAATGAGAACCATTGACATTTTAAACACAATTTATAACTCATTTTTGACACATTGGCAATGGGAGTAGGAGCTAATGTAGAGAAACAGAACGGACCATAATTGAACCGGAAAATATGGTCTTTAATTTTGTTTGAAAATGGGATATGAAACTTGGATAGTTCTTGGAAGAGTATGACTTTTGGTTTGACACTGGAATATCGGTTATCTTTTTATATTTTTCTTACGTTCTACCGGTTATACCTTCTTCCAATCACAAGTTTTTTTTTTTAATTTCCTGACAAGTATAACATACAGCCAATGAGCGTATGAACAGTGCGAGTGCACAGTTGAATGTGTATCGTAATGTGAGCCGTTAGTTCAAGGTCAATTATAAAATTAGAAAAACTGTTCTTAAATAGGTCGAATCAGATTATTTAAAAAGAACCCATGCATTTCGCGTTAAGTAGTGAAATAAAATAAAAGTAAAAGCGGTGTAAATTTAGTTTTAAATTTACACTTCACCATCGTCTAACGCTAGTGTCAAGTGTTTTCCTAGTCAAACGACAAAGTCGAAACCAACGTTTTGTTTTCTTTTTCTAAAAAAAAGTACAAAAAAATTAACTAGGTTTGTTATGAAACTTTTTAAATACATAAATATACTTTTGTGTTAATTGTAAATTATAAATTTTGCACAAACAATTACATCTTTTTAACACTTGTGCGCATTAAGCTGTCAAATAAAACTGGTGAAAATTTTCAAGTCAATCGGTAATTTAGCTGTGGTCTGATTTTACCACATATACTGCTGTCTGTTTTTGCGGTAAAAGAGTATTGCAGGTACAAATCAATTTGTTTAATCTCCCAGTCTACCGATAGAAAAGAAATACATGTTCAAAACGATAAGATAAGTCAATTACCGAAGAAAATAATAATCTGTTTGTGTCGCTGTTCTTGACTTGAATTCAATTTTAGTTGGGGTGTTGTTTCCCTGTCCTGTGTTTGTACATAAGTTTTCAGTTTTAGTGTTAATTTTCTTGGATGTTCATGTAACACAGGTATACAATTTTCGTTATATTTTCCACATCATATACGGCTTTATCGAGATTTATCGTATGATCTTAAGTAGGTATCTTGTCGTTGGTGGTGCTAGTGACAGGTGGGGTGAGGCTTACTGCCTTGTGGGCATTTAGAAAAAAAAATCTTGACGTAATATAATTTCCTTTTGGCCATGAAAATCATTATAACTTAAAAAGTATCAACAGCAGTAGACTAAAATAGAATTAACAGTTGCGGGTATGCAATGTGGCGCCACCACAACGTAATGTCAATTTATTTTCTTATTACAATTCTATGCATTTTTCCTTTTCCCATGAAAAAAAAACTGAAACCTAGGGACTTTGTACAACAAATTGAACCCATGCCCCCATCTAAATGCGTTGGCGATAAACTATTGCGATTGGCTAAACTGTTATCACTAGATTTGATGCCCTCTCCCTCATTTAAGCTAAGTGATCGAATTTTCATTTCACATTTTAGTAAGTCAAATCTGAAATAAATAAATTTTATATTGAAAAAGATATGAATCATTGTGTCTTGTGTCAATGATTGCAAATGCGAGTTGTCAACATTGTTGGTAAAATCATATGTTGTTCAAGTGTTTGGTATAGGAGAAATAAGAAGATAAAATTAGCTTTATCTACACTTGGTAAATATGTATGTTTTACAATTGACTACGTTAAATGAAAATAAATATAACATAATGTATGTAGGTACAGATAGGTATGTAGTTCACCTAAATAATAACTTTGTTATTATACTTACTTTCATAATTCAGTAAAGTTAGGTAAAGAAATTTAACATGAAGTTGGTGAATCAATTTTTGTTGTTGCTATCGTTAGAGTACCTTTCAGATAAAAGTTCTTAAGACCTGTTTGTTCACAATGGCTTAGGTTTAAATAGGGGCGATCAACTGATTGCGACTGAGTGGACTGGATTCCTTAAATAAAATGTTGTTTAACATGCATGCTCGACAAAAGAAATAGTCTTGGACTAAACCTAACCCAATGTGATAAAACCAACACTTAATCCATGTTTTCGATCATTAGTCCCTTTAAGAGCTGTCACCATTTCTAAACGCGAAGCTCAAAATTCGCAATCGAAAAATTAAATAAGGCCACGTTTGAAAATTGAATTATTTCCTCGCGGTTTTATTTAACTTTATCTTATAAATAAAAACTATTTCGAAACTGGACCAGTTTCAGTTATGTTTAAGGAAAAGATGTTAACTAGAGTTTGAGAAGTTAATATTAATATTAAGACAATTTTGATTTTCAAGTTTTTTTCGCATACTTATTCTCAGTTACATATATTATATTTGATAAAATCCTTTATCCTTTATCTTTTCAGCATGGAAAGTTTTTGGGTTCAAGGTGCAATAGGGGCGATTCATGTAATATCGTTTGTTTATGATATTGTAACATTGCCCGTTTACCTCGTTTTGCAAAGACCATGGAAACGAAGACAGGATGCCAGGAGGGTAAAGGTATGTTATTTTCCTTTAATATTTAGATCAATATATATAAGTCAATATAAGCCTCAAAATGTTATACAAACAAAGGATTTTGTGTGTGGGACCACCGGTCTTCATGGTAGTTTTTGTCCAAAAAAATACTATTTGTAAATATTGGCGTCCAGGAATTTATTTCAAGCAATTAATTTTTTTTTTCAAAAAAACATACATATATGCTCTAACAAGAATACATTATAATAAATCACAGAACATGTACAGTAAAATATGTTTAACTACCACCGCTTAATTGATTTTCTAGTTTAAATGGCATTGAAAAAATAAATCTTACTGGCCTTATGCATTTTTTACTATAATTTTTTTTTTGAAGTAAATCAATTTACAATTTATGAACAGGAATAGGGTTTAGGGTTGGGCTTAAAATTTTAAATAGTTTTATAAAAATAATATAATATTTAAATAATGGATACATATAGCAAAGGTGCGATCGAAGTTGTTAAGGAGACCATGTGGGTAAATTAATCGATCACCCCTAAACTAGGTAAGAAAGACGATATTATTTTCTAGTTGTGTTATTTAAAATATAAATTTTTTTTTTTATTTTTTGTTAATGAAACTGACAACAATGATGTTAGCTTAGTATTGAATGAGTTATTTGATATGTAGTTAGTTCTTGGGCATTCTCATCAGAATTGAATGCATGTATTTAATGTTGAGGATAGCTTCCAATCGTCAGAAGGGGTTTTCTTTGAAAAAAACTGGCTATGTGCATTTCTGGCGCCAGAAGCCGGAAGTCAGATTTGATTAAAGGATATACCTAGTTGTTAGTTCCAGGAAGTTAAACGTATAACTTAAAAAGAACATGCATTAAGCCAAAAGAAAATTCTGAACTAATCCAACATTTTGAAAATTTTTTCAGTATTTGAATACACAATTTAACACAAAATACATTTAACTCTTTAGCATTTAGCTATTAAAATGTAATGTTTCAATACGAATTAACCGGGAAAATCAAGGAGCGCGGCGGTAATTAAACAACTGCAAATGTTTCTTTACAATATGTTCTATTTAGCATACCCGTTCTACATTTGATTAAATATGTGGCTAACTAGTTCATTTTTAGTTTTGCACAGAGAAATGTTTTTTTTTGAAAAAGTTTATTGCTTCAAATACAAAATTGAATACTAAAATGATTGACCTAGTACAAAAATTACCAAAGTCACCGAAGTTTTTGTGATTTCATTGAACTCTTTTTTTTTGACACGAAGACTTTCTAGTAGAACCAAAATCATCAATAAACTTAAGACCGTTAAAATTAATTAATAAAAATTTTTGACTAGTGCAAGTAGGTTCGATAGTGTCCGTTCAAAAGAACGTTAAATTCCGTGTAAATCGATTATATTATTCTATTTTTTGTCCTAGATGCTATGACACTACTGAAAGAAGGAATTGTTCCACTCAATAACGACGAGGCTATCCAATTCTAAGAATACGCTGCGACACCTTATCACCGTGTGGATTTGAACAATTCGAAATCAAATATGAAGAACTACTATATGTTCTTTATAATATTTGATATTTGAAATTTTTTGTTTATAAGATGAAACAATGCATACAATTAAGTCCTTTGTGTGCCAAAACAACTTAAATTATCAAAATGTAATATTATAATGTAAATGAGCATCGATATTTCCTTTCAAAACCCTGTCCTGTTTTCCTGACGCTATCAATGTGTTTTACACTCTTTTTATGAGTTAACTTTGGTTTAACACCGAAAAAGAATAATATCCCATTGAAAAACTGGACTTTGTTCTCTAAAGCCTTAGCGTACGTTTATAATGTCTTTTCCCTGTCCACTATCGTGTTCATCGTTTTTAGGTTCTTTTGAATTATTAAGCTTTCAAATTTGTATTATTCTGTTTTTAAAGGCTCCAAAGTGATAGAACACAGTATGTTGCCTTTTGTTTTTGATGTCAACTTTGTGTACGGTTAATTTTGTCTCTAGAGATCTCTTGATTTTACCAATAAAGATCAATTTTCACATTTCCCCACCTTTCCACCGCAACCAATTGTATAAACAACGTTGTGCTTTTCCTTTTCCTCGTCCTCGTCCTCTTTTTCTATTTTTGTTTTAGTGTTCGTTTTTATTTAAATTTCTCTATTTTTTATTATCATTGGATTTGTTTATGCTCTTAGTTAAAACATTATTGATTATGTCGGTGGAAAATTGTTCATAATTATTGTTGTTTTTATATTTTCTTCCTCAAATTTGTTTACCACTTATTTTTTTTTGTTTATAAATCTGTTTGCTAAGTTGATATTTTGCTGAAGGGGTGTGGGGAAGAATGTTAGTCCGTCTGCCAGATGCTGATGTACCAGTTGAATTTTAGTTTGCTGGTAAACGTCAACTACAAATTTTGTTATAAACTTGGTGTTTGTTTGTGTCGCAAATTTCCCAGAAATTCCAATTTATTCCATTGCTTAATCGTGGAATATCATAGTGTGAACAAAATTAAAATTCTCTTCTAAACTAAGTTCACGATTCTCTCTAGACCTTTATAGAACTCTAACCAACAAATCTCCGCTCAAAGTGATTAATCGCTTCTCCATCCATTGACAACTATTTCAACATTTAAAAACAAGTTTGTTACACATGTACATTGTATATAAAACTTATTTTACTATCATCACGATGATTTTTGAGTTGTGTGCTGTGGTCGTCTGAGGGCGCACTTGTATATACACAGAAACAGCAACCAAAAAATTAGTAAGTGATGTGATCGCTTGGGGGCCGACGTGTGGAACGTGCTGATGATAGTACTATGCAAATTTATATACAATGCACATGTATTCATTCTAAGCATATATCATACATCCGACTTTTTCAATTTCACGGAATCTTAATGTTTCAATATACAGTACTTGAATTCATGAATTTAAACTGAGTTGCTGAACTATAAAAAGGAAATCAACTTTATCCTTTTGTTCTTTGCGAATGGTTCTTATTATTTACATAGTTTATAACTTTTCTACATATAGTTTTAGTTCGTGAATCAAAAAAATATATTGTTTTTTTTTTGTTACTTCAAAGGCAAAAATAGTAAAAAAGGATGAAACTCAAGTTACCTACAGGACAATCGAACCACCACGTGAAGTGCATGTTAAAATGTTGCAAGCAAATATAAGCACACTTGAAAATATGTTTACTTATGTTGCAAAAACTCATTCGACTAAACGTTGCCTTGGAACACGTCAAATTCTAAGTGAAGAAGATGAAGTCCAGCCGAATGGGAGAGTATTCAAAAAATACAACATGGGTGATTACAAATGGAAGAATTTTATTGAAGTTGAACGTTTAGCAGCATCTTTTGGTCGTGGCCTTCGTGAATATGGACAAGAACCTGGTACTAATATAGTTATATTTGCCGAAACAAGAGCTGAGTGGATGATTGCCGCACATGGTTGCTTTAAGCAGAATATGCGAATTGTTACCGTTTATGCGACTCTGGGAGATGAAGGCGTTGCCCATTGTAACTGAGAACATATTAGTGATTAAATAAATTGTTTAATTGATTCTTTTGTAGGTATAAATGAAACTGAAGTCACAGCGGTAATTACAACCCATGATCTGCTTCCAAAATTCAAATCACTTTTGGAAAAAACACCAAATATTAAAACTATTATTTACATGGATGATCAATTGCGTAAAACAGAAACTACTGGATTTAAGGAAAATGTAACGCTTATTCCCTTCTCTCAAGTCATTCGTACAGGTGCTGATAGTAAATTCGGTAAGTCGACTTTACTTGTTTTTTGACACATGTTTGTAATTGCATAAAGATGACTTTAACTACTTGTATTTATTTTAATTTCAGAGGGAGTACCACCAACTGCTAATGATATTGCTATTATAATGTATACTTCTGGTTCAACTGGTACACCAAAAGGTGTATTACTTTCACATAACAATCTTATTGCAACAATGAAGGGATTCTGCGATGTTGTACCAATATATCCAGATGATGTCCTTCTGGGGTGAGTAAATTTTGTTTTTGTATTTAAATACATACATCTTGAAGCAATTTTTTTTTTGTAAATTTTTTCAAGTCTTTTAGTGATTGGAGAATTATAAGGTTACAAGACTTTAAATATTAAAAATTATTTCCTTCTTAATGCGAAGTATCTTCATTTTAGCTCCCGTAAATTTACACTCACATACGTTCGATAATGTAGAACATTATAATCCGTATGAAAGGGCCGGGCACACAACTGTTGTTTAGAGCTTTCTTTTCTGCTTATGAGCCATTTTTTAGCAATAGAAGATTCCAATCAATATGCTTTCGCATATTGATCACTGATCGCACTCAGTATTCAGAAAATCGGCAGCCGATGTGTTAGGTCTTTTGCGTGATAATGCGGTATTCATTTTCCTCCACAACATGTACAGATGTAAAATATGTATATTCAGCCCTAGAAAAGAAATATCGTTGTTTATTTTTTTCAAAATATTTTATTCCTAAAGGAAACATTGTCGCTTAATATATTTGTCTTTTCAGATTACTGCCTTAATAAATGTTAAGATTATTATTTAAAAAATGTCTCCCAATGATTTGCTATCGGAGAAAATTAGAAATATCGGAAAGGAAATACAACAAACATTTTGTTTGTTTTATCAGAAATCTACGAAAATCAATGGAAACATTTCCTCTGATTTCTATATTTTTAATAATTTAACACGATTTGAGCCCTTTATTTTGAAGGAGGTCAACCGCCAAATTAATAAATTTGATGATCAAATTATTTAAACAAAAACTAACTTTTGAATAAATATTTACAACCAACAGATGTATCTTTTGCATATTATCTTTTTCAAATACAAATTTATGATTTTTCTAAATTGAGTTCAATGTTCAAACTGTTTATTTAAGTTCTGATAAATTAAGCCAAGTAACAACTGTTCCAATATAACATTAATTTAAATGAAATAATACGTTATATTCTGTTCTTAAAACCAAATTAATGAGGTGCAGACAAAAACACACTCGGAATTTTCGGATCACTTTTTTCTCGTTTTCTATGATGTAAGGACTGATTCGTAATGTAAGGGCTGATCTCTAGTACATTTTTTTACGTACATTAAATAGCCCTATAGTATACATATAGTCGCAAGTCAAAAGGCCAAAAAATTCTAATAAAATATATTCAAAAATAATAATTTTTCAACTGATGTTTTGTTTTAGATTCCTTCCACTTGCTCATGTTTTTGAACTCCTTGCCGAAAGTGTCTGTCTTTTAACTGGAGTTCCAATTGGCTATTCAACACCTTTGACACTTATCGATACAAGCAGTAAAATAAGAAAGGGCTGTAAAGGTGATGCAACTGTCCTGAAACCAACTTGTATGACAACAGTGCCGGTATATTGTATAATTTGTATAAAATCTCTAAGTTTTGTATATTCAGTATAATTCTTTTAGCTAATTTTGGATCGTATTACTAAAGGAATTAATGACAAAGTTAATGCTGGTTCACCCTTTCAAAAAGCTTTGTTCAACTTCTGTTATAATTACAAAGTGAAATGGGCTGCACAAGGATATCAAACGCCTGTTATTGATAAGTAAGATCGATATTTAATTATTATTTTACAATTTAATTTAAATGTTTCGAATGGAATTATAGGCTTGTATTTAGAAAAGTAGCGAAGTTAATGGGAGGACGAGTTCGAATAATGATGTCTGGTGGTGCACCTCTTGCCCCTGACACTAATGAACAAATAAAAGTCTGTCTCTGTGTAGACCTAGTTCAGGGATACGGTTTAACTGAAACAACATCTGGAGCAACTGTTATGGACTGTGAGTAAATATTTAAAAAAAAAATGTATTTTAAGTATTTATAATAGTTTGAACCTCATGATTTTTTCTTTCATTATACATAGAGATTTGTAAACTGGAATTTATTTAATATACATAAGTACATATGTATAGTACATATTATGTATATAACTCTTTAGCATTGTTATTACCTACCTATCAATAATTTTTTTTTTTGAAATTCTATAAATGAACCGCTAAGAACTAAAAAAATCTTAAAAAATTATAAAAAGTAATACTCCTACTGACTAATTTACATTTCAAATAGATATAAATGAAAACAAAATAACATAAATAAATCAGAGACTACAGAAAGAATGCTAGAAATACATGGATTATAAATAGTTTCCTGTCTTTTTAAAGTCAAAAAGTGAATTCAGTGAATGCAATATTTTTATTGAAACCAAAGATTTGAAACTTAAGATTTCAACAACTCTGAGATTCACAGTCTCATTTTCTTCAATAAGAGCGTGCATTTTTTTTAGGTCAATTAGGGGTTGGTCGTGGCGCGTTGGTTTGCGTGGTCGCCTGTCAACCTCATGGTCACAGGTTCGGTACTTGCCGTAATCTATGTCATGTTTTTATTCCATTACAATAATCTCGATCATTGTTGGGCCGCTGGTTTGCTCATTATATGTTGTTCAGGAGTAACACTAACAACATGTAATTGAGTAAAGTATATGCCCAACAAATATGACAACGAACAAAATATAAGACACGGCATTTCTCCGCTTTAGCCCAGCCATCAACCCTGGAGATAAAATCTGAGACAACCACTACCTTCACTCTCAATACCTCGCGCCACACACCTTTTCATACACCTTCCCTTCCTTACATCCTAACCTATCCTTCACGCCCGCGCTGTGTTGAAAACATATAAAGGGTAAAACATATAAAGGAAACCCCTTGAGCGCGCGCAAATTATATAAAAAAAAGGTTTGAGTTAATTCAATTATCTCAGCAAGTTTTATTGGTGTGTTGATTATAATAAATAATTAAGTATCAAATGTCAAATTTTAAAATATGATTTTATTTTGGACCAGGCAAATTAAAAAAAAAATACAATTTTTGTTGAGTTGTCTAAGATGCCGCCATGCGGCGTCCTTTTCTGGTTGTAAAACAAAATGTCTGGTACACATTTTTCTGGACAGTGCTAAAGAAATGAGACCCTGAAATGTCTATTTTTTGGAGCCAATATTTTGTTTTAAATCCTCTAATTTTATACTCCAACTCATGTAAAACTAAAAAAAAGAAACTGAAAATCATTCTTGGGAAATGTATGTATGTGTGTTTATCTAGTATACATATATGTGAGTTATATCTGACATAAAGTTGTCAATGAAGAAAAGAGTGTTTTAAGGAATAGTAAAAATTTTTGGGTTACACCCTTTTTACACGAAAAAAAAATCAGACGATTTCAACCAATTTGTTATCGCACATCTTTTTTTTGCTTTTACCCGAGTTCACGTTATAAAAAGTTTGAAAAATATTTACTTACCATATTTAGCTAATTTTAAAAAAGAACAACTTATTATGTAGGTATAACCTATTAAACACAAATAAAAATTTTAAAATTGTATACAATTTCCTTTTAGTCCATTTGACCCTGTAAAAAACAAACAATTACCTAAATTGTTAAAGCTGGTCAGTATTGTTTTAGAAAGCACTGTAATATTCAGTGACAAAAAAAATTGTTTTATTTTTATTCGGTATAGAACTTTATGATTAATAATATTAGGATAAAAAATTCTTGCTCTTATTAGAAAAGAATCTTAAATGTTTATTAATAAATATTGGATGCATTTTAGATCGAGATATGTCGTATGGTCGTGTAGGAGCCCCGCTTACAATGTGTGACATTCGTTTAGTAAATTGGGAAGAAGGAAACTACAGAGTAACAAATAAACCATATCCTCAGGTAAACAATAAAAAAGAAAGTTGATGATGATGCATAAATCTATATTTTTCAGGGCGAGATTGTTATTGGCGGTGATAGTGTATCTTTAGGTTACTATAAGCTTCCCTCAAAAACAAAAGAAGACTTTTTCGAAGAAGATGGAAAGCGATGGTTCCAAACAGGAGATATTGGCGAAATGCATGCTGATGGCGTACTTAAAATAATTGGTTATTACTTTTTTAATGTTCTTTGTTTAAAAGCAAATATAATTTTTTTTATATTTGTAGACCGAAAGAAGGATTTAGTTAAATTGCAAGCCGGGGAGTATGTGTCGCTTGGAAAAGTTGAGTCGGAACTTAAAACTTGTCCTATTGTAGAAAATATCTGTGTTTATGGCGATCCTTCAAAGCAATATACGGTAGCATTGATTGTACCTAATCCAAAGCATATAGAAGAGTTAGCCGCTAAATATGGACTGATATCGCGATCGTTTGAAGAACTTTGTACATCACCTATTTTGGAAAAAGCTGTAATAAAAGAAATTGCAGAGCATGGAAAGAAATGTAAGTTCTATACTAGGTGATTTTCATAAAGTGTGGCAGAAGGCAAGAGTGTGTATAATGAACCGCGACAAGTTATGTAGAATCGTTTGAGGGAGGGTGGGGTTCACTTCCCCAAATTAACATAAGTAGCAGTTGTGATTTTATAAAAAGAGACAAATTGGAAAAATAAGTATTAAAAAAACAACGGCAACACTTACAATGTGAGTCCTAACTCTTATAAGTTAAAACTACATACATTAAGTTGTTTCGGTGGATATATTTTGAAAAATTAATTTTCAAACTCAAGTTTTCAAAAGAAAACTTAAATTTTTTAAACTGATTTTTTCTAAAATTATTTGTAAGGAAAGCTTAATTAAAGCTTCCATTTAGATCTCATTTATAGAAATTGCTTTGTAATTAGTTCGAGGTTCGGCTGTTTTCATAAGATATTTGATTACATATTTGAAATTATTGGTCCTAAAACCAGTTTTAGCAAAACAATTAAGTCTTTTTTTCAAAATTTGAGTTAGCAACCTAATTTTTAAAAAATATGCAGTAGGTATAACAACTTAATTTAATAAATGAATTGAAAGATGGACTTTTGGTTTAAAACAAAAAAACTGTAGTACTACATTGTAAATGTTGTCGTTGTCATTTAATAATTATTTTTTAGTCTTTTTTTTCCAAAATGTGTCCCTCCTATGTAAACATGAGAAAGTAACCACCTCCTCCCACACGATTTTTGTATTGTCTCGGGTTAATCTGCAAGCTCTAGTCTTTTATCGCACTTTATGCAAATCACACTGCATAATTATGAACTCAATTAAAAAAAAAATATTTACCTTTGATTTAAAGGTAAACTGCAAAGATTTGAAATTCCTGCCGCAATTACACTATGCAAAGAAGTGTGGTCCCCAGATATGGGTTTAGTGACGGCAGCCTTCAAACTCAAAAGGAAAGATATTCAAGACAAATACCAACATGATATCAATAGAATGTATGCCTCGTGAAAATAAATCTTAAGAGATATAATAAACTTTAATATAGCCTAAGAACTTTCACTGTAAGTTTAAACTGCAACAGAATCGGTTAAGTAAAAAAAATAGTTGACAGAGAAAATACTTTTTTTTATACAATGTATGTAATGAACTGGTAGAAAACAGGAAAGACATACTTACATATTAGAGTCAAACACGCAGAGTAGTAAGTTTTTCGTTCTGAAGTAGAGTAGTAAGTTTTTCGTTCGTCAATTTTATATTACCAAAGTTAAAACCGATTGAAAAAATAACTATACCAATTTTAACTTAGCAAGTATATTGCGTGCAGAGCCAGTCAAATTGAGAGCAAAAGGCAATCTTTTAAATTTTTGAAACCTCTGAGAACGAATAATTCTAACATCTTCAAAACACTTTCAAGATGCTGACAGATAATACAAATAAATATGTCAAAGCAAAAAAGTAGCACTTGAACAACAAAATATCGCGATCATAAACACTTCAAAGTCCTCGGCACAGTTCTGGAAAGCTGTCAAGTACATAAATGGGTACACGTCAAACATCTCTTTTTCCGTTAAATCCTCGCAACTTAAGACTCACTTTGATAAGCTCCTCAACGCCCCACCTCGGAGACCTTATGTTCATTGATAAAAAAAACTAGACGCTGCCTTTGCTCTAGAAGAAGTCAAAGAAGTTATAAATAGCTCAAAATCAAACAAAGTACCAGGTATTTATCGCATCCCGTTTGAATTTTATAAGAATTGCACGGACGAGGTTATAATAATATCTTACCATAGTATGTAATCGAATTTTTGATTCTGCAAATATTCCAATTAGGGAAGCGATCATTTTCCCACTTCATAAAAAGGGTGATTACAAAGACCCGAAGAACTACAGAGGTATCACCTTTTTGAACACTTCAGCCAAATTGTTTGCTGCTTTGATTCACAAAAGCTTATGAATGGGTTCAAGAAAATAACATTCTTCAAGGATTTCAGCCGGATTTTGAAAAGGATATTCTACAATCGATCAGATATTCGGCTTAACTAAAATTGTCGAATATTACAAGAGCAAGTAGATTTTCGAGCAGCTTTGGATACAATTTCGTGTGAAGCAATCTTTTATATAATTATTCAAATTCTGCGAGGTTTGTATGAGAAAAATGTTGCATACGTATAGGATTTTGATTTAATCTCAGAGGTAGTCAAAACTTCAATGGGTGTTAAACAAGGATGCATTTTATCTTGTATATTAATGATATAACAGATAAAGTCAAATGTTGAATAAAGATTTGCGGCATTGATCTTTTAAAAAAGATCCTAAACCGATTTTTATTGTTGTGCAACTAAGAGTTGCGTTCGGGTTCAAGCTTAAATCAAATCTAAAGATACAATATTCATTTAAATATAATGTAACCTAACCTAATTAAACTAATGATGCTACGATCGCCAACAAAGGTTCTGCTGAATCACCGAATCAATGGATATTTGCGTGGGTGCTGCATTGTGTGGTATTCTATTTTCTATTGTTTGGATGCGGTGTACTCGATGATAAATTGATGGATGAGTATTTGGATGCATGGATGTGCTGTAATAAAATATCTTCATCTTATGATGAAATCCGGAATAATATTTGATGTGCGTTATCAGCACTTTTGTTTGGGATTTCCTATGCGGATGCATGATTATAACTTGCAGTTAATGATAAACCGATTTAGCGCATGTTGTAAACGTTGGAATCTCACTATTAATCTTGAAAAATCAAAAGTCATGATATTTAGGAGTGCAGGAGGTCGCTATTCACGTTTGGAAAAGTGGCAATTGGATGGTGCAGAAATTGAGATTGTGTCCCGTGATGTGATTCTCTCTTGTGCTATTGTTTTCTCAGAGCCAGAGAGACATTATAATAATATACCTATAAATATATTTTTTTATAGGTTTTTTTTATACGCTGTTTTGCTATTCGATATTAGTAATGAGAATTTGCATATGCCTACATAGGAGATAATAAATATTAGGGAAGGGTTGGTAGTTTGGTGGCGGTGATTAAAATTTTTTTTTTTTGATTTTCATTTCATCTTTGCATGCAAGAAGAAAATATTTTTTGTTCGTCATAGGCATTCTTCTAATTTATTGCAAAAGAAAAAAATATTCTTTATTAGTTAGGTACTGGTACGTATTATTATTACGTAAAGTGTAAGTTTTGAGAGTTTTTTGAAATTTAAGGTTGGAATATAGGTAATTAGGTATGAAAATGTACATAGATAATAATGGAGTTAATTTGTTTTTAGGTTTTGATAGGTAGGTACCTACTAAACATCTGCAACGAATGGCTTGAAACCACTTCCAAGCCGTTCTATATTTTTTCAAATACACTATTCACTGCATTCACATCTTTCAAATCAAATCAAATGAATCATCAACTCAAACCAAAACAATAGAATCGTGTATTTACTTGAAACGAATACACCATTTGATTTTTTTCTCAAATGCATCGAATACAGCGAGTTTATATCGAACACATCGAATACACCGAATCAAATACAACAAATTAATTTAATTTGAATTTATATATTTGTAAATGTTTTCATTGATTTTTTCGTTGTTTTTTATTTGTTATACCTACATATACGAAAAATCTGAAATTCTAACAGTTCATAAAATGCAGAATTCTAATTTTTTGGTAAAAATTTCAAAACTCTATGTTACCGTTAAGCGAAGTTATTAAGCTAAACGTTTTGAATTTTCTAACGTTTTTGAACTGTTTTTTCAAGTTTTTTTTTAATATTTTCTAAACGTGTTGACATAAAAATCTGAAATTTTGACCCAACAGTAATTTATTCTATAAGAAATAATAAAAAAGAATTAAAATTTAAAAAAATCACCAAGTACCGTTATTGGCCTAGAATCAATTAAAAACCACACAACTCTTTATTGCTTGAATGTAGTGTGTTAATTTTTTCATATATCGCATCTGTGTAAAAAATCCTATTTTTTGATAACTCATTTGTAATTTTACGTGTCATACAAGCGTCACAATCATAAAATAAGTTTAAATTATAAATACACTACAGTTGAATTAGAATTTTTTTCCCGGTTCGTCGCTGCGACGAACTACCATTTAAGAAGTAAAGCTTAGAAGAGAAAAAAAACTAGTGTATTTGATTTTATACTCGGTACATTCGGTGTATTCGATGTGTTTATAATATGTTAGGCTTGTTCTGTTCTATTTGATTCAAGCATTCAAGCCTAGGATAGAAACCAAATACTGTATTCGTTCTGTTATAAAGGGATCGAATCGTGTGCAGTGTTTGTTTTCAAGAATAGTGTATTCATTTTCAGTGTACACTACTTTCTATGAATGCAACGAACAGAATACACTGAAGTACTGTGCTTGGTCAGGGAAGGCAAATGAATGTATTCATGCAGACCTCTAGTACCTACATATCTGACACAAGATATTTATGGCGAACACAAAAAATGTACTCATAGGTATCATCTATCTTCACTACACAAAAAAAATGAAGATAATGATTTTTTTACTGTAAAAAAATGGCCGTAGGTATTGAGATAAAACAAAAAGCAATTTAAGATTTAGGTATACCTATTTTTAAATTTCAATTATTTTTTTAAGGTAGGTACCATTACTACGCAATTTTCAAAAAAATAAAACATTGCATTTTCTTAATTTTTTTTGTAAGTGAATCAATAGAAAAAAATATCATTCTAGTTGCCTTTCAACATTTTCTTATACATTTACATTTCCTAATACGGTTATGTCACTCAAATCATTGAAGCAAATAGAAAAATATCAATCATTTAGCAAAAAAAAACATGATTGCATATTGAAGAACAGGTTTTTTTTTATAGGTACATTACTTAATTTACTGCGAGATGAGAAAAAAAGACAAAAAAAAATGTATGCGAGCGCATATGCCATATACTTTTTTCACTTGTGTCTTTCCCTCCCTCCATCCGAAATATTGCTGACCAACCATCGAACAGACCTGTCCGCAAAATAGACCTCTTTTATAAAATTTAAATTATAAAAACCATGGTTATAATTTCTTTTTTGTAAATTGAATATGATTTGAAAAACAACAACAAAAAAAATAATAAAATATGAAATAACATAATATAATGTTAAATAGGCTTTACCGCTTTCAAATAGTGAGTACTAATTTCATAACTTTGAATCATCATTTAAAGTGATATAATATATAAATAATTTTAAAAATAAAACAAGATAATATAGCTCCCAGGGGAATGAATTAAACTATTGAATTTAAAAAAAAAGCAAAATAGCCATGGTTTTATAAAACACTGAAATGTGCGACAAAACGTTGATTTTTCTTTTTGAACTTGAAAACCCTAAGTCTAAGTTTTATAAATATTTTTAAATTGTTAAATTATGTTGAAAATTGAAGTAGTAACGCTTGTTTTCACACGCCCAAAAACGAAAAATTACATCAGAATGAATTACATATAATTTTTTTGCATGAATAAAAATAAAAATTTTTTTTGAGTTCCCTTTATTTATTCACTCATTAAAAAGTAAAAAGTTGGGTAAAATCTCTCTTGCGTTTTTATTTTCATGGCCAAAAAAAAATTTTATTTAAATATGTAATACTTTTTATTTCAATAAATTATGTATCTTCACAAATAACGTAATAATTAGTAAGCACAGCACCACCAAAATGCAAGGGAAACTCACCCTTAATCTAAGACCACATTTTGTTAAAAAATTATCTGATGCTAAAAGAGCTATCGCTGCAATTCAAAAAAAGTAATGTCTCACTGCAAGTGCAAAACAAACTGTGCTTCATTCTACTGCGGCCTCGATAATACTCTATGGGGCTCAGTTATGGGGTTACAAATGCTATGATGAGGTGGAAAAATGTATGCGCTATTTTTTGAAAAAAATATTTCGGCTACCAAAAAATACATCTAACTATATGCTGTACCCTGTACATTGAAATTGGAACTCCTTCCCTGCTCCTGTACAAACTCAGAACACGCTTCAATTATGTCTTAATATTATTAGATATGAACGATTGTAGAATAACAAACATAATATTAAAAAACATACATAATTAGAAAAAATGAAAACATAATTATTCGAGGAATGGCAGAAAGTATATCGGCTGCTACTTTCTGCCATGCGGAATGAATATGACAGTTTATATGAATGAGCAACCGCATCTGTTAAAAGAAAAATTTAACGCTGTTTTGGAGAATCTTGACAGACTTATGTATGACCAATATGTCGAAGAGGCACAATCGTCATTGTTCAGGAACTACTAAAGCAAACTCGACCATTTTTTAAACGCAGAAATACCTACATATATTTCCTCACCAATTACTCAGCTAAAAAAGTAAGTAGGTACTATCTTCCAAATGAGAGGTGAACTTGTCCTTTTAAATCAATGTTTAGAAAACATGTACTAGACGGAGATGAAGCAATTAACACTTTAAACGTAGAGAAAGAATGGGATATCTTATATACCTAACTAAGCAGTTGCAGCACTTCGTTATAGAAAGCGTATTTATTATACTTATCTATGGAGATTTTTAATATAAGAACTTCATTTTGTTAACTCTGGTAGACGGCCATAGGCCGAACCCATTATGACTTGGCCTAAACCATAATTGTAATCACCCCTATCACAGAGTCCCTCGTAACAAGTCCCCGAAAATTTTTCTACGATACGAATACGAATATATTTACATCATAGGCCCCGAATGAAATCCAAAAAGCATTGCCACACGAACTCCGAATTTCGTAGCAAATGTTTTTAGTACGACGGGACCAATGATACTTTTTTTCGGGGTTCGTACTACGAATCTATTACGACGGGGCCTGTGATAAGGCTGAATATTTTTTATTGAAATAAAAGTCAAATTTAGCTAACTAACTTATTACTTAGCCAAAGCCAGCTTAGCGTTTGCAAGTGAACCTCCTCAGCAAATTTTTAAAAGGTAAAACGTCAGCAATAGAAGGTAAAAACGTTTTAAGCTAGAAAAATTAAATTGGTATTAAATAAAAAGTATTATAAACATCAAAAACATCAAATGTTTAATATATTTTGATGCCAAGGTGTAATATTTATAAAATACTAGTTGTACCCAGCACGCGTTGCTACGCCACCTGGTGGCGAGTCGCATCAATGAGCATGTTATACAAACCTCCGTGGAAAAATACATATATACCAATTTTCATAATAATCGGTCCATCGATGACAGACAAACAATTATTTTTATATACCGTAAAGTGGGGTTACATTGCTCCGTTTTTTACACTATTTTTTTAAACCTCTTAAAAATGGTACTCAAATAATTTTTATCTATTTTTTTTTCAACGCCGTTTCATTAATAATATGTGAAACAATGCATTTTTGGTATGAAAACTGTTTTAATAACATTTAAAGTACTTTTTTTTTGTGGTTGAAAAGTGGGGCAAAGTAGTCCAAGGGAGGGGGTTACTTTGCTCCATATGAAACTTTTGACTATATGTTCTTTATCTTAAGAGCTGGGGAAAAGTTTGCATTTTATTTCAATAGCCCTGATCAAACGGATCATATCTGTAAAAAAAAAAAATCAAAAAATTCAAAAACCAATTTTCTTTTTGTTTTAAACACAACAGCCTCTTTTATTGCTTTAAAAACTTAAAAATTTAAGTATAAAAACAAAAAAATGAAAAGTATTTTATAAAGAATACAAAAAAGTGAATGATAAAAATAAAAAGCTTTAAGAAAATATAGAGTAAGCCCCAGGAGCAAAGTAACCCCAAAATCAAAAAAAACTGCATTGTATCAGAAAAAAAATTAAATAATTATTATTTATTAACTAAACAAACAAAGGACATGCTTTAGTTATAAGCAAAACAATATTATAAAAAGAAAATCGGTCCTTACTTCTTTAAAGTTAACACAACTGTTGCACCACACCAAATTTTCCACTTAAAAAATCTCACGAAATTGCTGCGTTAACTTCTCACTTGAATTACTTTTTATCAACTGCCGGTACACGGTCCGGTGCAACATGTGGCAGATGTATATGTATGTGTGTGTACATTACGGTAGGTTCGGTTTATAGAAAGTAATATGTCTGAGCGTGAATAAAGAAAACAACTCTTCTCGTCAGTGGCGCAAAGTTACCCATGCGGGCGCAAAGTAACCCCACTTTACGGTATATAGAAGAGTTGGCGTGCCCCTGTCCAGGGCTCCGGTTTTTCTTTGACTCTCTTCCATATGTTCATCAATGATTTCTTGTCTATAACTTCTAATCCATTAAATTGTTTGCCGCGATTTTAGTACTCTCAGCTTTTCATATTCGTTTTCAAATTAACATCTCTCTTATCTAGATGTTAAACTAGAACTGCAGCCTATGATTAGCTTAGCTACTCTATTTTCCTATCGCTCGCATTATGATTAAAAATTTTAAATCAAAAATCAGGTTATATAATAGTAATTAATAATAGTTAGCTCGTCATATACCGAACCCATAATATTAAATTCTCATTTATAATATTTACTCAAAAGCAAGATATATACTTTATAAGTAAAACAAATGCACTAAAACGGAATGTGAAAGTGTTTTTAAATTATGTTAGCCCTTGGCGTTCGAAAGATAGGGAACCTGAGATAATTTTGCATACAATTTGGAAGTCAGCAGATTCAACCACAATTCGAAGGAATCCGCCCGGGACATTTGCCCACTAATAAACATTTTTAATTATGTTCTAAGAATATAGTTTATATTTTCCAAAAAAAACTCAAAAAATAGGTATTTGAAAAGTCTGTTCATAACATGAAGCGACAACATTATACTACCTACATAGCAAACAAATTTAGGAAAAAGGCAATTGAATCCAATTTGGTTGACTTCTTTCTTGTATTGACTGAGCACTCATAAGTTTATGCTTTGTATATATAAACTATAGTACTATCATGGTGAGATTTTTTTAGGGTTGCGCGGACCCTTGTGGTGGCGCTGAAAAATTTGAGGTGCAAAATTCGATTTGGGGAGTCTTTAAGCGTCGAAAATTGGTAGTAGGGGCAAGAGGAGACTATTTTTTGGATTTTTGCATCCAAAAAATATCAATAAATATTAATTAAAGCATCCATAAGCTCTCCGCAAAAAAAAAGAGCAAGGGTTGGGCAAACACTTTAGATGTCGTTCCATTCGACTTCCACCATGATGGTACTATAGTTTTCATATACAAAGGTTTATAAGACTTAAGGTAGAACTATAATAGTCGGACGTGGTAGGAAGCTTATGTCAAAACCGAACGAAAATTAGCTTTCCGAACACTCAAATGGAGAAGTCAGCCATATTATATGCTTCTACCATTTTGATTTTTGTATCTATGAGCGCTCTTGCTATCGATAGCGAAAATAAACGAAGCCTAACGAAAGGCACCCAATCGCAATTATGGGCGCGTCGCGTCGTATAAATTCCCCGTATTCACTTCGATTCGACCATTTCAGCTGACGTTCGACGATTATAGTTCTACCTTTAAAACTCAACAGATCTTCCCTCATTAGCTCACAAACACATATTTCCTTTTCAAGAGCCCCTGAGGGAGAATTTTTGAGTTATGAATCTCAGAAACTTTGATCGCTCGGTTAATATATGTATGTATTTTATGCTACGTTAGTACGTTCTCATTAGAGCAATACGAGGTAATTTCACAAATTACAAAGAAAGGGTTCTCATTACAAATGAAGTAATTTCGTTTAGCAGCTCATTTTTACATTCTCTTTCTGTCTCGTATAGAGGAATTTCAAATTTATGACACCGGTTCACAATTTAATCCAAATTTATGTTTAGCTGAGTGCATTCACCTAATTTCCGCGGTAATTTTGTGAAAAAATTTGGTTAAAACTACCTCATTGCGTTGTTATTTAATTCGAAGAGCTTTCCGTGGTGTTGATCCTTCATTAACATTGACTGGGCTGCGTTTACCATTTTCACTTGCAACATCAATATCATGCCAGTATAAGAAATACTCCAACCAACAAATCCAATACACAGTGATGATTTGGCATGCTTAGACACTTTGCTTTATTTGGTTCAGTTTCGATAGGTTTTGTTCCCCTTTGCTAGTTTAAGCAAATTATTTATTTATTTTGAAAAAAAAACCGTCGACTTCTTATATTTAATACGAATTTTAGTTAATTGTTTTCTAATTTATTTGAATTTCTTGCATTAAAAAAAATCAACCAAATCCCGATTTTCGAAGTAAAATGCTATTGTTCCTCCACTAATAAGACCGCCTGTTTTTTATTTGATTTTTAAATTCAAGTCTTACTTGATTATCAAAATAAAATTATGCGGAAATTCATATCCATATTTATTAATTCACCCAATATTTATTCTATGCCTTTCTAGCTTAAGTAAAATTGTTTTTAATAAAATAAATTTGTTTGGCTACCTGTATAAACAAATATCTGGCGAAAGTATAAGACCGGACATACTCTTTAAATTCAAACGTTGATTAACAAATCAGTCTTATGTACACTGTTTAGTGATACATTATGTTTGCTCTGTGATATGATTTAAGTAGGTAGCCAATTTAAAGTCTAGATACCTACTATAATTCAGAGCGTATCATCCGAGAGCTACTATCGGTCGTAAAATATTATCAAAAGCTCGTCTGCCAACATTAGGACTGTAGAATTAGTAAATATTATTTTTCTTTTATACGATCTTACTCCGATCATATTTTTAATTGTATTTGGACTATTTTGTCTAATGCTTAATTGCAAAACTGTGTCCATAAAAAGAGACTACAAAGGTAATTTTGTGATTATTTTTCTTATTATCATTGTTATCAGAGGGCACTAGATCTCAGTGACTGTTGTTAGCCTAACGCCACCAGAGAATGGCTGTTTATTTATTCATGTTGTCAATAATAAATATGCAGACAAATTAACTGCCTAATATAGTATTCAAATTAAAAGAGCCTCAGATTATGAAATTTATATTTTATTTGACTAGCTGTGTTAGTTTAATTTTTTGCATTGTTACTTAATAAATAAACTAAGTGTCAACACATTTATGTAATTTTTAAAAGTAAAGAAAATTTGTGATCAGTGCGCGTTTGAATAAAGAAAAAAACTTCAATATCATATATAAATTTTAAGTTCCCTAACTTATTATGAAATCTAATGGACGAACATATGTACCTGAAACAATACCCGAAACAAAATCAAATGACAAGTACTTGTTACTTTTAAAGTTTATTGACATCTCAATATCGTCGGTGATTATAGCGCCTTGTGTAATTGCTTACTGGAGGGGGACTTGGGAATTGATGGAACTTATTCTATTCCCTCAACATACTGGCACATCCGCTTTAATTTCATTTGCATTAGGAAGTTTTGGTCATATATTTTTTACATTATGTCAAAATAATTTTAAGAAATCTTTTGATCCTGACAAAAGGAGATTGACATATTATTTAGGATCGCGTGGCTACACGGCTATTTTTGGAATTATATGTGTAAATATGTGGCGAGGTGCTTGGAATCTTTGTGACTTCTTAACCAGTAGAACGTCCCTAGGCATAATAGTAATGTTGACATTAATCGCATTATGTCTTTTAATCGCAACTAAAACAAGTCGCAATTTAAACGCTGCTCCGTTTGTTATTGCCATTGATAACAGACAAAATTATTTCGATATTTCGACATTTTTTAATACTCATGTAAGTACATATGTTATTATAAATAGAAATAAAAAATGTCCATTGAAAGGTGATCTTACCTTAGAGTTGGTTTATTTTTTAAATCAATTTGTCAGCAGATTATTATTTACCTACAATTTTTTTCAAAATTTGTACATGTGGTTTTTGAATTTATTTATTCATTCCTGGTTGAAATTTGTATTTGAAGTTAGCTAAAATTGATTGTGTTCTACTTTCTTTCAAGTCCATTTTTCAAAATGTTTGAAATTTTTTTCTTGTCTTATTCTCGTACGACTAAGTCTCGTCTCCGTCTTGTTCTTGTACAAACTGAGAATTTTTCCGACTAAGTGTTTTTGGGAGAAAAAATGAGAAACAACCATATTATTCTATATGCCGAAATAAGTATTCAATTTTATGTTTTAAAATCACAGTTTTCGATAATTTTCTTTATACCACTGAGACTATCAATAAGTCTCAGTCTCGTCTCGGATGCCTAGAAAATAGTTTTCGTGGCCAGCTCTTGTTGCAACGAATATATTTTAATATTTTCAAAAAATCCATGGTTCTAAGTGCCGAAATAAATATTTTTAAAAAATATTGGGAAAACAAAATTTTGTTAATGAAAAAAAAGACGAAAAAAGGGGGGAAAAATTGCAAAAAAAAATATAGGGAACAACTAAGTGAAAATCTTTTTGAACCGACAGAATAATCAAAAATCGGGCAAATTAACAATGGCAAAAAAAATTTTGAATAAATTGTCCGTCCTCAAAAAGAAAAAAATATAGTTAACAAGAAATGCCATGAAAAAAAAATTATCAAAAAAATTATTTAAAAAAAGTTCTGTCGGGGAAGTTTTTGAACCGGGCAAGAATAAATTTAATCAATAAGTTTCTCATAAATATCAAAAAACAAAAATGTGCCAATTAATTTTTTACAGCGAAAATAAAAATTGGCCAGAAAATAAATTGTGGAAAAGTTTTGTTGAAAAAAATGTTCGTCCTCCAAACAAAAATAAATTATGAAAAAAAAAATTCACCAACAAAATGGTTCAAAAAAATGTCGAAAACAAAAATGTGAAGAAAAAATTACTTGGTTAGAAAAAAAATTGTCAATTAGAAGTTTTGTCGAAAAAATATTCATACGCAAAAAACAATTGTCCGGAAATAATTTTCAAAAAACGTTCTTTCATGAAAAAAATCATTAAAATTTTATTTTCGGATCAAGCAAGTGGAAATTGAATCGCCTACCGCATCATTCAGCCCATCATACTATCAGATAATAATTTTTAGTAATTAACTATTTTCTGTTACATGATAGATAGAAAGAAAAAAAAGAGCTTATTTAACTGAGTACACGTGACAGAGTTACTACTAAGAAAAGTAAAATTTCGAAAAATTAGTGCAATTTTAAAGAATTTTTTTAGAAAAATTAGTTTCATTGTTAGGTTCTAGTCTTATTTATACTTTTTTGAAATAATTAAATATATATTTAACGAAAATATGTATTGTTCACATTGTTAATGAATTACCGAATAATTTACAATGTATAAGAACAACACACAGAAAAACGTACAGATATGGTCATTAAAATAGAGACGAACAAAGGTTTGAAAATTAAATTTTTTACTGACTAAAATAAGAAATATATACTCAAGTTTAAGCTTCATATTTTGGTTTTAAATTAAAATTATCCAACAATAATAATAAAAGTATAACATGATTTTTTTATATGTATTAAATGTAAAAAAAGGAACAAATTTCGTGGACATTAAAATAAATACAAAGTTTTAAAATACTGAAAATAAACTGTTTGCTATTCTTGGTTTAGGAAGCAGTTTAATATTTTGTAGCCGGACCTTTAGTTTTAAACATGGAGTTAACTAATCGGCGTCATCGATTGTGGCATAGTTCGCTTTATTTTTTATGAAATGTTTCCCAACCGCCCTTTTTAAATCTTATCACAAATGCTCTATAGGATCTTAGTCAGGAGATTGGGGTGGCCACTCTAAAACCCTAATTTTGTGCTCCCCAAAAGAAAGACATTTTTTTAGCGTTTTATTCATTTCAGAAATTTCATCGTCCTGGACTCTACATTTTGGATACATTTTTTTCCGCAATATTTGTGGGAACGCTTGTCGTAATAGCATGGAGGGGAGTTTGGGAGTCCCTAGATCTAGTTTTTTACAGAAAGAATTCTGTTATGTCAGCATTCGCGTCTCTGGTAAGTTTTTCCATTGTTCGTTTTATTTTTTAAAAAGGCTCTTGATGTATATATAAAGCATGATAATAAAATATTATGTAAAGTCTTGTTTTCTTTTTCAGTTTTTTTCTAACATATGATATTTTCTAACATTTACATATCAATATATACTGGCAGATAACAAAAACATTGTACAATGTTCATATCTTGTGTTGTAGTACATATCTAACTACTTTTTTGTTTGCATTTTTTTGTAAAACACCCTGTGTTGTCATAGAAAATAGAAACATAGTATAGCATTGCATTAATTTTAATAGATTGTAGGATATGGAATAGTTGGAGCAACATTTGTCTTGCAACCGGGTTTTCGTTGGATATGTGGAAATTCAACTGGAAGATTAAAACTAGTTTTAGCAGATACATACTACATGATGAGTTTCATAGGATCGGTAAACGTGTGGCGCGGAATTTGGATGCTTCTCGATATATACTTATATCCAGGTACATATACTTTTATTGATTATACCAATGTTTATTTATTGATCAAGATCAATTATGCACTCATAGATAGTAGGGGTTGGAGAGGCTGAAGTTACCTATCCCAAAATTATTAAAACTAACAGCTATTTATGTAAATTAATTTAAAAATTTACATATGGTACAAATATAAGGAGAATACATAGACACTATCGGATCTGAAATTTAAGCAAATGATATAGTATAATTCTTAATTCATTACCTCGAGATATAACAATTGTGAAGTATTGGATGATGAGTATTGTTCAATTTCAATGTTTTCTCTCTAAAAAAAAACAACAATTTTTTTTTTAACAATCTTGCTTTCTTTTTTTCTGAATGCTTACCGCGGTTCTAAATAGGGATGTCGGTTATCGCAAAATAACCTGTTTTCAATTTATTTAGTGTTAAATTTTAATTAATTTTAGAAAGTGGTTTATTTAAAGAATTTTTTAATATTTATTTACTTAATGTTATAGTTATAAGGAAATTTTTTCGTGTTTTTATTATGCTTGCGTAATTATTTTCTGCAATTTAGTTTTATATTTTTTTTTGTAAAATGAACGAACTAGTTGGGTAGGAATTGAACTTAACTGATTAATCACTCAAGTTAACTTTGTTTTAATGGTTGAAACACTTAATAAATAAATAACCATAAAATATAAGAAACATCGAATCCAGAGTAAAAACGAAAAACCTTCATTCTACACGGATTCTAATTTCTTTATTTAAAAATAATTTGTTTAGGGAGGGAACTTTTTATGACTTAAGGAGAGATGATTTTCTGAGTTATGAGCGCACATAAAGTTTAGGCTAGGTGAATACGATCCCAAGTAATCCAAATAAAAATTAATTTGTATTCTTTGAAGCAATTAAATTATATTATTTGTTATTTCTAATTTTGTAATTTTGTTTGTTACTTGTTTTCATTTATATTGCAGATAGTCCCTTAAAAAGCTGCCTTGCATCACATTTGATACCTTTTTTAATTCTGACATTCTTGAATTGCGTTAATTCAATACTTGTACGTGGGACCGCTGTTGATGGCGAAGATGTGGAGTTCCCAATAGCTTATGTTGAATTGCTCTTGCAACAACAAAAAACGCGTAAATATGTTGAAAAATATAGAAAAGACGGAATAAATCCAATTAAAGAACGAGAAACATTAATGTAAAACGTATTTCAGTTTAAATGTATAAATGTATATAAATATCCAGCTATTTATCAACGAGTTAAAGAAACGTAATAAAACAAAATTATGCTGCTTTATAAATTAAAAATCATGGTAAAGTATTTTACATTTTTTTATTATCTTGTAATCAGAAGCGCTTTAAACATCGGTGGGAAATCGTATCCTTTTTTCCATCATATGTATCGTATCCAAATTTTTTGAGGCTGAAGTTTCAAGCAAACGTCCCTCGTCCCAATACATTCGACTGAATCGGACGAACTTGCTCCTATTTTAAAGTGTGTATCTTACGTAAAATAAACAACAAATTTACAAACAACAATGTCTTCGGATAAAAATATGAAAAAGCCAAACAAGGAGTTTGAACTCAAAATTGAAGATGACATCTAATCTATAGTAAATTTCAAACAAAAAAATTTAATTTTAATTGTTATAGCCGTTTTTTCGACTTCACATCAAGTTCTCTTTTGATATTTCAATTATTTTGACACTAAGTGGGGTAAAATTCGTTGTTTTGCAATTTACTCGAAAGCTAGCTACATATGTATATTAATTGTTCCTCATTTTTTTTTTATTCTAAACAAAAAGATATTGAGAAAAATGGTGTCAAAAATGGCGGTATAGCACGTTTAGTAGTGCTACTGGCCATTTTTTTTGTTGTTTATCTTAAGAAACTTATTTTCTATATAAAAACCATGGTTTTTGTTAGCGACGCGACGGCTAAAAAAAATATCCGCCATCTTGAAAAAGATTGAAACTTTGATTTCGTTCAATAACTCCTTAGTATGTAGTGTGTTTTTGTACAAAACAACCTCAGAAGAACTTGCAGAAGATAATATATTTTAATTTTTGTGAACAACAACAACAACAACTTAAAGGCACTACCACTAATTGTTTTCTACGACAGCATACTGTTTTCTAAGATACCTAGCAAACTTTAAGGCGCTTATAAAAATGCTGATCCTCCAAATGCATTTAATGAACAAGTACCACGACTCGATACGTAGCGTCAGTAGTCTAAAGTGTTTTAGTGCGTAAGTGCACATGACTGCTAAGACTGAGCAAATCTGATGTGTGCAGGTTCGAATCCTACAAGTGTTCTTCAAATAAAATTGGATAAAAGCTTAGCACCACTTAAATGTTAAAATATCAGATAGCTGAATTTTTTTTAATAGTCAGCCTAACGTTACTTATACCTTTTTGGCACCAATGAAATGTTTAATTTGTCGCCCTCAATTTGATGTATGTACATATAACACTAGTTTACAAAAATTAAAAAATGTGTGCACATAAATGCCGCTATTTTTTTTTCGTATTTAAGCCTCCTTAACTCAAAAAGAACATTTGAAATTTTTTCTATGGATATGTTTTCAGCATCAATAGTATTTTGGGTATAACTCAGAATAAAAGAAGGATATCTGTTTAAAATAATTTAAATAAAATAATTAAATAAATTCCCAATCGATCCTGATCTTATTTTTTAAATTGAGTGCTCTAGTTTCAAAGCTGTGAGCTGCTTTTTCTCGAGAAAAGTGGTAACACTTTTACTTTTTTTCAAGAAAAATCAAAATCGTAAACATGTCCAATTTTTATTTTTTTTAATGTCGTTTTCAATTGGCAATCTGGAAGTAGAAAAAAGCATTCTGAATGCGTTCAATTGGGCAAAAGTGACAGTTCTGATTCTAAAAAAAAGAGAATTTCTCTTCTGGATTTGAAATCAGAAGCAAAAACAGAATCACTCACACATTCAAAGATTTAATGTCACGCTTGATAATTGTCATATTTTTTTAAATTTACAACTGTGAAGTGATTGCTTGAAATACTAATACTCTCACACCAAACATCAAATTTTTCAGAATCGAAAAAAACTGTTCAATTGGGATTCCGAATCTAAAACCAATTCCGGATTGCCAATTGAAAACGACATAAGAGTATATTTCCTAATCTAACAAAACAAAAATAGGTTATAAGAGCAAAATTCTTGGATAAATAAATAAGTTATGATGATTTATTTACAGTTATTTCACACTAGGAACACTAAATTCTTCAAAAAAAGCATGGACATCAGGCTTTCAAAATTAAATTCAATCCAATATTTTGCCAAATTATGGTAAATGCAAAAAAAAAAGAATAAAAAGATTTTTGATACCAATATGTAAATCCCTTGGTATTTATCCACTGATCATTTCTGTAAACATTTTATTTTTTTTTTTGGAAAAGGCTTAACTTTATGTAGAAAATTAAAAAAACAATATATTTTTGCGATATCGTTCCTTTTTTGACAAAAAACTGTTTTTATCTTCTCGATTTCGGTCAAAAATCGTTTTTATTCAGACATATGTTGTACTGGACGCAATGTATGGTCTGCTAACTTCGAAAACAGCGAAAAAAATGTTTAAATCATATCTCGAAAACAAATCCACAATTATTTTTTTTTATTATGATTTTCGAATTTAGGAGAAAAAAATACATAAAAAAAATACTGCCATTAAGTGTACATTCTAGTACCACAGCTTCAGAGTCTGCAGATTATTTAAATTAAAAGGGATGTCGTTCTACTGTCTTGCTAGTTGTTGTTGACTATCGGTAAGAATAGAAATCTGATTTTTTTGTAAAAAAAATAATTTTCATAATTATTCCTATATATATATGTATGTATATACTCGTAGAGTTGCAGAATTCTTTTCATAAACGTATGAGATCCTGGTCGCTGTAATGATTCCCAGATATACGAAGATTCTTATGTTACACAACAGCACTAATGACCTATTCTAAAGGAAATGTAAAAAAATTTATGCGGTGTGGATGTTGCAGAAGTCCTTATTGGAAACTCAGCCTCAAAGTTTTCTGAATCCATAATGAAACTATTTCCATTTACTCGTAGCACTGCATTTACAACAGAAGAAAAGAACTTCAACTTCAACATTATTTCAGTAACTATATTAATTTTTTTATAAAAACGCTTTTAAAAATACTTAAAAAAATAAGAGCATAATCTATTTAAGTTAATGTGTACGTTTGTATCTCATTTGTAGGGTCCATCCATTTATACACATACACAGGAAGACACATTTTATTTGGGTTGGCTACGAAAATTTATTTAAGAAAATCACGCATAATAAAATCTATGGTACCAAAACCCCGCGAAACAAAATCCTTCAAAACGAAATACCGTGGCACAAAATTCCGTGTAGCAAAATCTCGAACTGTATTAGTTTTTTCCTTCTATTTATGTTTAGTGACTCGAATCAATGAGAATCAACGAGAACGAAGTTTCTCAAATTCAATATGCAGAACACAGAGGGGTGATTAGAGAAGTTCATATTTGACTATACGAAATGCTATCAGCATTTAGGTTTAGTTAAAATTATCATACATCAATGAAAAGGTCAGACTCCCTAGATTACAAAAATGCTATTTTCAGATTTCTCCCTCCATTATACATTCCTTCTATTTCTTTACGAGTTATGAGGATTTAAAGTTTTCGAAAAAAAGAAATCGTGCAGTTACTTTTAGCCCAGAAATACGCTTCCTTTAGCTAAAGCATTTAAAGGCATAACACGACATACAACGGATGATAAATTGTAATTGAAAAGAGCTCTCTTGGCATTCAGCGAAACACAGGTTGGGGATCCAACCACACTGAATTTTATCTATCTGCCATTATTCTTTCCCCAAAATTTACGTTCAAATCTTCAAATTCATGATCAAAAAGCATATCATTCATACTTTTTCTTTATCGTTCAAACCTGGACAGATTTTCAACTTCTAACGAATTTGATAGCCTGTTCGAGCCTGTTCCATTCAAAGAATATTTGCGGACTTATTTAACACACTTTTAAGTCTTAACATGACATTTGTTCGATATAAAATGCGTCAATTTAAAAGCCTCTTAAATATGATGCAAAAGAATATTAAAGCATAAAAAGTAAAAAAACATTTCAAACCATTGTTAGTTTAGTTAGTTAGTTTTTTTTTTTTTTTTATATAAAAAAAAATTTCAAAACATGACCTGGATAAAGTAAATAAAAAGAAAGCTAGCAATACAGGCAAAACAAAATATTTCATAAGGAAAAAACATAAACTTCAAGCAACAAACTGCTTCTTCATAGAACACTATCTATAGCTTTCTATAATCTGAGCAATATGAGGTAAGCTATTTTTATAGAATACTATAAGTAGCCTCCATGTGCAATTTTCAAAGCATGCAATATGGTATTCCATGAAATGTTCCTAATTCCACGGAACACGGCAGAATAATATATTTGACTCTCTGTACTTACTCGAAACATTTTGATAGCATAAGCGCATGACCCGTGGCATGGATCCATCAAAATGATTCGTCTTTCTCTTTAGTTAGTTGTTACTGAGATAATCCTTGTGTCGTGCTGTTGTGTTCAAATTAAATTATAGCTAATGACAGCCTCTTATTAGGACCGATTTAAGAAGTAAGAATAATTGAATTTTACTTAATATACTCTAACAATTTGTATGGATTTAAAATTGCACTATTTTTTATACAATATTTTTTAATTGCAGGCACAGAGTATTTTATCATGGAAGAAGTGTCTTCTAAGGGAGCGTCTCGCCAGAGTAAAGCCCTACGGAAACATAGATCTAGGTAATCCCTTTTCTTTCAAATATTGTTTTTGTATTTTTCAATAATCAAAATGTCAATACTTGAATGCTTTTCAAGTGTTTTAATTGTTAATCTAGTAAAAAAAACATGTAAAATAGTGATGTCACCATGTGATATAGGTGTGTGTGATTAAAAAAGCAGTGAGATAGTTCAATATTATAATATGTGCTGCTGGAGGAGTGTCTATAATTAACTCAATCATGCATTTGGAAAACATTTTCGGGGAGTAAACAAAGATTACTCGTAGCTATGACCTGACACAAACAATCCCTTTTTTGGATATACATACGTACAGTACATCATATATGGTTCGAATTATAATATTGATGCGATCATCTCGAACACTTTTCGAGTAGTTATATTTAGAACATTGGTATGTTGTTATTAGGATGATACATTAAATGTTAAGTATGAAGTTCATGCTTTTCTAGCAGGTACCTAGTACATGCCTTAATGTCTTAGTGAGCACTATTAGTTTTTGCTATGCCGTTTTACACCTAAAAATATTGGTTTACAAACAGTGGTTTGTGCAAAATGTTACTAGAAAAAACAACAGTTATTGAATGGTTGTTCTGGTTAAGGAGGTAGGGGGAGGGGTATGTAAATTTAAAGTTTGAATGCACTTAGAAAAAAAGTCTTGTAAGAAATTTGTTTGAAGGGTTTGAAAGGGAGTTGATATGCTTGCAACTTGTTCCTCACAAGTTACTTTCAATTAAAAACAAAAAGAAAACAGTTTGATATTGCACCTGTCTTGTAACCGAACCGCTACATCTACGCGAGCTTACTTTTTGGATCCCGCGGAACGAACCACCTAAGTAGTGTTGGCTTATATTTTAATTAAATATGTATATCTATATTAATTAAAATACATGAAATCTAGACTAAGTAAAACCGAAAATAAAATCATAAAATACAAAATGTACCTATGTATATACAAAAGGTTTGGTAGTTTTCAAATTGTCAAAAAACCCGAGGTTGTTAGCTATAAAACTTATGAGCACTTTGAAGGAAACCGTTATTTATTTATTTGTTTCTAAATTTTCAACTTACCTTGCTTTTGACATGAAAATCATTCAAAGGGGATAAAACAAATGGTTAATTCCTTACTTCCAGAAAATTCAAGTTAATGAACAAGCAGAAAACAAATCTTGCTTAAAATAGGAGAAACACTTATCATTATCACCTAGCAGATTTGATAAATGATAAAATAAAACACGTTTTTGCATGGCTTAGCACTTGCACTTTCTTTGAATTGATAAATTGATAAGTTGATAATTGATTAGTGACATGTTTTTGGTGCAATTTTTTATGCATATTTTGCCAGAACTGGAAGAAATGATTGAATATATTATTAAATACAACAACTAATTTTCGTGTTTTAATTCTAGCCTGGATGAAAACTTCAAAAATATATACATATAACTATTTGAAAAAAATGTCCGTTAATTTTTTTTTTGAATTTACTATAATCCGACTGATTTATTACCATGGACCTAAGTTTCCTGGTTTTATTGTTTCATTGTGATATAATAATTAAAATTTTAATTTTTTTTTACATTTACAGATCTTCATCAACATATACAGATTTGGAAAAATGCAAAAGGAAGAATTCTTCAGGAAAGCTTGTTTCGTTTCCAAGCGCTATTAAGCTAAGCATGCTTAATAGTGGCTTGCTCTCATTTGGTAAGAAATTATTTTTATGCTTAATACTATGTTCTCATAACAGCCGGAAAACTCGTTTATATTACAAATGAGGTAATTTTGTTTGACAACTCATTTATGTTTTCTCTTTCTGCCTCATAGAGAAATTTCAAATTCAAATTAAAATTTTAAATACTTTCACCTAATTTCCGAGATAATTTCTTGGATGTGAATTTGTTTGTGAAATGAGGTAATTTGTGAGCTAATTTGCAAATTATCAACGAAATTACCTCATCTAGGTTAATGCAAACTTACTAGGCTTTTACAATAATTGGTGCCCAAGTTCATGCTTTCTTTCTTACATAATTTTATGTAAAATATCACACCAAAAACATATATGTATATCCATAATAATACATAATTTATACAAATATTACGCCAAAAAATTACCGATAGGAATGCTGTTGTTAAAGATAACTTCAGAGATGCCGAGATGTTATTGTTTTGAACGTTCAATTATTTTTCCTAAATTCCATCTTATAAAATAATATTAAATGTTCAATATTGGATTTTGAAGCATCACTTTTTAGGGCGAAGTTAAATATTATATTAAAGTTATTACATTAAAATCTATAGTTTCTACCAATTTTGTTTGTGACCATAACCATAACCTTATAACTACCAATTACAATCGTCGAACGGCAGCTGAAGTGGTCGTAAGAAACGAAGCGAATACGAGGAACTTATACGAAGCGCCCATAATTGCGATTGGGTGCCTTTCGTTAGGCTTCGTTAATTTTCGCTATCGATAGCAAGAGCGCTCATCGACCGCTTCTGCGAAAGTGAATTGACAAATAGATACAAAAGTCAAAATGGTGTGTTCGGAAAACTAATTTTCGTTCGGTTTTGAAATTAGCTCCCTACTACGTCCGACTATTATAGTTCTACCTTAACGCTATTAGGTTTCTGGTTTCAAAAACCAACCAAAAGTATTGCACACAATCAAAATTGATGATTTTATTTGTTTTCTTCGTTCTTATCTCACCAAATGTCAGTTTCACTTGGTGAAGGTGCACTCTTCACACTCGAACGCAAAAGTAACCGAAACACAACGAAGGGCAAGAAAGTCGTATTATGGGTCTATCATTTAATTCCCTTGTATTCATTCATTTTCGTTCGATCGCTTCCAACAAAGTACGTCTATTGTAGTATGTATAGTTAGCCCTTAAGTGATCAGTTAGCATTGTGCTTAAAGTATTTATACGCTGCTGAAGCATTTTAGTACTCGTGTGAAGATTTTTCTTAAAATTTAATTGAAATTGCACCAAAAAAATCCATAAAACAATTTTCATTTTTTTTTATAATCGATTTTTTACTGTTCTTTCATTCAGCTATTGAATTAATCAACTAGTTTTTCTAAAGGAGTTTTTACAGTACTTTTTTAACGTTTCTTAACATTCCAACAATTACTGTTCTACGAAGTATACATATGTATCTTGTTCTGCTATCTTCTTTCTGCTTGCAGCCGCTGCCTCTTCTGTCTTATATCTATTAACAACTATTAACTGTTACCCAACTCATTTGCGTTTAAAGTCGTAAGATCTTAGCCGCGTTTTATTATCGACCAAGATCCATGTGGATCATCCTGTGATAATAAAACGATCCAGATCCTACAAACTAATTCTTGAAATAGATCCAGATAGAAAGAAGGATCCCAAATTGTTTTTTTATTGCGTGTAAAAGATAATCTTGATCCAGATCCAGATCCCGATAACAGATAATAAAACACAGCTCTTATTTCGTTCTATTAGGAAAGTATATTTTGTTAATTATAAGCACATTGTAAAAAACATTTTAAAAATGTATCCACCTCTTTCTTTAAATGCTTGTTTTTTTTTCAGATAAAATACGGTTGGAAGTTCGAGGTACATGTGTATGAATGTCAGTTAGCAAAACAACGTTCGGCAATTGAAAAATTGTTGGATGGATATTTTGTCTTTAGTTGTGACAAGTAAGATAATGCTAGCGAAGCACCCCCTGGAAAAGGTGTACCTACTTCTTACAGAGTATAGATCATAGCTTACGAATTTGCCATTTTCTGCTCTTGGACAAGTTGTGATGCTAAATAAATAAATAAATTTAAAAAATACCTAGCTTTGTTGTGCAATCTTGGTCACTTTTTTTTTGCGTTTTCTAACTTGGTCAAACCAAAAAGAAAACATAGATCGACAAAATGTAATCTGTCACAACTAATTAACAACAAGTTAACGGCAAATTATCTACCTAACAATGTTTTGATCGGTATATGTTGTTTAGCTATCTTGACACTCACGAGGATGTATGTAAACAATTATAATTTCATGACAAACAATATGAACAGTTAAGTAATGCTGTGAAATGTATTTTTTTTTTGCAAGATGAAACTAACTCGCTTTCAAGAGCAATGCCAAGCACGCCAGTAAGCCTGAGAAAGTTTTTGAAACTATGTGAACAGAGAAGGAAATTTCCTGTATTATACAAACTGGAATTTATGGTAAGTCGTTCGTTTCGCGCTGATAAGTATTTAGATGTTCATTGAATTACTCGTACTAAAACTTATTGAAAAGGACCTTTTTCAGTTGTAAGTGTTTGAATACCAAATAAACCTTGCTGTGATCTAATACGTTTGATATTCGTACTTTATAATAAAAACCAATTTACTTTACTCTTTAATTTTGTTATAATTTCTCTTTCAGACCGCCATTAAAGTCGAAGGGAACACGTGCAGACACGCAACCAAAAAGAACAACCAAATCAAAAATCAAAACCCAAAATGTATTCCATATGATTATAATCGTGTTGTTTTGAAGAAAGAAGAAGAAGGAGAGTCGGACTATGTAAACGCTTCTTATGTCGATGTAAGATCTTAAATCTGGAATAACTTCAAATATTACCTACTTAAGTGCCTCGCTACACGGTGATTTTTCAATCGCCTAACCAGCCAGTTTGTAGTCAAGAGGGATGAGGAGTGAAGGGGGAAGATGCTCACGAAGGGAACTGAATTTTCCGAGTGCGCAATACAAATTGTTCCTCTTTTTGACGTTTGTTTATTTTTTTTCTGGCTTCTTCACAATGAAAATGTCAATTTGTCATTCATTGTAATTTCAAAGGTGTTGATTAATGTTTTCAAAAGTTTTTTATGTTTATTACTTTTCATTTATTTACGAAATGGAAAAAAGGAACGTGATTGGGCACAACACTGTGTAGCCACCGCACGTGATTTTTCAATCGATTGAAAAATCACCGTGTAGCCAGGCACTAGAATTAGAACATAACACACATGTCAAATTTAAGATACTAAAAGTTTTCTGTTAACCGAAAAGATGGTGAAAATCAACATCACACCATTTAGGTTTTCCAATTCATTTTTGTTTAACACAGTAAGAGCGTTTAGCAAAAATGTACAAGTATTGCGGTGAAATTGTTGGATGGGGGAATGCAACTTGCTATTTCATTTGAACAATGTAGAAAGGAGAATCGATAAAACAAAGTTAAGCAGAAACATTTCGACGAAGCAAAATTTTCTGTAATGGATATGGATACGTCTCCTATGAGTTTAAAGGTTATATTTTGGATTATATCTAACAAATTCAAATGTGTGATTGCAGCACCTGCCCAGATATGAACGTTCGAGTTTTGGGCGCATCTATGTTTTATAAATGGTGGCCAGATCAGTAGGGGCAGATTTGGCTTCAGCACAAATAAAAACATTAAGCGAGATACATTTAACACTATCCAACAATAATTAAACTCAACTGTCATCTGAAGTGTCTTTTATTAGCAATCAAACAAAGTGTTAAATTTAATAAAACTCAGTTTAAAAAAAAATTGGCAACGATTATGGTCATCTGGTCATCATAATCTACCTATTTCAGCTAAACTTTCGACATTGGACTAAATGATCGCTTTATTTCATGGATTTCTGCGTAACTCAAAAAAAGATTATGTAGTGCTATTATAAAAATATTTTTAACTTATGAAGAGGTTTTAAGTGATATTGGGCTCAAAACTCTCTATGGGCAAAGAGGAATTATGATATATGTATTACGTTTTTTTTCTTAGGAATAATTTAAACCCTGGTAGAACAGTTTTTGTTCAAATTCAGCAGATTAGTTCAGGTTATGCTCTGATTCAAGATTCTAGTGTGTAGTAGTAGCCAATTTCATGCTTCAACCGGCTTTGAACCACAGCTAACCTTATAACTGTTTATCCAAAAAAAAACACATTTAATTTGTATTATATATTTTTTGAAATTAACATTATCATTGGTTTCTAGAGCCTCTTGAAGCCAAACGCTTACATTGTGACCCAAGGTCCAACTGAAGAAACAGTCAATGAGTTTTGGAAAATGGTCTGGCAAGAGAATGTTATAGTTATCATCATGTTAACTAAAACATTTGATTTCACAAAGGTAATTATATAAAAAAATAAATATGTATAATACTATAATGATAAATGTAGTGTGCTCGTAACAAATATCACTATATAGCACCGATTTTATTTATTTCGTTACACTTAAGCTACGAGCAGACGTTGTATAAAAGCCGCAGAGGTTTGCGACTTTCACATAATTTGTACGTCATCATTTACCACTTTTGATGTGCAATCAATCAATCAAATAGGCCTGAACAGCCTTTAGAGACAGTCCCCACATGCTCCTAAAAAATTTGCGGATTATGTGCGATACGCAGATAATGCAATAGCCAGCGTCTGTTTGGAAATTGTGTGAAAACCCTCTCATATCATTTGTGAAAGTTTCATTTAATTCGCGGGAATTTACGCTAGCCCCAGGCATTTGCGATGGCCTGAAAAAATTCTTCTGTGTGTTTTCGGCGTCTAGCAAATTATCTTGCGATCGCCATCGCACTGGTTCGATCTGATGTCAAGTTCTGAAAGTTTGTCATAGATGGTCGAATGATGAACTCGGTGCATTTTTCGCTTTGTTTGTTGTCATTAAATAGATGTGAAGTACACCACAGCCAAGCGTTACTTTTGTTGTTTTTTTCTATCTACACGGGAGAGTTTTTCAAAGGACTCAAAAGCTTGTCTGCATTATGCCAAAGACATTTTCAATGATGCAGTGATCTTATTAAAGATTAGGGTTTAAATAATTAATTATAGTGTAACCACAAACCAAATAATCGGTGACAAGAGCTTTGTAAGATGCGCCCACGCTCAATACTGCTGGAATTATATAACAGTAGAAATATGTAGTGTTAGATGGCATGCGTGTTAGCGGGAATGCTTGATCGCATACGTATTTGCATTTGCTTTTTTGATCCGCAGGCTTACTAAGTCAAGCGAATTTTCAAATTGATCGCCCGGCATACGAATGAAGCCGTAATAAAAGACAATATGCAAAGCCCAAGAAAATATGTGATCGGAAATCTCTATAGGATTGGAATCGGGTGAATTATTTTTAATCGTGAATGCTTTTGCAACTTTTGGGACGACTTTCTGCAAATCGGGTGAATACAGAACATCCTATGTGTAAGTTTGCGGGTACTGTGAATATATGTATTATTTTTGATGTATTTTCCTACTTTTTAAGCTTTTAATATGACTCTGCTCTTAGCTTTAATTTCTAATTTTTAAAAACTCAAATATTATTAAAGGTCTATTCGATGTTAGCACTGGGTCGCCCTGAATTCATTATGGAATGAATTTGAAAACTTAAAAAAAAATACCTGGAGACTTTTTTTTTTATTTTTGCTAATGTCTTTTTCAATTGGCAATCTGGAAGCAGAAAAAAGCATTCTGAATGCGTTCAATTGGGCAAAAGTGAAAGTTCTGATTTTAAAAAAAAGAGAATTTCTCTTCTGGATTTGAAATCAGAAGCAAAAACAGAATCACTCACACATTCAAAGATTTAATGTCACGCTTGATAATTGTCATATTTTTTTTAAATTTACAACTGTGAAGTGATTGCTTGAAATACTAATACTGTCACACCAAACATCAAATTTTTCAGAATCGAAAAAAACTGTTCAATTGGGATTCCGAATCTAAAACAAATTCCGGATTGCCAATTTATTGAAAACGACATAAGTAATTGACGGAATGGAAATGAAGCAAACAATTAAAATATAAACGTCATAAATTGATTGGTTGATCGTTTCTCGTTACGTTCAAGTCTCATTTTCTCATCACATTGTAGATCGGGTATATATGTATCTAGCTCTTATTTCATCCTTTTTTGTCCCGTGTTCGATGTAAGCTTGGAACAAGACCATTGAACTACCCCGTATGTGAGAAGAATTTCATAATCAATTCAAAAAATAATTTATTCATTAAGCATTAATGAACGAAAATGGAAAATGTCCGTAACGCTAAGAAATCAGCAGTTGCACCTTTTAGCTCTGAAGTATCCGAGCTGAAGTACTAAGATCAGTGCTAAGCTCAGTCCTCAAATTTATTGCATTAAATTGACATTATAGAGGGCGCCCTGGAGCTCGAAAAGACCTTATATAAACTTAAGCTAAGTGATCGTTGACTTTTTTATATAACCTGAACTATGATTAATTCATATAAATTGATTTAAGGTGATGTGTGTTCAATATTGGCCACCTAATATGGAAACACATGAAACTTATGGAGATATAAACATAAATATTTTAAAGGAAGAACAACTCGCTAATTTCCACATTCGTACATTTCGTCTGTACAGAAAAAACGAGGTTCGAGAATTGTGTCATTCTTTTAAGGTTTGAATAAAATTTTAACAAAATATTATATTTTTTTAAGAATGGTGAAGTAACTGAAGAAAGGCTGATTTATCAGTTTCATTATACCGAATGGTATTCACATTCGTGTCCATTTTCAAATGCCGTTCTGGAATTTCGACGTCGAGTTCGATCTGTTGTTGGAAATATAATAAAAGCAAGTGATATACGAGGTCCAATGTTGGTTCATTGCAGGTACGTACTTATATTTAACCTCTTACAGCCTTTTGCTAATACGAAACCTTAATATTTTTATTCTACTTAAATTCTTACCGTCTAAGTTTCGTTTGAGCAAATGGCACTTTAGCAATCAGATTTTTCGTCATTTAAATGTTAATTTTGAGGAGCTTACATTGCAAAATCGATATACCTATAAGTCAAAGAAAAATGTCATTTCAGCCTAAACTTTCATATAAAATAACTTTCATAATTTCAATGGTAATATTTGAACAAAATTTATATTTAGTTTTGCAACAAAGTAATAATTTATTTCACGTTTGAAATGCCTTAAAATTAACAATTAAAATTTTCAATGACTCAAAAAACGGATAGCTACAATTAGTGCCTCAGGATCCGGTTATAGCTATCCGTTTTTTTTTTAACTTTGAAATGTTCAATGTTGATTTTGAGTTGCTTGCCATGCATAATCAATGGATATTTTAACAGAACTACAAATTATGACTTCAATTATTACCAGTTTTTTTTGCCAAAAAATTCATTTCGTCTTTGAAATAAAATGACTTAAAATTTTTATGATAAGTGGTAAGTTAGATGATTCGTTTTATGTGAGAAACTGGACAGAAACAAGGTCATAATATTTAGCTTTGCATCAAAATATAATTTGATTTAAAATAACTCAAAAATTAAAATTTTAAATTATGAAAATAATGGAAAGAATAATCGACGGCGGCGGCGGCGTCTTACTTAGATTTTTTTTAAATTTCGTGTTTAACATTTTAGTGATGGTGGTGGGCGTTCTGGAGTATATTTATCAATTGATTCAAACCTCGAGTTGGCTGAAGAAGAAGAATGTTTTCATGTGTATGGTTACTTGAAGAAAATGCGACAGTCCAGGAAGGGATTGATCGAAAACTTGGTAATATTTCTTTTGTAGTTGCATATATTGTCATAAATACTAAGGTTGGATATTCATCAAGCGCTCATATAATGTTTATGAGACTTATAGCTGAACAAAAATTCTCCGTCATTACTTTATGACATAGAAATTTTTATTTCCTTTATTTATTTTCTCCTTGATTAGGAGGGTTTATTGAGTTATGAGTTTCATAAATTTATGAGCGTTTAAGGAATACTAATATTATTTCTAAATATATAATCATCTTTATTTTTTAGGACCAGTATAAATTTGTGTACGATACACTAGAAGAACATCTCATATCAGGGAATACTTGGTTTCCTGTAAGTGAACTTTCGGAACGTTTAAAAGCAAAATCAATAAAAGATGCGGTGACACGAGTCAATGAGTACCAAAAGGAGTATTTACAAATTTGTAAGCAAACTCCCAGGTAAATATTATTATCAAACAACAAAGCGTGTGTACAAAAAATTATATCAATTTTTAAATGTTATAAAAACAATAATTATGTGGACATGTACTCTCATAATAACAGCCAATGTTTGAAACACTTTCTTCTGCGATAATATAAGAACTCGGTGTGCTATAGCCTTTTGAACTGGGTTCTCAAGGAATCTTTTTTTTACATGGCAGTACCAGATAAGTTGGCCATGCTGTATTTTTGTCAATATGGTATGCTTCAGGTAAATAATTCCTTGGATTCTCTTGCTTTTCATTCGAGCAAGCTTTTCCGCATGTGCTGTCATGCGCAGCATCTTCATTTCGACCGCTGTCAATTTACTTTTTGTACATTGTCCAATACAGCGAACTGTAACTTCTTGTAGAAAAGTCGGACATCTTCGATCTCAGATCGAATCACAGATGCAAAATATTTGAAATTTTTGCAATTAGGAAGCACTGTTTTATTTGTTTCCCGAAATAGGCCTGAATAAATCATTTAACATCCACATGCAGAACAGCTACCCTCACATCAAGTGAAGTACGTTACTCGTTGCAAGTGATCAGGATATTTACGTATTATATCTCCATCGTCAGCGAAAAATAACTGATTAACTTTGGGGTTCCACATCTTATTCTCAAGCAAAAAGTCAAGGACAAGGACTGCAAGGAACAAAGGACTTAAAATGCTTCCTTGATGCACACGTTCTCTAATTAGGAACTCTTCGGTGATTCCTGCGGGACATTTTAAACTTGTTTTGACTTGCGGGTACATGCACATGATCATCCGCACGTAAACTTCTGCAACTCCTCGTTGTCGGGAGTGCAATCCTTATCAGATCTCGTGGTTCTTTTTAGAATGATTTAACAATACAATATGCACATCTCTTGAGGAATCCCTATATTTTTTCTTTCTGTTTCTCGGAAACGGTGCATTTAAAAGTACTTCATAATATTACTACCTTTTGTGAAGAATTTTGGTCAACTAGAAAAGGGTAAACGAATCTCCTGAGCATTTTCCTCGTTAGAAGAGTTGTTTAAAATATTTAAAATTAAGAAAAATTAAGAAAGGGTTCTTAGCTAAAAGACTCAGTTAACTAAAGTCGGTTTTATTCCTTAAACGAGAACTGTTTATAGTGTTGCGCCTCCGTGTTAACACTTTTTCCCCGATAGGATTACGTCATTTAAACTTTAGCCATAAGAGCTATAGTTTGTGGGGTACAGAATACAGTCACGCATTGCATTTTATTTATGTTGTGAAATTAACAGTTAAGAAAATAATAAAATGCATTAAATACCTGTTAACAAATTAATATTTTTTAAAGGTTTTCAATTGGAGATTGTGCTGGTGGACATCGAGCGGATAACAGGGAGAAAAATAGAGACGTCTTGTGTGTCCCACGTAAATATATTTTAAACTTTAAATACATATTTTTCCTCACATTTCAAAAAAAAAAAAAAAAATATACATAATAGCTATATACGGACCTAAAGGACGGGAAATACCAAAGAATATAATGCATGTAAATATCTGAAAAAACGCATATACTCAGCTAAATATTCAGGTTGATTTGCATAGAGCTAGATGCTCTTTAGCCTTCAAATAGCGGGTTGAACTGAGACAAGAAAAAACCATTATCCCCTTTTTAGATGTGAGGAGTAATTAGTGAAAAAGGGCAATTAGTGAAGAAGGGCAAGAAGGTTCTACCTGACCACACGGTACTTCCGAGAAAACTAAATGGCAGACGAAACATCTGACAAAATATAAAATCCACAAAAAATCAATGCTACAGGAGCACAACCGAACACAACTGCAGACAAAGCTGCAGTCGAAGTCGCAATGTTTCGCAAATTTTTTACTTTAAGTGTGCAATTATTTTGAAATTTCAGAATCGAACGATTCTATGCTGTTTTACATAGGGGTTGAAATGAATTTCAAACTCTTTTCAATTCAAATTTAAAATTGTAGCTGTAAATAATTTTGATTCTGTTTTTTTTTTAGTTGAACATTTTTTTTAAACATGAAAATCATTTAAAATTTTATTTTTATTTTCGGTTTGCGAATATTTATACTTATACTTTTTCTATTAATTTTAAATGAGACTCGGAGATTTTTATCTATGTATATTTTTTTCCTGAGTTTAATATAAATGAAACAAAAGTATTCCGTATTTCAAGTTTTAAAAAAATGATAGAACTTTGTTTCTCAACGTGTACATATATGTACATAGTTAGATTTAGGACAAGGTTCTAGTTACCAAGCAATTCCATAAGAACTCTGTTAGAACTTGTTAAAATTAAGATTAAATTCTAAGTGTCGATAGAACCATGTTGCCCTCATTATTTCCGAAATTTAAGAGATAGATAGATATGGCTAGCGGCAATCGAAAAAACGCAGCTGTTTTAGTACTGTCTGTTAAAACCATGATGTTCCAGGGTCGCGATATTTCAAATAAAATAACTGAAAGTGGAAAAATAATTATTAAAATCCACAGCCAAACTTACAATATGATGCTACAATTTTTCTCGAATCCTCCTTGAATCTTCCTGATTCTGAAAAAGAAAGGAATTTCTCTTCTGGATTTGAAATCAGAAGCAAAAACAGAATCCGGAGTACCTAGTCGCAAGTAAAAAAGGTGATACTAAAAAAAAATTGGTAGTGTACTAACAAAAGTATTTGCTGTCCAATCAAGACAACGATTTTCTACTGAATTAAATTTCAGGAGTAAAATCAAATAAATATTTTAAAACATAATCACATGGAATATTATTTGTTTGTAGCTGCATTTTCTATTTCACGATGCTAGTTGGATATTAAGCTTTTGAAATAAAAAATAATAAGGAGAATTAAACTAAGTACAACTTCAATATTTTTTTTTTAATTTTAGCTGATAACTTTCGACCATATTTAACATCATTTCAAGGAAATGCTTTTACAGATTACATTAACTCCGTATTTGTTGACGTAAGTAAATAAATGTCTACTAATAAATAGAAATAAACATAATAATTATTATATTTGGTCATTTTGTTCTTTTATATAGGGCTATACAAAACCAAGAGAATACATTGTAACAGAATGGCCAATGAAACATACCCTTGGCGAGTTTTGGTCGCTAGTCTATGATCACGAATGCTCTACAGTAGTCGTTCTTTGTCAACCTCCACAAAATTCACAGCAGTATCCATCTTTTTGGCCATTTCAGTCGAAAATGGAGAAATATGGACCAGTTTTCTCAGTGCATTATGCCTCATCGAGAAAATATCTTAACATTAAACAGTGGGAATATAAAATTAACAAGAAAGTAAGAATCTGAAAGCTCGGAAATTAATTGCATAATATTAAGCCTTGTCTCATGGAATTAAATAAAAGAGAAGAAGAAAAGCACTAAATAAATAACTACCTGCTATCATTTAAATTTAATTTATTGTTTTTTAGATTGTGTCTCTAACCGAAATGATGGCTGGTGTGAAGGCTCCCACAAGAACTGTACAATTTTTCCAGTTAACATGTTGGCCTATGGGACATAAAGTACATAATAAACTTTGCTTATTAGTTTTTTTAATAATATTTGTTATTTGTTTTTAAAATAAAGGTGCCATCTTCAACAAATTCATTGGTATATTTGATGAATATGGTTGAAAGCTGGAGAAGGAAAACTGACTATGGACCAGTTTGCGTAGTAACGCCGTGAGTAATTTGTTAAAAAAAATAATCATTCAACTTGGTAGAATTTTAATTCGATCGCTCAAAAAATTACCTTCTTTTCAGAGATGGAAGAAGTCGAGCTGGGGTTTATTGTGCAGCTAACGCATGTATAGAGCAAGTTATTCAACACGGTGAAGTTGATGTTTTTCAAGCAGTCAAAACCGTTCGTAGGCATAGGCCTCAGTTGATTGAAAACATGGTAAGTTCTTTAATCATTTTTCGCTAGAAATTAATGCAAGTTTAAATGTCGACTATTTTCTAATGCTTAAAGACGGAATACAAATATTGCTATGATCTTGTTCTTCATTATGTTCTTCATTTCCTCAATAGATAAATCAATTTTTTTGAAAAAGTAAGTAAGTTTAAACCAAAACTAATTTTTGAATTGATAAGCTTTATTCTCTGTATTTGCAGGTCCTGTTAACGAACTATTTTTGCCAAAAAAAAAACTGTGCACAAAAAAAATAACTGCACAATTGTTATAAACTTAATATATTTTATTGTAAGTTTAAAGATCTGATTGAATGAAAATCATTTGCTACATCGATCGTCCAGTATGAATCTGTTTACAGTCATATTTATTAAAAAATATTGTTACATCTATATGTAGTGCGTGTGAACTTATATATGTAGATGTGTTTCCAATAAAAGGAATCCTCAAAATAATTGTGTTATAATTGTATTTATTTTAACAGTAAATATCGCTCTTTTTATTTGCTTGTTATTTTTTAATATAACTGAAACTTAGTATTAACAAAAAATGAATACGATACACAGTAATTGTGTTTTGAATAAAAGTCTGGAACCTTAACCTATAGAAAAGGTAGAGGAAGTGTACCAAGTATGAAATGCGCTCCTAATGAGGAATAGGCCAATATATTAAAAACCACGTTGCGTATGCATCTATGAATTTCAGGTTTTTTTCTTGCACATATTTGTTGTTGATATATTTATGGATGCAGATCGCTGTCTAGTTATTAAAATTTTTTTGTTAACTGCATAACATTTTTTTTGTTATATTTCTGACTTTACCAAAATGATTCAGCTTTTTTGAGCTTTAATAAGAACTAGATAAAAAAAAATATCTTTTTTCACCCGGCGCTGGATCATTTCAATCCTTTTAGTACAAAAAAAAATAATTTTATTAAAGGTGTTAACGGTATATTTTGTGATTTTTTATTTTTTAAATTACTTAGGTAATGATCAAAAACTGAAAGATAAATCATATTTATTGTTGTTTTTAATCGGGTAATTTTTTTTACAAAATATGAAAATATTTTTTTTATACCTTACATTACTTACTATTATTATTTTTTTAACTCAATTTTGTTTGGTATAAATATGATAAGTGTACATATCAGGTTTATACCAAATATAAAATATAAAAACCAAAAACAAATGTATTCTTTTTATTTGAGAAATTTTAGCTCCTTACATCAAACGGTTGGCGAATGGGAGTCAGTTAAAAATGACAAAAAATGAGTAAAATACACAAATATTCACTAGCGTGTTTGATACTGCTGTGTGTGTGTTAAATAAAATATTTTTTACAAAATCTACCGTTTTTTATCTTTCAATTGACACCTCAAGAATATTGATATCTTCAAAAATAAGTTTTTTTTAAAATAAAACCAAAAACCATTAAAATTAAGTTTTTTAAAACTTTCGATGGAGGTAGGTCGAAAACGGTACGTTTTACTTTGGCCCAAAGATGATTTCCTCAAAGTTTAAGAAAATCAAAAATAGTGAAAAAAAAATTTTAATTTTTTAAATTTAATTTTAATTTTAATGTTTACAAGCGAAAAAACAAATGAAATTTGACACATATAATATGTAACACATGTTACACTTACTAATACAGTCACACCAAACTTCAAATTTTTCAGAATCGAAAAAAACTGTTGGGATTCCGAATCTAAAGCCAATTCCGGATTGCCAATTGAAAACAACATAAGTGAAAAGAAAATAGAGAATTGAAGAATATAAAAAAAAAAAAAAATAGGGAGAAATTATAGAAATAAAGAAAAAATTGAAACAATTAGGTAAACATTGGCTTTTCCTGACGTTTTTCGGGGAACTTTATTTTATCAAAATAAGAATAGATAGTTTATTGACTACATATTTATAAAAATTTAAACAAATAGTCAATAAACTATTTAAATTGAATAAAAATCGTGTAAATCACGACATAAAATATATATGTATGTAGGTACACATAGTATTCGGCCCTAGCGAGGTACTTAGGTATAAAGCTAAAAAGGGTAGATACCTATACCAATATGCGCTGCCTTGTTTTAACGAAAGCTTCTTATAAAGCTGTAGGAAAGTGAAATAAAATATACAAGAATGGAGAGCTTTTACATAGACGCAACTTGGCCACAAGTTATCTTACCAAGAGCTCAAACAAACTATGAATATGGCCCAATGTGTTTTCGAAATGTCACTTCGCACTTCAGAGTCGAATATCAATTTAGTTTGGACGAAACTCGAAATGAATTTTAAAATTTTGGGTGCTAAAAAAAATACTTTTTGAGAAATATTTTCCGTGATATTTAGGCCGTAATCAGTTGATTATTATATTACAATAACTGAATTAAAAGTAAATCAAAAATTCAAATCTATTTTTTTTAAATTTTATTTTATAACTGTAACTTGTCTATATGACAGGAATTATTAAATATTTTGCATTAAAGCTTTATATACAATTAAAGGCAAAAAAAGTTTATTTTATCATACATTGAAGTTATTTACATCTTACATATTTATGTATAACGTATTTCATGATAAATTAGATAAAAAACATTTAATTAGAAGCAAGTTTCGTTATTAAAATGTTTATATAAAAGCATTCATGTAATGAGTTTTCTTTTATTCATATTGATTAAAGTAACAGGCTACGTTACAGGGTCGGATCGAGATAAAATGTTTAGTATCATAGCATTAGCAATTCAAAAATAATGCTTTCTTTCCATATCAAAAAAAAACTGTTTAAACAATTAACTTATAGTTTTTTTATTTAACTTTGAATCAAAAACAAATATGCTTTCTTATAACTATTTTCTCTTGACGTCAATAAGGAATTTTAACGATCTTAATGAATGACTGCAACTCAAATTAAAATGAAGCTCTCTTAGAGACATTCTCTAATACAATTTAGTTTTGTTTTAAACACTTAGTCCTGAAAATAAATTAAATAAATAAGAAAACAAAAACAATATAACTTGTCAGTGCTCAGTTGATGTTGCCCAAACATTTTTTATACAATATTATTTATCTCGATCCTTAACAATTTTTCTATCCTATCTTCTCATTGAGCCGTTAAGCGGTATGTAGGGGCTATAAGTAGGATACATTGAGCCCTGCTGAGCGGCTCTTTGAATAGCACTTGCGTCTTGGTATTGCGATTGCATGTTCATTACGCCCATTTGAACTGGAATTTGGGTTCCAGGACTGTTTATAAAGCTTGTAGCAGTTGCGGTATTTGTTATGTATCCAGTCGTTTGCTGCGTTGTCATCCTGTAACCATTCAAAGCTCCATAGGGTGACATCAAGTTTGGGTTGAGTGCCACAGTTGATGATCGCCCACTAGTTGACATATGTTGCACAGGTGCTGAAGAGGCATTTCGAATTGGACGATTTTCCGAGAGAGATGTAATTGTTGGAGCCCCATTCATATTGCCTGGGTAATATTTGTGATACTGCAATGCTGGTATTTGGGCTTGCAAAGCAGTTGGTGGTGTTGTAAGATTCCTGTTCTGATTCACAAGATGGGATGGTGGTGGAGTCATTGTACTATGGGGATGATGGTTGTTTGGTGGTGGTGTTAAGTTGACCTGTCCCGCTGGAGATGTATTGCTTGTTTGAACTTCCAAATCATTTGTTAGTTGTTGTAATTTTGAAAGACTAGATAAATTACCAACTAATAACGATGCACCTCCTGGTGTTGAAGCACCGGTTGCATTTCCTTGACCTTGAGTTGTCTGACCCACCGACGATATACTTTGAACTGTTCCAGGAGCTGACGTCGATGTGATTATTTGCATAGCTGGTGCTGATGACATAGCTGTGGGTGTTGCCATCGGCACTGGTGTTTGAGATGTGGGATTACCTCCTGAATAGAAATTGTTCACAGATGATGAGGAAACAGCGCAAGATGATGGTGATGGTCCAAGGCGTTGATGCGGGCTAGTTAACGTATGGCTTCCAGTCATCCGGTGCTGAATAACTGTCGGCATTGAAACGCTGTTGTATGTATTAGGTGAATTACCTGAATAGTTTTGACCCATTTGAGGAATTGCTAAATATTCAGATGATTGATGCATTCCTTGGTGGTGATGTACATGAGGCACAAGAGAACCAGTCAAATGCCCATATTGCTGCATGTGCTGAATATTTTGATGATTTTGCTGTTGCTGGCTTATTTGTTGCATAGATTGATTTGGACTTGAAAGCTGCTGCTGCACAGCATTGTTGTTGCTCGCTGCAGTGCTTATTCGGGGTGGTGTACTTCTACTACTTTGCCTCTGGTGATTGTTTGCGCTGCTATTAGATCGACTAATCTTTGGAGTTGTTGAGCGCTGCGCACCAGTATTTGCACTTCTGACCTAAAAAATATATGTTTTTGGCATAAGAACTTGTTTTTTATTTTATTTTATAATATTAATTCAGAAGTTTTTGAATGATATATCTCAGTAATGTTTCTTTTAGCAGTTTCGCATCTATTATTTGAAGCAAACAGTTTTTAAATTCATAGCTATCTTATTTTAATTAGCTATAATTGTTTTCCCAAAATCATTACCCATAATTTTGAAAATCTATTTTGAAATTAACGCCCCTGTTATGAGTTGCGAATAACTTTTTTTTTTGATTCACATAACAGCGCACAAACATTTATACAAGTATATGGATTAAAATATTAAACATATAATTTATATTTGAAAAAGATTAAACGCACCTGTTGTGTTATTTTCCTATTTTGATTTTGCTGCGACTGTTGTGAATTCGACATATTTCCTGCAATGCCCATTAAACCAATGTTCTGTGGCGGACTCGCTGTTGCGATATTCATATTATTCTGTTGATTCGTTTGATGGATTGTCATATGAAGTGATGATGAATTTGTTTGGGTTTGTTGCATCGAACAATCGGAAAATTGTTGCTGTTGATGTTGTATCTGAACACTAGGCGGGCGAACATTCTCAACAGAGTTTTGCGATGTTATATCACTGGCTATGCTGGTTGGAGATTCAAGTCCCAACTGTGCTACATCAATTTCACACTGATCATAATGATGCAAACCATGCACAGAATTATTTGTAGAATCCGGGGTGTACACAACCATTGATGATATTTCCGTTGCGGATGCACTCTGTTTCATGTTTTCCAGGGCTGCAGCAGAATTCGGAGTCAAATCTGGATCATGTCCAGTTTTTTGCGACAGATGCTGTTGTTGCTGCTGTTGGTTCATTAGATTTAATGTGCCCTGGTTGATTGTACTTGAGGATTGATTCTGTTGTTGAATAGAGACACCGCTATGTTGAGATATATTGGTCGGATGTTTCAGTGGGTTTTCTATTGATTTGATATTATTTTTGGTGTTACTCACACTGCCATTTGATATTTTTGGCTGTTGCTGATGGTATTGTTGACCATTGTCGTAATTGCTTTGTTGCTGTTTGCTCAAACTGCAGTTGCTGTTCGTAGTTTCCTTTGCAAGTTGCTTATCTTCTTTCTTGGAACTACTACTATGGGTAGAACTATTAGAAAGTTGCTTTTCTGTATTCGAACTACTATTCTTTCTATCCACTCTTTGTTTTTCTTTTTGCACTGCTATTGCTTGTTGTATTTGATGCGTTTGTTGCTGTTGTTGCATAGCCAAAGTGTTTTGGTAGAGATTTTGTGAAAAAGGATGTCCATAACCCATGGAAGTGGCTAAGTCCTTATACTTGTTTTGGGTTTTTTGAACAGCACTTGCATCCAAGTGCGACAAGTTATACCCTGGATAATAGTCCCACTGCCAGTACTGTGGATGTGGAGAAGCATGATAGTTAGGCATCTGATTCATTGTGAATTGAGGAGCTATTTTGTTAAGGTCAACTGTTGCGTGTGTTTGTTTTTGTTCAATGCCTTTGGTTGTTGATGGAAACTTTTCATGTTGCGACGGTGAACAGGCCATCGACGACAAAGTCAAGGACGATGTTGCAGATGTAAAAGGTATATGCATTCCTCCGTAAGTATTTGTTTCCTGCTTCACCGTAGTTGCGGTTCTAGCTAAATTGGAAGTTTGGTTCTTATTACTGGTGAAGTTATTACCATTTTTACTGTTTTGCGAGGAAAGACCAGTGTTCCACGAAGACGACGAACTGTTTGGAGATGATGATGGTGTCTGTTGTAGTTTTTCTAATTTAATTTGATCAGTTGGCTTCTTTGTCTCTGATTTTATTCGTTCAGCATTAGATTTTTTCTCTGCATCTACACAATCAGCTTGGTTTGCTATATTGTCATTGCGATTATCATTTTGTGTCTGTTTTTGTTTTGAATTGGCTTTATTTAAACATTGCAACTGAAAGTTTGTTGTTCGTCGACTTTCTTCTCGATCAAGTATCTTTTTGCTTTCATTAGATAATTTCGAAGAAGTAAGGTCGATTTGGGGAATAGAGATTTCTGGTTGCCTTTGAACTGCAACAGCTTCTACATGCTGTGAAGAAGTATTTTTTGATGTACTAATAGATTGAAACACATTCTGCTGTTGTAAGGTTTGTTGAGCAGTTTGAGTCGGTTGTTGTTTTTGGAGTTGTTGTTGTTGCGTAAGTTGTTGTTGGGTAAGTTGTTGTTGTGTTGATTGTTGTTGTTGTGTAAGTTTTTGTTGTTGGGTAAGTTGTTGTTGTTGTGCAAGTTGTTGTTGTTGTTGAGTATGTTGCTGTTGTTGGGTGAGTTGCTGTTGTTGTTGTTGTGTAAGTTGTTGTTGTTGTGTAAGTTGTTGTTGTTGGGTAAGTTGTTGTTGTGTAAGTTGTTGTTGTGTAAGTTGTTGTTGTGTAAGTTGTTGTTGTGTAAGTTGTTGTTGTGTAAGTTGTTGTTGTGTAATTTGTTGTTGTGCAAGTTGTTGTTGCTGTGTTTGTTGATGTTGTTGTTGTGTTAGCTGTTGTGTATGTTGCTGCTGCAATTGTTGTTGTGGTTGTTGTTTTTGTTGTTGTGTATGTTGTTTTTGTTGTTGCTGCTGTGGTTGTGATTGATTTTGCTGCTGCTTTTGTTGCTGGAGCAGCTGCTGTGCTTGTTGCTGTTGTTGTTGTTGCTGCTGCTGTTGTTGTTGTTGTTGTTGTTGTTGAAGTTGCTGTTGTTGTTGCTGCTGCTGTTGATGCTGTTGTTGCTGTTGTTGTTGTTGCTGTTGTTGTTGCTGTTGTTGTTGTTGTTGTTGTTGTTGTTGCTGTTGTTGTTGTTGCTGTTGTTGTTGCTGTTGGTTTTGTTTGACACAGCTTTCTTTTTGCTCGGCTACTACCACAGCTGTCATTTCGTTCGGTTGTACTTGTTGCTTTCGGTGTGTCTTATTCGGATTCATAATTTGATTCTTATTACCTTCATGAATTTCTATCTCTGAAGTTCTTGATATCACCGCTGAGGAAGCTAGTTGAAAAGATAAGTTTTGCTTACTTTGTTCTGTTTCTTTCTTCATCTCACCTCGTTCAGAAATTGTGTTGGCCGTGTCACTCTCTGCCAAATCCAGCTGCAGTGATTTTTCTGTTTGGATGGAATGTGATTTAGGAGTTTCACTGTCCTTAGAGCTGTTGCAACTATTAAGAGGAATGTCCGAGGTTTTTAGCTGCTTATCCTGTGTATCTATCTTTTTATCGATAATAACATGCGGTCTTAGAAGGTTATTACATTCGCTTAACTCTGATTGCTTTATTGTTTGTATTTCTGTGGTGAACGTTTCTTTTGGATCAGTTATATTTATAGAAACACTTTCATTTTTTGTGTCTATTACAGAGCTTTCGTGTCCAACACTGGTATTTGTAGTTTTTACAGGATCTACGCTTTTTTCATTTATAATTAAAGTGCTTTTCTTTTCTACCACTGAATTATCGCTTTGAGCGGTTGGATTTTCATCCGTTGTTTGTACCACTGCAGCTGTATCTATTTCAAGCGACGAATTATTACGAAAAGATTCACATTGCAGACTTTTCTTTGTCTTTTTTGCTACAGCATCTGATACTTTATCATCACATTCTTTTGTATCTAATTGTTTTTCTGTTGTCGCCAAGTTCTCATTTAAGGGCACATTCACAATCGATTCGACAATTGGTTGTTCTGGTTTAGGTTTATCTTCTAGCGTTGCTTTAAAATCTTCGCTTTTACTATCATCTGTTGTGCAACTATCCGAACACATCGACAAGTCTCCACGTTGTTGTGTTCCATTTCGCTTGCCTCGCAATTTAGGTGCAACATTAATAATCTTTTTTTCCTGTAGCAACATTTTTTCATTAGAATCTATTACTATCCTGTCTTTTTCATTTTTAGCAGTTAACTTTATATTTGATTCTGGTGTTACTTTATTAGTCGACTTATTTTTATCACACTTCTCTACTTCATTTGATGATTTAACTGGACTTTGAATGACAACATTGTTAATAGGCTCATCACTTGAACATGTACCGTCTAAATTAACTGAAGTACTTGGAATCTTTTTTTTATTGAAACGCTTTTTTCTATTTCCAATAGCAACACTGGCTTCTTGACTAACTTCAGCCTCACGTTTAATTGAGCTTGTTGTGTTTTCACTGATATCTAGATCAATTTCTTCGACATCGTTGTTCTCTAAGGCTTTTGAAACAATCGTAGGTTGTCTTCGATTAGCCAAACGCATTGATCTGCTTGATTTTAATTCACAACCTTGATTTATTATACCCCTCCATCTTTTTTTGCGTGTAGAGACAAGCCTTTCATGACGCCTTCGCAATAATGTTGAGACATATTTCTGCTTTTTGTCGGTTTCAATTCTGTTTCTTAGACTTAAACGTCTTTTTTTGTGTTCAACAATCACCGTCGAAAGCGGATCTCCATTTTCGACAGGAGTTTTACTTCTTTTACGTTTTAAATTGAGTTCTTCTTTAAGATTTCCATCGAGAAGGGCATTTTTAAAATTGGTTCTTTTGTCAGTTTCAATTCGAGATTGATTTCTAGCACTACTGCCAAAAGTTGTTTCAAAATATTTCATAGGGCGTGCTCGCCTTCTACCGGAAGATGTCATTTCTATTATTTCTTTGACATCAGAACCAGTATGTGAAGATGCTGTATCTTCGATTGGTGTTCTTAACGGGGTTTCATTTTTCGCCAAAATTTTTTTACGTTTAAAAGAGTTTGGCTTATCTCCTTTCACATTTGAAGTTAGTGGCATATGTTCTAATTTATTCTGTATAGCCAATTGCTGGGTTACAACTTTATTTTCCTTGGCACAGTTAAATGTTGATTTTCGGTGAGGTAAAGACGTTTCTGGGCTTTCGTGTTTTGCAATTTGAAATTTATTTGCCGTCAACGTAGACATGTTACATAGATCATCATCATCATCATTTTCGGAACCTGAACAACTAAACTTGGTCATAGTTAATGAAGTTGGTACATTTGATAGCAGTGGTGTCCATCGCAAACATTCAGGTTCAATGGGAATGCGTGTTGTTGATTTCATAACTTTTTCGTTATGCTGCATGACTTTTGTCCAATTTATTTTAATGTATATTTTATACCGGATATCACCTTTTTTTCGGCCTAACTTAACAAAATTAAGAAGTTGAAAAGCCAAGGCAATATCAGGTAGAAATAAGCCTGTTTTGTTTGCCAGATGTCTAAAAGTTATTTTGTCCTTTTTACGGTAATCGTAGAGATATTCTAAGATCACAGACTTCCAATACGCATGGTACGACACTCGACCTAAATCGGATAGTGGTTTTTCTGGAGTACCAAGTTGGCCTTCTTCTCGACTCAAAAGATAACTGAAATCGATTAAAAATCTTCCAAATCCTTGTCGTTGATACTGCGGCATAGTCATGATGCACGAAACATTGTACTTTTGCATACAGTGTTTTTCTTTGGAGAAATATCCAATCAAGTGGCAACCCTTTTTATCGTTTTTTGTAAGTATGTAAAATAGAAAGGGTTCAACGTCATAGTACAAAGTTTTATGATCCAAGAACAATTTTGCCAGCAAACAAAGATTTTGACAGTAAATTTTATTGATATTTCCATCAACTTCAAATACAGATATGTCGTCATTGCGATAGATTTCTGTGCCAGGTGGATGTCTCCAATAACATTTGTCTTGATGACGTGCTAACACCGCCTTACTTTTTGTATATTTCAAACAAAACTCACATAAAAATAGTTTAGGAAGTCTATAAGAAAATTGAAAAGTAAAGTTTTAAAAAAATTTTACTTAAATTTTTTTTTTTTGCATCATAACCTTGCATATTCTTGGGGAAATCGGCTGGAGTACCATGTTTGTATTTCCCATTTACCAAATTCAATTGCTGCTGGACAACGTTCTTGTGCTGCCAAAGCAAGAGAAGGTGGACTTAGTAGTGTAGGGTTTAGATCAGGAATAGCTAAATTTATACGTCCACTTTGATTGACAATTTCAGCTACTGCTTTTGCAGACTTTTCTCTAATAAGCCGATACATTTTGACATCTTTTTCTGTAATTCCAGGAGGCATTTGGTTTTCTGAAATTAAATTGTTAATACAAAAATAAAATGCATTTTATAGCCAACATGTAAATCATCAAAAACGAATTAAAATATTTTTTCAACAAAAAAGCGTTTTTTGAAATATGACGGATTCAAAAAAAAAATTAAATGTCTGATTTTCAATGCTACTAGCGTTTTAGTTAATTTTTCAAATACATAATTAGTTTGGTTAAAATTTTAGCTCTTTAGATATTCAGCGGTTACTAATTGCTAATTTCTATTTCCTCATAAGATCATATCTTTCGTTTGCTAGTTTGCAACTTCAACATATCTTTAGAACAATAGAAATAATCGAGACTTATTTTCTTTAAAAAGAATATTTTCTTATTATCTAATTAACGAACTACTTCCAAAGTTCAAAGTAGAATTCCACAAATTTTTGGATTCCCAAATGGAAATCTCTGCATTTATATTTCGGTCCTTGTTTAATTTGTTTCCAACCACTCTTTTTTTTGTCTAATATATTCCAAATTAGCTCTTAATATTAAGAGTGTTTTGTTGAAAAGCTGCAACCCAGTCAGTCAAAATCTAACATCTAAAAACATACTGGTACATGAACACAACTTGTTCTCCATTTAAAAAATTATTATTATTATCCTACTCAAAATAAGGCGAAGTTTTTTTTTTCATTTTATATGTTGATTTTTTGTCTTCTTTTACTACTTTGTCAGTTATGTAAATACAGTTTTGCCACATCGCTGTGGATGTTTTCTTAATTTCTTTTCCTTGGCAATGATATACATTTGTATATTCTCAGCAAAGAAATCGGGAGTTTTATATGTAAAAATAAATTTGTTTTTGTGAGATTAAACTCCGAGTTCTTATAAGTAAGTTTGGTATTAGTTGATGGAATAATTTCAAAATTATAACAAATCAAGTCACATTATGATGGTTAAAACTCTGAATTAAGCATAGGAGATATAACCCTAAAACTAATTTCATATACGGCCTTATCACACGGCTTGTCGTAATAGGTCGCAGGTTTACCTAAATATTTAGAAAAATTAGTTTAAAAGATCCCATTGAACGAAGACTAGTCGCCATTGAAGATAATGTCTCTGAAAAATTTTAAAAATGAGATTTTTTTGAAGAAACACAAAATGTATAATTTTCCACAAAAAATAACGAAACCATAAATGCATAAATTGTTCTGGTTTTTATCGTGAAGAAAACAATTTTTGAAAAGAACAGAGGTATTGATGGAAAGAAAACATCGTAAATTACAAAGTTATGGCGGACTAGTTCTAAGCACCAAGTTTTTTTTTCATTGATCATCCAGTTTGGGTAAATTGATAAGGGTGAAGGTGGTAAACTGCGTAAAGCTGTCAAATATCCACACAAAATTGACAGGTTTTCGGAGTTTACGACGAACTTAAGCGATTTAAAGGTTGTCAATGCCATCATCTTGGAAAATGTAGAACGTTTTCAACTATATCTCCAGAGATGATACATCCCAATTACGATTACGAAGGAAATCCTGAAGTTTTTGTTTTGTTTCAACATGATTTGTGGCTTTTAGAGCCTTGTCGTTTTGCTGTTATCTTTATTTAAACAACTATATCTTCAGAGATGATACATCCCAATTACGATTACGAAGGAAATCCTGAAGTTTTTGTTTTGTTTCAACATGATTTGTGGCTTTTAGAGCCTTGTCGTTTTGCTGTCATCTTTATTTAAACAACTATATCAATAAGGGTTATTATCTCATTAAATCATGCGGGCGGCATCCAGTTAAATTTTAGAGATTATTTAAAAGAATTCTGTCTGGAGTGTATCTCGACTCTCAACTCTCGAACTCATAACTCTAGCCCGACCTAAGAATCCCTAAAACCAAAAATAAAACAATACATAATTCATAAGGGGATTTATGTGTGATGATATAATGGTAGTTAGGGTACGAAGCTTTCACACTATCATATTAATATTGAATAAGTTTTGAATGAAACAACAACACTTGAAAAATCTTGGTGGTAGCTCACCCAATTGTTATTTTTTCATTCAAAACCTTTAATACAATATTTCAATTGAAAAAAAAAAACAGGTAAAATATAAATCGAATAAAGATTTCTTTACATTTTAAGCTGTTTTTAGACCGCCCAAATGGAAATTGAAAACCAAAATCAAAACAAAAATATATATCAACTAGCTCAGCATAAATGTAACACATATAGCGAGTGGCAACCAATTGTGAATAAAAAGCCAAAATATCAAATAGAAAAGTAAATAATTTTGCATCTGTTCAGTAAATACACGTAATGCATAAATAAATTAAGCTTTATAAAATTTGTTAAATAAACCAACTATAAAATAAAACAATTTATAAGCCTTTCTAAACAAAGAAAAAGCTACTAGAAAAATAAATGATTAATATTTCTTCTTACCCAATTGTAGCAGACAATATGGATTACTTAAGTCAACTGATTCATCGTTTTCAAATATATTAAACTGATGACTCTTCTCCCTTAACTGCGCAAAGTCAAGTTGATTTTTAACATCAAAAAATCCGTTTCCGAATTCAGAATCTTCTACATTACAGCATCCTGCAGCATTGAGCACGGTTTTTTGTGTAAGATAAGGAACTTCGTCATTAAGTGGCTGTGATGCAAATACATTCTTTTTTTCCAATGGCATAGATATTAACGGAATAATACGTTTTTTTACCGTAGTTGTTTTTGACATATTACCATTCTCACTTAATTCGATGGTATTCGAAGACGACGACGTGCTTTCCAAAAATATATTCTTGGAAGCGACTCCTGAATCGTTCTTGACCGTTGCTGTTAATGTCGAGTTTAGGATAGAAGTTGTATTTTGTTTGAAAATATTTCCTTTCTCTTGTAAGTTTGGGGAAACATTGTCCTTTTCAAAGCTTTTAAATGATCTTCTAGTATCCTTGGGACTTTTTGAACTTTCTGGACAAAATGATTCGACTGTTCCAACATTATTTCCAACATCTTTACTTTTTATATTGGTACGTGAATAATTAGAAGTTGTAAATATGTGCGACAAGCCATCGAACAAACCTTTAAGCTGAGTATTTTTTTTTTTAATTTCTTTAGATGTTGATGATGAGCTATTTCCTTTAGCAAATATATCAACTTCCTTTTTAGCAACGGCTGCAAACCCCCATACATTCTCATCTTTGACATTCGAATCATCGCTTTGAAACATATTACATTTAAGCTCATCCATTCTCTCAGTTGTGTTTGATGAACTTTTCTTGCTGCTACGAGACAATGTCATTTCTGATTTGTCACTCTTTTCCGTATTATCGTCACCGTCATCATCGTCGTCACCGGACGAAGAACTTTCACAGCTGCTACCGCTAGAGTCTGTAGAACTGCTCGATGAGCAGGAGTCTGAAGAACTAGTATCGCCTTCATCGTCATCATCGTCGTTGTCGTCGCTCGATGAACATGATGACGATGTTTCTGAAAGCTTTCGCTGACGCTCACAATGAGTTGGGTCCAACTTAATATCTAACATTTGTTGCATGGGACTATTTGAAGATCCTTTCTTGGTTTTAAGTGAATTTTGTAAGCCCATTCCAGCTTTTACGATTCGATCGCTATTAAAAGCCGAATGCCTGAAAAACTTTTGCTTTTCTTTTGACATTTTGTCATTTTTCTTAATGTCTTGATACTGAAATGATGTTGAAGTGGATGGTTTACTTTTCATATCTCCAAAAAGAGTCTGTACATGTTTTCTTTTAGCGTTAGATAGCAGAACATGTCTTTTATTATCTTCACTCCCACAATCTGATAGATAATTGTCTTTTGTTTCTGTTTCTATGACGTCATCTGTCTCGTCTTTCTTTATATTCACCATAGATGTTCTGGAAGCCCTGGGAATATGAGAAAAAAAATTCAATATAGTGGTAAAACGCTTTGTTTTATTCTAACCATCTTTTAACAGTTGTGTTATCAACGCTTTTTGTGATATTTCTCCGCGGATGAGATTCCAATAAATTTTTATTATTAGAGTGTCTTTTTTTGGCGTTCATTTGATGCTCCGAGCAATGATTACACCTATACAAGACATTAAAAACAAAACGCCCAATTAAAGAAAGATACTTTAAAATTACTTGAAGTTACCTCCATGGACACTTGGGTTTTTTATCTGACACAGGATTAAGGCAAGTTAAGTGAAAACTTTTCTGGCATAGGTAGCAATCGAGCAAACAAGGGCCTTTGTGACGATCGTTGCAAGAATCACAAGTTTTACACTTGTAGCAATGCCATTTGTTGCCTTTTGTAGACAAAATATAAAGAAGAACCTGCGATTGTGAGTTACATTTGCCGGCAATATTAGCACACGTTGTATGCAGAGACATTCCACATTTATCACATGAGCTTAAGGGCTCAGGAATACCGCTTCCATTTCGTTCAGAGGTTCCACAGCATTGAGAACACATTGAGTCACCCTGCAAATGAGATATGAATACATTATGAAAGCAAAATTATTTTTTTTTCGCAACAACTCACATGATTTATTCTTTCTGTTACGCTTTCAGCAGTGGCTGCAGATTTGCGGGGTGTTGTCAATGAGCGTCCTTTTTTGTAAAGCTTACCCTCTTGAATTAAAAAACCTGCATCTATTGCCTTTCTTATGGAGCTTTTTATTACAAGTTTTAAATCCGTATCAGTTCCTAATTCAATATTATTAAATTTTTGTACATAGTTTTCTATGCTTTTAAATGTTGATCCTTCACATTCTCCTAAGTCGTGTACAGCTTTTGCTACGATCTTGCATAAATTTGTATTTTTCTCTATAGTAATTTTTCTTTTTGCCATCGGTGCTTTATAAGAATGCAAGCCTTTGTTGTATACCTTTATCACAGCTCCAGAATTAACAGCTTCTTCAAGCTTATCAGCGACAATGTCTTCATGAAACTTATGATGGCTGCCAATTGCTTGACATATTCTTTGGACGCTTGGTCGCTGTTTCTGCGAACGAATCTTAGCAATGGCATCCAATATCCATTGATGCCACACATCTTGGCCAATTTCCTGAGCTGATTCCCGCATGATTATATTTTTATCCTGAAAACATTTTTTTTTATAATAAAGAACTCATGTGTGAAAAATCTTAGTGGTGTGGCGGCTTTAATTGGATGAAACGATGTTACACCTGTGCTAAGTTATAAAAATAAACAAAATAAAAAATAATTGGGAAAAAAGAAAAAATCAAATCACTCTGTCATTTTAAGTTTTTATTATATTTAAAATTGGATTGGTTATATTTTTATCGGATTTTCAGTCAGCATTTAAGTCATTTGTTAGGTTTCTAAGAGATAATTAAAACAGTATAATGAACTGAACAGATGCAAAATTTTTCAAAAAAAAAAATATAAATATTTAATATGTAGTTTTAATAAACGTGTTTTATAAAAGATTACATAAAGTTTATTTTGTTGTCAAGCAGGCGGCCAAGTATATAATATTTTTTAAGAATTGGAAAAAGCTAAAAACATTTTTAAGGGGTCTAAAACTTGATGCTCATTGAGGTGTCTTCTGATCGCGTGAAAATCTTAAAACGTCGACTTAATAATAGTGCCTAACATTCTGTATAAACATTCAGCTGAAAGAATAAAGTAGAAATATAATATTCTGAATTTTATATAAGCAATTGATTTAGATACATATTTAGATATCAGGATAAAATATGAAGAGTTGATACTTGCCAACATATGGAGTGAGGGATTCTCGGCGAATAATCGAATCGCTCGGTTCTGACTACGATAATAATTTGTCTATTCAATTCTTCTTCATTTTAGGATTAGTTTTTTTTTTTAAATTTTGACTAATTCCTTTTATAAATCGACCCCATTCCGCAATTTCATTGCAAGCAACATAAAAAATAAATTTCAATTAAATTATTTATTTAATTTCTTCGAAGCACTTAAACTAAATTTGTAGTTAAGAACTTGTCTACAATATCCAAACTTTAGGCTTAAATGATTTTATTGGCAGTAAAATTTCGTTTACCACAAAATATGGCTCAAACCATAATTCGACTAGGGCTCGATATGTTTTTATTTAAGAAATCAAAAATAGCATTTTCACTTTCAAAACGAAATATTGGGTAGGCTCCAGAGTAAGCCAGGTCCAGGTCCTTGCAAGAGTCGATTAGAAGTCCGGTAGAAGAAAACTAACTCGCGCTAAAAAAGCAGAAAAATTTCATTCCAGTGCCACTGACTTCGTGGCGTTGAGAAAATAGATCTAATTCAGATTGACTGATCAAAAATTCAAAGAAAATTGATTACAGATTCCTTTCTCTGTTTGTCTCCCGAATTACGGCAAATGCACAGATGGTTAAGCAACAATAGAAATATTAAATTTTCTTCAAATGATTTGAAGAATCGCAACTTCTTGTCTGGCCTGCTCTAATTATTTCTATAAACTCCAATGTGAACTGGCCAGATAGATTGACTTTGAAATCAATGTTTAGGATCGCAAACTCACGCCCGCATTGTTGAACATTTGTAGAAGTTGATGAAGCCGAATTAATAGAATAAACAGATGCCAACTTTCTTCGAAAAAAGCTGTGTTCCGGTTCTATTTTGTTTCTAGTTTGAGCTTGAAAGAGATTCGCAAAACAAGTTATTTCAAAAGACGTAAAAATATTTAAAGATTCGAAGAAAATTCCTGAGTCGACCCCAAAGATATTCGCCGGGCGGCAAAATAGTTAAGATCTTTAACAATACACTGTGTGACAGTGAAAAACTGTGGAGACGAGGTAGAATTTGCATGTCCTTTCGAATAAACAAAGAATGCACAGTGTTGAATGTAACGCATTTAAAAACAAAAAAAAATCACTCGAACCGAAACTTCTATATATTTTCGAACTAAAAAAGAAAAATTATTGAATAGTTAAGGTACCTACCTATAAGAACAAAGTTTTTCCAATTTCTAATTTTTTTGATAAATTTTCAGGCAAGAATCAATAAATAGGAGATTCCAGATTCGATTAATCAAGAATTGTGAGAATCAGTTTTTTTTTTCCTTTTTTAAATAAAATCTGAAAACTAATAATAAAACGAAATAAAAATTATCTATCTAAATATACAAAATGTACTTTCTTAACTTAACTATTTATGTTTTTTTAAGATTTTCAACTACAACATGTGCCAGTTCTCAGGAAAAGTACCAGTACATGGCATGATTTTTTTTATCGATATTTTTAAAGTAGGAACTAATGGATGCAAGTGAGGTTTATAGATATCTAAGATAAATGTAATAATATAGAAATTCACATGTAATGAAAGCCATTAACTACTTGAGTTTTAACTTATAATTTGTAAATTAGTACAGGCTCATATGACGTAGATTAAAAAATGCAATGCAAATCAATTGCTCTTGACGTTTATAGTTTCTCTTGAATTAGTTGAACTGCGCAGTACAATTGTTGACTTTTTTTTATTTTTAATAAAACCTAAAAAAAATATCACACAAATTAAATAATATGTATTCTTTCACCAGTTTACTTCAGGATTAGATTTAATATTTTGTAGTTGGTTATGCAAGGAAAGCTTTGTTTTCTATTGAATCATTTTTAGTATCATTAAAACAATCAATGGATATTAATTTTTGTTCATTATATTTCTATGTACCTATTTTTGTGTGTAGTTTGTTTTTAGTAATCTTTCAGAGCCAGGAGATTGGTATAAAAGAAATATCAAATATGATGCACTGAATAAATTGAAACACATTTTTTTACTTTACAAAAATTAAAGTATAAATTAAATTTTTCTTGTCAAAAAAAAAAAAAAACATTAAGAAAAAATAACATCACATCAGACTGAAACGTATTCCGCCATTTTGTTCCTTCAACTTAACCTTAATAAGAAAAAAAAACTTAGGGATAACTGGAAACAGGGAATTAACAACTTGCTTTGTCCACTAATTAAATTTGTAAATTTTTTATTTGATATTGCACTATTTATTTCACCGTATAATTTGTACCTTTTTTCCACTTGACCTGCAGCAATACAAAATACTACACAAATTTGTTTAATAGATTGATGTTTTCACACCAATAACTGATTTGACAATTTTTTTTTTACACCATTTACACTTTATTTCCAATTAATTTTAAAATAAGTTTTAACAGATATAAAAACAAAATATTAATACTTTATTTAGTCATTAGTTTACGAGATAGAAAATGGATTTATTTGATTAAAAATTGTGGATTAAAATCAATAAATCTTTCGAAATGGAAAAATGGAGAAATAGAACATACATACATGAACGATTTCACAGTAGGCGTTTTCCTTTGGAGGTGGCGAAGTATTTTCGAGTAGTTGAAAAGTAAAATCTAGTACTTTCGCCTTCTCATGTTTTTGGCGTGTTTGGAAATGTGAAGTTTCTTAGTCCCCTTTCACACGGCGTAGTGCCGGGTTACACGCGCGCAAAAAAGAATTAATTCTCGAAAGAGAACGCGTGACTTTTAGAAAGAAGGAAAGAGATGGAAAAAATGCCAAGATTCGTCTTTTTCCTCATTTTCAGATATGAGTTTTCTTTCATTCTTAAAAGTTAAAAGGTTCTTTTGACAGACATTTTCATTTCTATTTGACTGTGAAGGATTATGTATACAACAAATTGTTTGTTTTCTTCCTCTATTGTCAAATTTTTAGTGGGCATGCAAACTCATTTTTTTCTGTGTGTATGCACAAACGTAATTCTTTTTTGCGCTCGTGTAACTAGGCACATAGACATTAATAACTACAGGCACCTAAGCTGGTATTACTTAATCGGTATTAGTTGGGAATCTCTGGAGTCCCTTACTTATAAAATAACACCCGAGAAAAATTTTAGTTCTGACCAATTCCTTCTATCAAGGGGAGTGGAGTCAAATGTATATGTTGTTTGGAGAAGTAATTTGTGACGTTTAGTTATGACAGCTGATTATTTCTCACATTTATGCAAATATTTAATGGGGTGCTCATGCAAACGGAAAATTATATCTTTCTGCAGAGCCGAAAATGATCTATTTGCATGAATACCCTTTATAAATATGCGTTACAACCTCTTGGTGGGAAAAGCTGTTTAAACCTTTAAATCAATCTAAAATGAGCAATGAAAATCTCTATTGCATACTTTTTGTCAAATTTGGGGAAAAGTAAGCGAATGGAGTTAAGGCTTTAACGTAATTCAATTAAAGAAAAACAAGACATACGTCGAACCTCGATGCAATAAAAGCCGGCGAATATTTTATTTTTTTTTCCGAAGAAATGAAAAATGAAAATTATTGTTTTATGTGCTTTTAAACGATAAATTTTAAAAACCAAAATTTATAGATTTAGTCGCAGTTAAAAAAAAAAAAAAACTTTTTAAAAGCATAATTTACTTTTTTTTGCTTTAAATGTTTTCTTTTTCTATTTTGTTTTTATATTCCAAATGTTCTAATTTTAGTTTTTTGAATTCTCAACTTTTTTCAATCAATTTGCGCCTCTTGATTTTGATTACTCTTCCAATGAGAAAGCTGTTAACATTTGTTTTTATTCTGACGCCCAAGCAAAAACCTAATTTCTTTTTATTTCGCACTGGAACTTCGAATGGAAATGTTTATGGCTTGTGCTGTTTATAGCACCAATCTAATATAAATATTTAATTTTCCTTCTGACGGTGTTTTGAATTTTGATAAATAAATGCTTTATAACATTTTATATTGAAAGAAAAAAAGTATATTTGTACAATTTTGTAATTCAAAATAAGTTATATTAGTTGTATTAAGTAAATATTACCAGAATGGAAGACATCGAATATCTAGAAGAATATGAGGATTTAATTTTGCCTAGTAAGTACTGAAATACTTATTGTTTTCGTTTAAAGCGTTGAATTATTTTTTTATTGTATGTATTATTTATAAAAAAGCCATTAATCCAAAATTTGTGAAGATAAACATTAAATTTTAAAAAAATCACGCCTACTTGATGCAGATACATAAAAAAACCCATAGAAAAAAATGTTTATTTTATTTATTTTCAAAAGTTTCCACTGGACCCTTCCACATAATATCCCTAAATTTAAGAATAATAGTGGCTTTACTCTTGTTAGCTTCAAATGTGCCCCGTTTCCACAACTAATGAGTTTTTTTTTATCCAGTAGTTGCTGATTGTAAAAGTAATGCCGAAACAAAGTTTGTCAATCATATTTCAAATGCATTTATATTTGTTTAAATATTTAAGCAGGCTGATTTTGCTCATAGATACCTATGCCAGTAGTAAAAAATATGGCGGGACGCCTGGTAGATGTGAAACTATTTTAGATTCTGACGACGAGTTTGGTAAATACAGATGTTGCTCTATGCAAACATCGAAGTTCATTTTTCTTAAAATGCCGACATCTTGAAATTCCCAAACGTTCGCTTTTCGTAATGACGGCCTAAAGCCTAAACTTGACCGACCATACTTTTCGTAACGTTGAAGATGCGCTCAGCTCGAATCTGACCTTAGAACCAATCTAGCATGTCCGGTACCGGTTATCGAGATATTTGCTTTTATATTATTTCCTGAGGAAATTTTTATCTAACAAATTGGTTGGTATACAAATAAGAAAGTATAAATCTTTCCTTTGTTGAGCACCATCCCACCACATCATCTTAAGTCTTTAGTTCGATGGGAGGGAATTTAGTGTTACCGCCTTCCTCTCTAATTTGTATGTCTCGATTTTCATTATGTTTGCATTTTTAATTAGAATTTAAAGGTGATAAGCCGTTTCTCATAAAATTGTATTTAGCTAACAAACGACTTTTTTTCAGAAACACTTAACTACTCAGAAGAATTTCCTGTGAATGCAATTGAAGAAGATTTTTTAGATGAACCAAGCAGTGATTTAAGTAAGTATTAAAATTTTTACGTTTTTGGGAATTAAATTAATTCTTAATCAAATTAAATTTACCATTCTGCTGCAAAAAGTTGTATTTAAATTGTAAAACTGTGAATTTTTATTTACAAGATCAATTTATTTTTCCAAATGGGTTAATTTAATTTGAATTTAATGTGAAAGGACTGTAGGAGTGTAGTAGGTGTCTATCTTTTTTTTTTTTGTAGATGTATGTATATATGTATAGATAGATAGATAGATAGATGGATGGATTAATAGATGAATGGATAGATAGATAGATGCATATATTGATAGACGGATAGATAGATATGTAGATACGAAGGCGGTCCCAAAAGTATCTGAACCAACAATAAAAACACCAACATTTTTGTAGAATAAATCTTTATTTGTCCACGTAGTCATAAGAACTACGGTTTGTTTAACTACCTTATTGTTTAGATAAAGAAAATTTTCCGATTTAAAAAAAAATCAACGGTTATAAAACCTGCCGCTGTGCTAATTCCAATATTGAAAAAATTGACATTACTAACTACATATCCGGAACATGAAGAGCTATGGGAAAGCTTCCTAAGAACTGAAAAGGACCTTACCAAAATTACAAAAGGAAGTCAAAGATCATTTTGTTGGTTTATACAATAAATTAAATGCGTTGGCTCCAAATGACCAAAGTGTATTCTTAGACCAAACTGGTGCAATTACTCTTGGGTAACAAGAAGGCAACCAACTCTTGCTCTTTCGACAGCTCAGGAGGCGGTTTGGATCAACAGCTCAAGCAAGAACTTAAAGCAAAAAAGTTTTTGCACAAATCGTCGTTTATTGTGATAGCAAAAGTGTTCAAAGCTTGGCATTTGCAAACACCTTTCATGCTAGAACTTAGAACATGGATGTTCGGCATCATTTAATTTGACAGCATATTGAATAGAAAATTATTTCTTTAAGTGTTTAGTTTGACTTTGTAATGTTTGAAAAAAAATGTGTTTTTATTACTATTTTTGTTTTGATATTCATTGCTCTTTTCTTTTAAGTCAATAAGAGAAACCCCAATGGTCTAAGGGCGAAATTTGAATAGCAAAAACAACTTTATTTTAAATACAAATTAAAGAATAGATTTCTGACTTTAAAACATGCTTTTGCATGCATGCCTTTTTAGGTGTTGCCGTTGGTTTTATCTTGTAAACTGCTCTAATTCAGGATTTTGATTTGTCTATATTGGCTTCGGTAATCGGAAGAATTTCTTTTGTTTTCTATCCTGCTCTCATTGAAGATATTTTTTACCATCCACATGATCTTGTCTGGATTTACCTTCAACGTGTAATATAAAAGCAAAATAAAGGGAACTTTCCAAAATTGCTTTTGTATTAATGAGTAAAAATTAAACAAAGTAATAGAAAATGTTTTTAATTGATGAAAATAGATTATGATAACAGATGATGATTCCGTAGATTATATTTCTTTCAGTTTTTGGTTGAAATTGATAATTGGTGTGAAAAGTATATAGCGTTTTATTTAGGGCTGTCGGGACTGAATGTATTTTTCTCTCGAAACGTTTTGGCATCGGGAGTAAATATTTCAGGAGAACTACATAGGTTTTTCGCCAAATTTGTGTGTTTTATGTTAGTGAAGATAAGAAAAATCCCGAGGAAAATAGCCCATAGCCTCATGGCCCTTATTATTTCTTTCCTCGCTTTTGTTTGAATATTCTACTACAGTACACAAAAAAGTTCGAATGCAAAATTTATTATTTTATTTGTTTTTCAGATCCTGAGTTACTTTCAGAGGCTCCGGAATGCGCAGACAGGATATCACGATGTTCTCCCGTACCAACTACCATAACAAACAAATCCGATCTAATTAAAATTGTGAGATATTTGTTTTGTTGATAATTATATAAAACTAGATACTTATCTATGGGAGATGAGCTCTTAGTATGAATTTTAATATTTAATTTGACACGCTTTTTCGGAAGTATAATACTGGACAACTAAAAAAGTGATAAGTCTTGAAGTCCATTGATTTTTGGATAATTTTTACTTTTTTTCAGTTCTTAATATAAATTTAGAAGGATTTTAATTTTGAACGCCTATTGTGGTCTTTTAGAGTTTGAAAGGAAGATTTTTCTAAACTATATAATTAAAGTTAAAAATTGTTTGAATGATAGAATATAATGGTAAATCGTACGTACCGGAAATCCATATTACTTTGGATGAAAAAACCTGAAGTTACCATATCAAATTTTTGAACTCCACTTTATTCTACTCCCAATCTATAAAGATACAAGTACTTAGGCATGTAATTTACAAATCTTAAATCTCGCCAATCTCATTCCTTTGTCCATATACAAATAGATATTAATATGAAATCCTTTTGGCAAAACTCTGGAAACTACAAAAAATACAACAAGTCTTAATCACAATCGCCATCATTTCCAAATGAATAATTAAAAATATTATCAACAATATCTTCTATCTCATTTTATAAATGAACCATACACAAAAAAAAACTGTTTAAATGTAATTTAAAACTAAATTAGAAATTCCAATATAATGTTAAGAATCTATAAAAGAATCTCTCCTTAGAAGAAGAAAAAACCAAGCCCCATAAATTTATAAGAGACAAATGTCCATCATTGACTTTTTTTCATAATTTTTTGTATATAGATTAACACTGAATTAATAAGAACACCTACAAAGGTTCCAAACTCTAATAAAGGTCGGTATACTTCAGTCAGACATTTCATATAAAAATAACCTATATTAAATTAACTTTTAGGAGTTTCGATATCCCAAGATGCACAAGACCTACAAAATATATATGATAGAAAAAATGTATCATTTCTTGATAGAATAACTAAAAACCCTGTTTTACAGAGGCTTGATAAATATAAGAGTGTTGCTACTGTTAAACCAACTCTTCAAAAGGTGGTTGTAATTATTCGTTCTTCTTTTTATGTTATAAATCAATTAAAAAAATTATCATCTTTCAAAGAAAATCTTGAAGCCATCCTCAATAAGTTCACCCTTTGCATCAACTGACACTAAAATTCAAACTATATCCAACCCAGAATGTGAGCCGAAATCAGATTTAAATGTTCCTAATAAAGGTAACCCCTTCTCAATGTAATGTTATAAGTTATTAAAATTAACTTTATTAATTTTTAGTAATAGAGGATGATTCCTTTCTCGATTACGCTGTTGAAAAACATGGAGTTGATGAATTCAATATTGAATTTAATCTGGAGACCGCGGAAATATCTGATATTTGTTCTGATTCGTTAAATTGTAAGTTGTTGCAGAAGGTTGTCTGGATGTCGAATAATGCACACAAAATTTTAGTTTCAGATGACTACAGTGACGATATTTTTGGATTGGATACGCTTTTGTCATCTGAAAAGGTTACACCACAAAACCTCAAAAGGAAAAATAACCATAACAATAATTTGGAAATTGATCATAAGAAATCTAAATATGGAAACAGTTTGGATTCTTCTAAGCAAATGCAAAAATCAGGTAAATTTCCTTTTTTCTTTTAAGCTACACATATTTTCAAAACTCATTTATTACAATTATTGCTCTTTATAACTGAATTGTTATAAGTTTTAAAAAAATTAAAACATGTTTTTCACTTTCGAAAACACTGTAAATTTCCTTTAAATAAATTTATCATTGCTTTTGTAATTGTTAAAACTTTCCATAATTTTTTTATAAAGTCTATACATAGTTTCAAACTCAAAATAAAAAAAAAAACAAAGTTCAGATTACGTTACAAGCTTAAATCCACCCGCTTCGATGCGTGCTAAATAAGGATCTATAACTAGAAAACCAAAATCTCGAAAGAAAACATCTAGAAGGACAATATCAAATGCAAAAATTTAGAATAACAAAACTCTAGAAAACAAAAGCAACTAATGCATAAATCATAGAATGAAACGATCTCGAAAATAAATTCACTTTTTAGACAAACCTTAGGATTTGCGCGCCAGTTGTACCTTCAAATATTGAAAACGTTCAACAATTGTTTTCTTTCAAAATTGGCGTATTTTTTAAGCTATGCATCATCTTGATGATAGTACTATAGGTTCTATATACAATGGGCATGCTCTAGTTCAAGGTCAAAATACTCAGATTCTAATAAGGCCAAGTACATAAGGTAGTGCATAATATGCTTGAACCAGCATTGAGAAACAGCTTACCTGCCGAAATCAGTGAACCACGTTTGTAAAACTAACTTGTAAATATTTTTAAAAATAAATTCTCTCGTTTTTTCTAGATGCTGGAGTTTGAGATTTTGGTACATTCTAGATTTTTGCATTCTAATTTTTGTTCTAGATTGTGTCCATTCGAGATCTTTGATAACTTAACTATCCCGCGAAATAACTATTAAAACACGTGTAAATATTATTATATATGTATCGGTTTAAATTTTTTTTCATGTACGCAAAAGTAACCGGAATTTATTAAAAATTTAGTAAAAATCACAAATTTGAGTTAATAATTAATAAATATACGCTTAAATGATTACCTTCTTGTTCTTTTAAGTCTCAATATCTGATTGCCCACGTATTATAAGCTACATAGTATTATAAGCTTGTACTAAATGTGTGATATATATTTTGTATATAAATTTATATTATACAAACTTCATACCTTTTTTAGGTAAAAATAACGTAACTGGGATATTTTCACCGAAATATTCAATAAATTCAAGGCATCCTATAAATGTGGACAAAAAGAAAAGTAACATACCTTTTGAAAAGAGAAAAATTAACTCAAACGGAAAGAAATCCAAGCTGGTTGTTAAAAAGAATGGAAAAAAATTTGTATTTCCCGATAGATCTAAATTTTCTCTTAAAAATTTAAATAACTCAAGTAATGTCGAAGAGGAAAACCAAACAGTTTTAGCAACTAAAGGAATTAATGTGGCACCACAAGCTTTAATTAATCAAAATGCCGGGGAGACAAATAAGGACTTCTCAGTTAGTAATATCAAAAACACATCACTAAAAATTCCTTTAGAAAAACAAGAAAATCTAAAGTCATCAACAAACCTTGATCTAGAGAAGATAAATGAAAAGGATATAGTTATATTTTCAAGTCCGAAAAATATGAAAAAAATCGACTTCGGAACACCAATTCATCAAATTGCAATAACACCTGCCAAAAGCACCGGTTTAACATTTGGACAATTTAGTTTAAAGTCAATAAAGCCACCTAGTAACCTCAAAATTAAAGAAACTCCTCCAAAACAATCAGCACTGCCACATTCTGAAAATAAAGACCAAAATAAACTTGATAAAAAAGCAAATAAAACGTATATTGAAACTGAAGAATGCTTGAGCATTTCAGACAAAAATAATACAATTAATTTACAAAAAAACGAATCCGTTGTAAAGTATAAAAGGGCGAAAGAAAGCCTCGAACAAAATGAGCTGGTCTCAAATTCAAATGACAAAGTGTTAAGAACTTCGGAAAATGTTGATAGTTCCCCTGGCAAGAATGATAGTGCTTTTGTAAAAGCAACAGACAAAACATCAAATAATAAAAATGAAATTATAAATGTAAATGACATAGCCTCACAGGAAAAAGCTCTGGAAAAATTGTCTAAGGAATATGTTTATTCAACAAACAACACAACAAATAATAAAAATAATAACACATTTTATCCTATTGATAAAAGCTTGAAAGACCTTTTCAGCAAAAACGATTCTGTGTCAAAAAGCTTCTCAACTGAAGAGAAAATTTTAGAAACGTTATCAAATGATTTAGATAGATCTTCCCTTAGTAAAAATGAAAATTCGTTACAAAAACAAGTCCCGAGAAATATAATTAAAGAAAATTTGCATTCAAATAAAGTGAATGAAACCGATTCCTCAATGGAAAAATGTGTCGAAAATAACTATTCGAAAGCAAATGTCCTTGAGAGACACGAACCGTTACAAAAGTCGGAGTATGTTGTAGATTTTCCTGTAACTGCAAATAATGACAACTCGGTTTCAACGGAAAAAACTTATAGAAAAGGTCTTAATCAATTCTTAAAACAAACTATTGGTGCAGATCAAATAACGGCAGAAAGCTTACAGAACTTTTCCAAAGATAAATTTTTGTTGAACGCAAATCTTCCAAGCAGTCCATTGAATGAAGAAACGGTAAGATGTTTATTTATGAGAGTAGGTATGACTATCTTTATTTTGGTTTAGTTTTTAAACATAATGTTTTTCTGTTAGGAATAATGTTAATTCATGAAAATTATTATTCATGAAAAAATTGTAATTATGGCAAGTGCCATAAATAAATCCACAAAATAAGTAACCATGGTTCGATTTTCACGTCATTTTATGTCCTCCCCAATTTACATTTGAGAAACCGAAGAGTAATTGAGTATCAAATATTCATTGTTAATCTTCAATTTTAATAAATCTCTACAAACATTCATAGCTCGACTCTGGATGTGTGTGAAAAAGTGAAAATTTTAAATTAAAAACATAAAATTAATAAGTTTTGAGATTAAGTTCCACTTTTGCAAAGCCATCGGAAATCGAGAGTTGGCCTTAGTTGTTGTTTAATATCACTAAGGGTGTATTAGATTTAATTTATCAAAATTTGAAATTATTTCACATGTTTTATGGAATCTAGCCTAAATACCTTAGATAAAAAATAAAAGACAGTAGCCATGTGGCTAATAAATAGTGGTACAATATCAGTGCAAAACTCTGGTCAATTTTAAAATTTTAATTTTTAACCACTGTTGTATATTAAAATGTTATTTTATATATGTTTATAATGTTTCATACATACATTATCATGCTTTATCATTTTTCTCAAAAACACTTGGTTTAAGACATTGTTTTTTTTTTAATTTTTTTTTATATTGTTTCTTAACTGTTTAAATATTTTTTATTCAAAAAATTAGGTTAGTAACAAGAAACAGCCATTGGCAAACATATTTAAACTGCGTGGCTTTGATATTAGACTGAGTAAGAATATTGTTGCAAAGCTGTTGAAATCTGAAGAAACCTACACTCACCCAAATGTACGAAAAATATTAGATGAAACTAACGACTTAAGCAAACCAGATATTCTGATTTCAGAAAATAATGTTGTGGACTCGACTTCAATATGCGCGCTATCGATAAATTCTGATCTGCTTCCTAAAGAATCAGTTGAACTCCTAGATACAAAAAATAAATGTAAAAGAGGGAGAAAGAAAAAGAATATTCAGCAAAACTCATCGACGCAAAGAAGTTTAAAGTCTATCGCGCTATTGCCCGATACCACAGAGAATATTATTTCAAATGTAATCTGTCCGCCCGACGGAATTACTACTGACAAAGAAAGAATAAATGTTCAAACCTTGCCAAATGGTTTAGATATTGAAAGAACACATTTATTACCCACACTAAATTTTAAGAATGATCTTCCACCCAGAACACAAAAATTACCTTGTCAATTGGTAGATAAACCGAATGTTTTGCTGCCAACATCTGCAGAATCTCTAAGTTCTGATCTAGATAAAAAGTGGGAAGGGAGTTCGCTCCCAAGAAAAAATACCAGACTGACAATGCTCAAATCAAAAGAGAATAGCCAGCCTAAAGCAAACAAAATACCTGTTAATGTTAAAGAGAAACAAAATTGCCCGAAAGGTAAGCTGTGAAAAACTGATATTTTTACTTCTTTTATTTATTATTTCTTTTATTTATTATAGATTTACTTGACCTTCTTTGCAATCTTGTTAATATAAGCTGGATAAAGCGGATTTTAGCTCGCGGGTAAGAGCCCGCTTTAACCAGCTTATATTAAGTTTACTATTTGCTATAATTCGAATATGTATTTCTTATCTTATATATTTATATTATTATTTCTCATAGAACTTACGGAAAAGTCAATCCCTGTGGATTCAGCAGACAATTGCACATCTTATCAAGCAACCGTTCAAGAAAAAAGTACAAAAAGCCTTAGCGATATTGAAATCGTGGAACCAAAGAAAGAACTTAATGATGAAGCGGGAGTTTTACAATTTACGCCAACAAATCTTTTAACAAACGATTCCTTTTTAGGTGAAATAAAATCAAATGAAAGTGCCGAAACAAACATCAATAAAAGAAACACAGATTCAGATATGTGTACAAATTCAAAAGATACATTTGGAAACAACGAAATTAAATCAAAGCCTACCATTTTCGAACTTCCAGCGTTCATTGTGATGAAAACAAAAGTTATCACGAGAAAAGATCTAGAAATCAATAAAATACTTAACCCGCCGTTAGTTAAACAACAAATAGATACAGAGTCAGAAAATTGTATGACGGAATCAGCTATAAAATCAGAACGTCCCGAGTTCAATTCTGTTTGTGCAAATATTAATTCACTGCTTGAACAGAATGCCAATTATTTAAAATTTGCATCTGGGTCTGAAAGACTAACACGAATGAACAATGTTCTTGGAGACTATTCAATTTCTGTGGAAGATGCCAAATGCACTTTGAAGTTCTTGCAATCATACTTGTCCTCTGGCCCAAGGGACAAAGGTATTAAAACAAAGGGTCAGCAATTCATTCCGATCTACGATAGCCAAAAAAAAATAATTGGATATCGGAAAAGGACGATACATGTGAAGCCTCTATCTTCTCATGAAAGCACTAGAAGAATAACAAGAACAATGACTCAGCATCCCGTCACTGTTACAACAGTGAATGTCAATCGGGATGCACATATGTTCGAAAATGACGCAGGACTTGTACCGAAAATTGAACCGGTCTTTTCAAACGTTGGCGAAAGCGAGCTCATAGTTCCAGACACAACTGCCAATGACATTTCTATTAAAAATGAAGAAAACCACATGGAATAAGTCGTAGTAATTATAAAATAAGTGTAATAAATTGTTCAAAAAATATATCATTAAAATATTTAGAAGATACAAAATATTTGTTTTTGATTTAACTATGAACAATGTTCATACGTATTGTACTTGTTTTCCGTTCGACAAACCCCTTCCTTTGTTATTCTGATCCTTAGCAAACTTACAGAGACTGACATGAAAATGGGCCACCCAAAAAAATCTTTTTCATGGAAAATGCTTGTTTCAAAAACATTAAAACACCAAATGTTAAACCAGATCAGATGATAGAGTTACCATTTTGAGAAAATCGAATAAATGATGATGAGTTTGGGGAACAGAGCTAACTTCTGAGTCGGAGTACCTTAAATTTTAATTGAAGGTATTGTGGAAAAAAATCATTAGTTACATAGATATTTTGAAAATCAATTTGCAAAATAGATTTCAAAATTTTGGGAATAAAAATACTTTTCTATCTTCAAGCAATTTTCTATCAAATCAATGTTCATTAAGAGTGGCTCAGGTACGGTGTTTTTTTTTAACAATAACGAGAATATGTATTACAAACAACAAAAATTTCTTTAAATAACTGTAACTTTTTATTTATTTGTTTAAACAAAAAATAGTAATGATCAAATATGAAAATTTATTACCAAAAAATTTGATGTCTCATTTTTGACTGTACATTGGAACCGAGATATTTGCAAGTAATCGAAAAATGGTAAAAAAAAAAACAATTTTTTAATAATTTTGGTAAAAAAAGTTGTTAGGTGATGCAAATTTGGATTCAAACCGATCTCCCGAACATTAATAACGCTTGCCAACATAAACATCCGCAGGCCCCACCTCCCCTGAAAAATACCACGTTTCCGAGATATTTTTAATTTTTAACAATAAACTTCTGAAAAATACGACAATTTTAATCACGTTTTTCTATTAAAATCTACGTTCCCTGGGAAAAATCCATCTATGAATGCCAAGCTTTGAAACGGGATTGGAAAAAGAGATGCGGTGAGAAAAAAGGTGGGCCTCAATAGAAAAAAGTGAATAAATCTGTCGTATTTTTCAAAAGTTCATGGTAACAAATGTGCTGGCATGCTTGACCTATTGAATAAGAAGTATTTCATTGATTAAGAAGTATTTCATTGAATAAGAAGTATTTCTTATTCAATGGCTTGACCGGTATATTTTATGACGTTTCTTTTCTTCTTCACCCAACCTACCTTAATTAATGATCTCGCAATTTGAGGAAAGCATGCTTGACCAATTGAATAAGAAGTATTTCTTATTCAATGGCTTGACCGGTCCCTTTTATGACGTTTCTTCTCTTCATCATCCACCCTACCTTAATTAGTGATCTCGCAATTTGAGGAAAGCTGATCTTTTTCGATATGATTCATTTGGTATCACAGATATCAGAATCAAGAATCAGATTGCTGAACAGCGGTGGGTAAAGCCCAAACAAAATAATGAAAAAAAACTGATTCAAGGAAAGCTGTAATTTGGTGGACATGTTGATGACATCACAGACAAAAACAAAAACAACGCAACGACCCCAACCTTCACTCAAAGCGTAGCTGGTCGTTTGTCGGTTACGCTATTAACATGCCCTACATTTCAGGGTTATCCTTTCATAACGGTGCACCCTGTTAATGGTCTGGTGAAAGTTTATGCCCGCTGTCTAGTACAGTCAGTTCAAAACGTTCCGACTTAGAACTCAGTCGAAAAAAATACAACCTTATGCAATTATGTGACAAATTTCATTTTGGAAACGCGTTTTATTGATGGTTCACATACAATTTCACTAAGCATTGAAGTATATATTAGGCAACACTTTAAGATCTTCATTGAATCGCTTCGGAACAAAGATCTGTTTTAAATTAAAAATCATTAATATTTTTCTCAACAAAATTTTAATCAACATTATTCATCTTTACAAATTTGTCCTTTGGCTCCACAGATAAAGGCGTGTCTTTATTCCGAGTTTCCGTATTATCTGGGATTTCATCTGGTTTGTTGTTATTTCCGAAGCTATTTTTCTTTGATACCATTTCGTAAATGTTGAGCGCCTGGAATACCATTGAAGAAATATCACTCGAGTTCGAAGGCAACAGCATTGTATTGTTGGTTTTTGCCAAATTACTGAATGCTGAAATATATTGTTCGGCTAGTGTTAATGAAGCAGCATTTTTTCCATCCTAGAATATATAAAGACATTCAAATTACTTTTTTATCAACATTAAACTACTCTGAAACTAATTATAACTAAATCATTCAACAGTTAAGCTAAGTTAAACCAGTAATATAAAATTATTTAAGGTATTTTTTTAAAGAGATTAGTCGAAAAGGACTTGAACACCCTTAAAAAATGTATATGACAGGAACGCCGCATTTTTTGGTTCAATGAACACTTTCTTTAATTTCCCGTATAGTAAAAAAAATGATATTCATCCCGTGAATCAAAAAAAAAAAAACTTAATTTGCGCTCAGAGACATTGTGGCAGTCCGAACATGTTGGCATAAAAACAGACACAATTGTTGCAAAATCTTCAGAGAGCTGGATTTCGGTATGAAAAAATTGTAACCCCATATACATTATATGGTTTTATAGGCCTATATTCTATGCAAAACTTTAATATCACAAACTTTTTTTCTTCGACTGATTTTAGTTTAAGAACACGGCATAAGACTACCTTCGCCTAATAGGCATTTGCAGTTATTTTTTTCATGAAAATATTATTACATATTTACTAAAGTTAGAAAATAACGTGGAAATTCCCTTAACACATGCCTATTTAATATGCTTTCTAAAATAGTATGTTTCAAGCTTGCAAAGGCTATTATCAGATGCTTTTTTTTTAAGTGGGCAAGTAAATTTAATTTCATAATCATACGTAGACCTCAAAAAAACTTGTTTTTGTGTTACAGTTTCGATTTCTGACTGAGAACGGAAAAATTATAATATTAAAATAAAAAAAACATGACTTAGCTTCAGTTGGCAACCTAGAATAGTCTCTAATTCCAGTCATAAGCATTCAAAATTAAATTTCACCTTTAGATATTCATCTAAAACCCTTAACCACCAATTTTGAAGAAAATCGCTTCAATAATTTGGGCTGTAGGTCAAGAAACATAGTGGCGTATAGTATATATAATGTAATGTCCGATAAAATCTCGAGCTCGAGATTATTTTTGCGAATTTAAAACTTCTATTACTTTACCTGTGTATCGCCAGTAAAAAAAACAGAAGTGCATCGGCGTGCAAGATCTAATGAAGTCAAGCGACTATAAATGCCTAGTTAAAAATAACGTCAGCTCCCCAATATTGAAAATGAAAATTCAATTTTTTTTATTTAGGGCTTACCTCTGAAATTACTGATTTGGCAATCACTTGGAGTCCCCTCGCTCTGGCGTCTGCTATGGCAAGAATAGCCGCTGCTTCCCCACTAGCTTTGTTAATATTTTCTTGACGTTCGGCTTCTATAAGTTTTAAAACAACAAATATGTTTTATCAATTTAAATCAATAAAAAAAAAATACAAATTATGAACCAAAGATATAAATTCTAAAGAATCTAAATGACGATGAAGAATAATAACTGCATTAAAATTTAACCGGTGCTGGTAAAAACATTACAGGTATTTGTACTTGTATCTTATTTAGATTTCAGCAATCTTGAAGAAGAGATTGGTTGGATTTTTTTTCATAATTTCATTTCATTTATTATTAAAAAACATAGGGAGTACATTAAGAATTACTTTTTTTAGTTTGTACCTATACTATGCAATTAATTGTATAATAATAAAAATTTAGTTATTTAAAAAAAAAAAATTTAATTATTTTTAGTTAGTAATAATTTCCACAATTCAAAAAAGTAATGATTTAAATTTGATTTAAAAAGTTATTAATCTAATTGCTTTTAACATATTTACATAAAACATTTTTGAATGTTAAGCATTTAAATAATTAAATCGAAAATGCGTTACTAAACTTATTTTTCCAAAAGATTAAGGTTTTTGACGAGTTTGAATAATAAAGAGGCTCTTCCGTATGTTAATATGTTGCCTGATAGAACATTCAGCTATGTTCGAAGAAAATCGCGAAATATGGTCAAATTTGTGAAGTATATATGTATAACGTATTGCAGAGTTAAATGCAAGTTCCAACTTTCAGAATGAAGCTGTGTTCAGGTGTACGACTGAGCAATAATTAATATAAGGTAAAAATAGAGCGCGAACTAGTTGCAGTTTTGTAATGAGGGGAATAACATTTGAAGAAATGTAAAGCTGACGTAAACCACAGTAACATATTCGTTTGAGAACCAAATTAACATGATTTTCACAGGAAAGTTTACGATTCATTATAATTGCAAGATTATTTACTTCATCTACATAAGGTACAGTACTATTATTTAAAAGAAAGGGTGGAATTCTAGCGGTGTCAATTAGATCACCCCTTAGATTTTTGAGGGTTTAATTGCAACTTATTTGCATAGGCCCATGCGTGTATGCGCTCCAAGTCTTCATTTATTCTAGCCACGCAGTCTTCCATAAGACCAATAGGTCTTGACAAATTGATCTGAGCATCGTCAGCATAAGGATAAATTCTAGTATCATGACAAACGTCGGAAATGTCAATTAAAAATAGGGAAAAAAGGAGTGGACCCAATATGGAGCCATAAGAAACACCACAAATAACCCTTAAAAAAGACACTGAGTCAATACGCAACTGTTGAAACCTTTCATTTAAGTAGCTAGTAACTAAAAGTAGTTAGGTTTTGCTAAAATTAAAATTTTGTTTGAGCTTTTTAATAAGTATCTGGTGATCAACACCATCAAAAGCTTTTGAAAAGTCACGCAGGGATAAAATTGATATGTTGTTTTTCAAGAACTTTCACAATAGCAGTTGTGCTTAATTGTTCATTAATTTGATCACGTATTAAAATTTCAAAAACTTTCGACAGACATGGTAAAATACTTATTGCTAGTTTTTAGCTGTACTTCGATTGGAATTTGGATATCGGAATAACTCTTGCGAACTTCCAGATAGCTGGAAATTCGGATCTCATAATACAACAATATGCGTAAGTCTAATAAATATGAGGCAAAATCATTTTGATGAACTTAAGAGACACTCCATCCTACCCTACTGCATTTGATTTTACATATTTTATGGCGGTATTTAATGACAGTGAAAATTCCAAAGCATCAAGATCAAATCGTTCAACATCAAATATAATAAATGCATTCCAGTTAGTTGAGGACAGCTATTGTTACTAAGGTGATTTGAGTCCAGATTACATTTAAATGACGTATTATCAATTTTTAATGAATTTAGTTTCTTCCAAATAACAGAACTTCATTGGTCAGACGTGTTTTTTTCTGAATAGTTGAATTTAGCTTGCCTCACTTCAGCAGTTACTTTACTATCGTACCTATCACTAATTCTTGATTCTTTGCTCAAAAATATCGATTACTTTTACACTTTTTTGAATCATAGTGTACAGCAACGTATAGAAAGAAGTCAAAAAATACATGGAAAACGATTAAACATAAGTTAAAAAGAGATGAGAATACAAGGTGTCCCAGTAATAATCATGGTCCGAAATGAATTTGGTGTTAGGCCAAGTTATCATCTATGTTATATAGTATTAGTTAATACTGTATCATAACGGCTTTCGTAATAGCTACTTAAAAAAATATAGGCCCCTATTATGACTCGCGAGTCGCGCGAAAAATGTGTCGAATGTGACTTTTTGGCATTACCGTTTGCGACTCGCCTAATAACATTCGCCTCAAATGTCAAAAAATTTGGCGAATTGAAAAGTCATTCTATTATCTTTAGCGAATGTTCGCCTTTATCTGTCAAAATCAGTCGAACTGCAATTCTATGTGACTTTGAAAGGCGAATGTTGAAGCGAGCTTTTAGCAATGCCTCGACTAGAGTAATTCGCTAAATCGTTCGACTTAAGACGAACGTTCGACTCGCGAGTCATAATAGGGGCCATAATTATATATCTTCTATGATTAGTGTTGGTAATATACAATTATATTAATTAATAATTTATTTATTAATTTTATTAACGCCAAACCGATACGGAAGTCAATTCACTTTCGCAGGGGGGAAGTATAGATAGCCCTCTTATGATCGACGGCAGTTATGTTCGCATCATACAAATTATATTATAGTTCTACCTTAAGTGGACCGTGCGTTACGACCGAGCACCTTTTTATCAACCATAATGTAATTCATGTGCGATAATTGAATTTGACAAGAAGCTACGTGAGCAAAATTTCTTTATGGCTATGCGGGGTGACTTTGCAAACGTAAACAAATTTTTCATTCTTTTATGTTTGCTTCAGCCATTAAAGTTGGGCCTTTACTGTTACATTTAAAATATATTGTAAACAGTGGTGCCGAAACAATTCAGTGATGCAAGAATTTGACCCAGGTCATTGTATATAAAACTTATAGTACTATCATCACGATGATTTTTGAGTTGTGTTGTGTGGTCGTCTGGGGGCGCACTTGTATATACACAGAACGGGCAACCAGAAAATTAGTTAGTTGTGTAATCGCTAGGTGGCCGACGTGTGGAACGTGTTCATGAGAGTACTATGCAAATCTATATACAATGCCCAGGTTCACTAACTTACCAGAAGCAAGGATTCTTGATTTTCTTTTGCCTTCTGCAATATTAATTTCAGCTTCCCGAATTCCCTCAGATTCTAAGATAGCAGCCCTTTTTTTTCTTTCGGCTTCAACCTGCATTTGCATAGCTTCATGTACACGGTCTGGTAACTAATAATGAGAAGTTATCACAAGTCAAAGATAAATAAATTAATTTCTTACTTTTATGTCGCGAATTTCATATCGAAGACACGTAATTCCCCAAGCCTCACTAGCCTTATTAATAGAATCCACAATGCTGACATTAAGAGATTCCCTTTCTCTAAATACTTTATCAAGGGACATCTTTCCTAATTCAGATCTCATTGTTGTTTGTGCAAGTTGCGTAACAGCAAATTCAGGATCTTCGACACCATAAGAAGCTACAAGAAATATGTTAAGACAGATTTGTTCTGCTATTGAGGTTCAACTTACCTTTATAAGGATCAATTATTCGTAAATATAAAACTCCATCTATACTCAACGTGACATTGTCCAAAGAAATCGCACTTTGTTTGGGAACATCAATAGCAATTTCTTTTAGGCTTTGAACATATTTGATTTTATCAACAAAGGGCAACAAGAAGTTAACGCCGGGATCCATTATTTCATGGAATCGTCCCATTCTTTCAACAATCCATGCCTATAATTTAAAGAAACATCAGATAATTATAATAAACAAAGAAAAAACAAACCTCTTGATGTGGAACAAACATTATGATGGTATTTATAGGTAAGTACGACTTATACCGCACCGGTATCTGATTAAGCTTTTCGCGAGCGGTTAAATTCTAAGATGAAAATAAGCATAATATTTGAACGAATATTTTAAATAAATTAATATAAACCTTCAAAACTATATCGTTAGCTAGTTTTCCAAGTCTGTACATATTATATTAAATTTCTGAATACAAAATTAAAGATGATAAAAATGATTTCACTTGAAACCCAAGACTGTTACCAGATATTATTAATGTAAAGATAAGAAGCTCATAAGGTACGTTTGACAATTCGGAGTCTTCGGGGCATGTGATTGGTCAGCTGTTTTTTGACATTTAGCTATTTAGTTTTTTCCATAGACGTCAGATAAAAAACATAAGTTGACAAGCGCGAATTGATTGAAAAAGTTGGGATTAAAAAAAAAAAAAACAAAATTAGAGCATTTATTCCAAAATCAAAGAAAAATTTGATTTCTCTTCCAAAAAATTATGTTCCGAAAGCCTATCTATAAAAAAATTTTAAATGTGATTTCCGGAGGAGGCTTTAATCTATACGAAAAAATAGCGGCATTTAATGTTTTTTTTTTTTTTTAATTTTTGTTAACTAGTGTTATAATAAATATAACATTTCTTAAGATTTGGATGTCATTGAAGTAAACCGATAGTATAAGAACTTACATATTTACTTTTCCAATCAATGATATAAGGTTGTTTTCTTCCAAGCACAATTTTCTAAATACCGATTTTTCAGTTTGTACAGTGTACACCTCATTCAACCAAGTCGTTCGATTGTGGATGATAAGGAGGTGATTTCATCACTCTTTAATACTGTTGCAACTATAACACTTTATAAAAAATAATTAAAAGCTAGTGTCCGATAACATGCATCCTGGCAAACAAAATAACAAAAAAAAATCTATAACTTATTAATTAAAGACTGGACATAAAAATTAGCTATATATCTAGCATCAAAATATTTAGTGTACGCATCGTTGCCATTAAAACAAAATTCCCCCAAAAAGAAAAAATGTAAATGCATTCATTCAAAGCGAAACGTTGCAGTTTCTTACCTCGTACTTTTTGAGACTTCTCGCAAACTCAGCATTTTTTACCAAATGAATAAACATGTCCGTCAATGGATGGCCATGGCCACCAAACAAATGAACTGGCTAACATTTACAAACTTCCGCATCATCAATGGATAGTTTTTATGAATTAATCAAGAAATTTAGCAAATTTAGGTTGAAGGGTAATAGAAAAAACTTCTCTATGTCCAGATTAACAGGCGTTTTCAATAGACAAATTTGCCCTGATTCTAAAAAATGGTTTTTACTCAATATTTTTTTTAACTGGCCAACCAGATTTTAAGCTTTCATAAACAGCTTTGAGTAATTAATCGTTTTGAACACAGACGTGAACTTTTTATCTATTATTTACCAAATTGTCTTCAACTTGAAAATAATTTATGGGAATGTCTTCAATGCCAGACTGGCCCTCTAAAGGTAACCTATAAAGACAACCCACAAACATGACTCATTTTTGAAATTTTTCTTAAAAAATTATTTGCAATAACGGTTTAACTATGTACAAGTACATACATTCTCTTACTCAATTACACTTAAATCAATATAGGTAAATGATTATTTAAATAGAATTCCTTTTCCACTTTTTGCCACTTTTAGAGAAAAGTAAGTGAATGTAGTCAAGACTTGTAATGTGATAAAATGATTGGCCATCTTGCAATCTGGCTGCAGCAACTGCTTAGTTCCCTTTATGGTGAGCAGATGGTAAGTTCTTGATGGAATTTCTTCACAGCGAAAACTATAGCAAGATCTTCTCAACGAAGCTGTGCAGGTTTTAAGCAAAATATATCTTCCTCCTTTCCTCAAAATGTTATATAACTTTTAAATATTAGTGGCTAAATTAGGCAGGAACTTTCTATAAAAGTTAAAAAATGTGCTGGGACTCTCACAGCCTCCACTCACAATACTCACAAACAAACCTAAATCTGTCCACATTACTTTACAATTTTAACAGATTACCAGCTTGCGCGGTTGCATGAAATACTCCTATCTTTCTTACATTAATAATTCCACCTTAGGATTTAAGCTAATGGTTCTGTACTGCTCACTCTTTTTGTTTCGAGAATATTCATGTCATTTTCCGTTGGTCACTCCTAGTATCTACTCCTTTTCCACTCCTTTGAAACTCCCAACACTCTGAAACCTTCCATTGGCTGTTCAGAGCGTTCAGTGTTTTTCACTTTCGGATTTTTTGAAGGAGTACACAATAATACATATAAATCGTCGAATTTATTGTAAATTTGTTAGTAGAGGATTTCCATTTATTCGAAAAGAAAGCACTTCAAAAATTCAATGGAAAATTAACTACATTATTTTTGTTTAATGCTTTACCTACTGTTTTTTCTTATTTTTTTCAATAAGCTATAATAAAATAACAGCTGGTTTTTTTTACAAGTCCCAATGAAATTGTATATAAAAAACGAAAGCAAAACCACATTTTAAAAAATACAACAACTTTTTTGGGCTGAAATAAAAAATTATAATAAAGGCTTGAAAATCAAGTTCATTAAAATTGAACGATAAGAAGCTATGAAATAATAAGAAAAACCAGTCAAAGTCATTTTTCCATACGAAATCGTTTTCATATTACTTTATTATACAAAAAAAAAATTTACTTAAAATATATCTACTAAATTTTCTGTTTAAGATATGACCTTATTATTTCAAAGCTTCAACATTTATCGTTCATTTTAATGAACTTGAACTTACATCTTGAAAACGGTTCTTTGAACAAAAGTAGTTATTATCATTTTCGTTTTTAGCGACTCCAAATTAGTAAAAGAAAGTTTTTTTTTTGTTAGGTAGTATCGGTGACCCAAAATTTTGTAAACTATTTTAGTCCGTATTGAAAAGAATCTAAAAAGAAAATGGCACATCAAGGCCAAACGAAAATTAATTATTAATCTATATGGAGTTGCAAAAACCTATAATTAATTTAATAAAAGCATTCATATTCATACAAAGGCGTAGAATATGAATAAAACAATTTTTAATGGCTTGCCTAAACCAATGCAAAACCGGTGCGACACTGTCGCGGCAATAATAACAACGTGTTGTTGTCCAACATAGTGAAGTGTTGTTTTATCGCCGTATCCTAATGTTTGATTTTTTATTGCCAAGCTGAAGCCACATTAGGAACATAAACTATCTGCTTCGGTAATATGTATACAGTATGAATTCCAATTTGAGGAATAATGAAATTTAAACGGAAATAACCTTTTATAAAATATTTTTGAAATCCCGGGATCAAGGGATTCAATTTTTTTAAATCCCGGGATCGGAAAAATATCTCTATTCATGAGCTAGGTACATATATAGGTACCTATTAAGATTGAAACAAGGATAATATTCCATTGAAAAAAGCTGGGCCTTAAGTTATTATTTCCGTAGACAGTAGTGTACAGAATTTATAAATATTAAGTGGCGTAAAATTAACGGTGCAAACTCGTAAATCTGTAAATTTTCCATAAAAATTGATAGATTTACACATTTTACTACGTTTACGATGACTTTATGTCTTTGCATGAATATTATACCCTTATTATAAATGAATGTTTTTTTTTTGAAAATTCAATATGTTTGTTGGTATGTAGGCATTTCGAAAATAGTTTGATTTATATATGAAGCTCAAATATACATACATACATACCGCATACATATATTAATAAATATTAAAACTGCCATATTTACATTTATTTTATTGCTGATCTATGCAACATTAATTTGCTATAACATCAAATCACCTCGGTGAGGCGCCCTTGTATCTAACGGACTCAATCAATTCATTAATGCATCATCCATATCCATAAAGAAGGGAACTCCTTCAATTTTAGGAATTTTTAGATACACATTTTAATTTAGATGTGTACCTACACATATCCAAAATATATACAATTTCTTCTGAAGTTTTCATCGGATAAAATGAAGCGAGATATGTTGGTGTATATACACGGTCTCAGTATAAAAACAAATTTCAGTGCGTTGAGGATATACGGTTCCAGGGCAGTGTTTTTGTTTTTTTACTATGCTCAAAAAGAAAACTTAAAAAAAAATTAAAATAAAGACGAAGTCATAAATTAACATCACACGAAAATAAGATTGAAACTATTTATAAAATTTAAATTAAATTCTATTGTGATGAGATTGTTTCATGAAAGCGAAATAAAAATATAACGTTGGTTACCTATTGAAAATACTGAAAATATAAACTTTTGTAACGACATAATGCGCATGTTTGCTTTCGCAGTCGTTTTTTGTTTTTGATAAAAAAGATACCTATGTGACGTTGATTCAGTTGGCATTTGATGTTTTAAATATGTAGTAAACTTTAAAACAACATTTTTTAATGTGTACCCATAATATATGTGAGCAAATATTATTAGAACCGAATTATGATATACAATTATTATTGAGAGCGAAACTTATTGCTACCGTAAGTACATTCATTAAAAAAATCAACAAGTTAACTACAATGTGGTATTGTAAAATGGTTTAAGTAGTTCAATTTGTATCAAAAAAAAAGGAGTCTAACAGACACGGTACATATAAATTGGAGGTTTCTCTATTTTATAGGTAGGTACGCATGCAGAAATATCTACATACATGATTTTTTATTTTGTTATCATTTTGTACTTCATTATTCAAAATTTATTAATACATTATATAAAAGGGCCTCTGATTGGTATTTTTTGTTTGCAATTATCATTATTAAAAAAGGGAAAAGATACCTATCCTTTGATTATAGTTAAGAAAAAATATTTTTTGAAACGCATTCAAGGATACAAATATTGGTTGGTATATAATGTATTGAACATTTTTTTTTAACTATTTAAAGAACCCATATAGCAAAACCTACTTAGTCTGTTAAAGTCCGTATCAACAAAAAAAATATTTTATTTTGTCCTTAAAAGTGTACACAAATTTGTTATATGTTATTTGTATGCTATTATAAATTAAATTTAAAACTCAATAATAGCTCCTTTGCAAAAGTTGTCTTTTATAAGCTGAAGAAAATATACATATTTTAACATTTAACAGCTTGATAAATTCACCATAGGTAGAAGTATGCACATTGTTGCACTTTGAACATAATTTTAAGTTTATCTGCTAAGGTATTAGTTTTGTTTCGTGGATTTTTGTTTTTAGTCCAATCAAATCATTTCCGAAAGCTTACATATGTATATACAATATACACACATATCGCACCCTCAGTACAATAGGTCGATAAGTCGAAAAATGGCATTTCGAGATGAGCATACCATAAAATTTCTGAATTATACTTTTCACTATAACTTTTTACAAAGAAAACGAAATTATAAACTGTAAACGGGACAAAAAGAAGAAAACAATGATACTTAGGATTATTTAAAAAGTTTTTATTAAAAATATTTGAATCTATTAAATAATCGAGTTTTTTTAGTTATTTTTAAGGTATGAAATTAAAATTGAATGCAATACAGCGATAAATCAAAATATCGCTTATTTATGTTCAAATAAATCCAGTGCAATAAAGAATTAATTCAAAATAATGCGTGAAAAATAGTAGTTATGAAAAGTTTGATGAATAAGATTTTAGATGAATTAATAAGAATTTAAAAAAAGTCTTAAGCTCCAGCACGCCTCCTTTTTCCAGCACTCGAAGAAGGAATTTCTTCTGCTTTAAGGTTGTGGAAAAATTGATGATGAGAAGCTGTAATAGAATTTTGCCTGCATAAATCCATAAGATCTTTCTTCTTCAGCGTTGGTATCAAAGGTGGGCCTTTAGGGTATGCTGGTTTCAAATCAATGTACTTAGGTTCATTCGATACTTTAAAAGATTTATAATCTTTTTGGGCAAATGAAGTCTTGTACTTTACTATGTTGGGATTTTGTTTTTCAACTAGCAGTTCTTTAATGTCAGCCCATGTGACTTTTTCACCATCTTCGTTCTTCGTGAAGTTCTTTCCGATTTTTGGACAAAGGTCTTTAAGATCAAATAAGATAAGATCAGCCTCAATTTCAGCCAAAATCTCTTCTGCAACATTTTCCTCATCGACAACATCAGCCTCAACTTCAGTCACACCCTCTTTTTTGAAATTTTCATCATAACAGATCTCAAACGCAACACCAGCCAAAATCTCTTCTTCAACACTTTCCTCCTCAACCATCTCAGCCTCGAAGACGTTCTCGCCTGTATCGACCTCAAGTTCCTCAGCCACATCAACCTCTAGGACTCCCTGCTCAGGTTCAACCTCACCTATGTCATCTTCAACTTCAGCTATAATTTTACCATCACTTATCGTAGTCTCGAAGGTTGGCTCAACCCCAGCACAATAGACAGTCTATTAAACAGATTTAATCAAAAAATATAAAAAACAAGAAGTTGATTTTATTGTTAGCTACCTCGACTATTGCTGGGCCAAAAGTAAGTGTTTCTATGTCAGAAATGTTAACAATTTCACCAACAACGTGAAGCTTCGATTGTTCTTTAACATTTGTAGGGTCCTATAGCAAGTTTAAGATAATATTTATTAATAAACCAAACAAAAACAGCAATAACTACAAGTTCGTACCTTGCTTAAAGTTTTTTCTATTCCTTGAACGAAGGTTTGCAGAGACGAAGTTGAATTTACACACTTGAAAAGAACAATAATTAAGTAGGTATATTTATCAAAATGTCTTTTCGAACTTATAAATTATGTTTTACCTTTTTCAAAATAGTTAAATTTCGAGGATTATCCATTTTAAGTTGATAATTTGTTGAATATTTTTCAGAGCACTAAAAACAATGAACCGATTGCCACAAAAACTATTCAGGATAATGAAAACTCCCGCCAAATTTAGAGATGTCACTTTGTCGCACTGGATTTTTTTTTAATTTTGCCACTTGTCTCTTTCTTGCACTGAAATAATATTTAACGCTAGGGGAGTTATTTCGATTTGGCTCTGTATTGCATCAAAAGAAATGAAGTTTTTTCGATATGTAGCTGTGTTGCATTGGAATAAAGAAACATTTTTGTAGATTTATTTCGCAATGTCTCTGTCTTGCACAAGATTTTGTGTAAGAAAATAAAAATATTACCTGGTTAATAGAACCATTTTGAATTGTGTACATATTGAATAGGAATTATTTTCATTTTGTAGTGAGAAAAACGAACTATTTTGTAAAAGTTCGGTATAGCTCTGAAACATTTGAAATGTTTTAATTTATCAGTAAAGAATTTTAACTTAAAATAAAATCATTATTTCTTTAAAAATAGAATAAATTGTATGTTTCTTTACATAATGGCAACGCCAAGCCCCTTAAAGTAATCGTAATTTCATTGCCAACAACTTCTCATCCTTAACTCAAAAGTGCCATTTTTTGAGTTATCGACCTATTGTACTGAGGGTGCGATATGTATGTATAAAGGGTCACTGAATCTGAATTTCAACTTTGCTGCATCCTACGGACATGGCTTCAAAATGAAAATAATCTTAACATTTTCTACATTTTTCACTGTTTTGCTTAAAAATCTTGCATTTTTCTGGGTGGACAACTACAAAATATAAAATAAACATAGCAAAATTATGTTTTATTTGTACCTACAGTTTAGTCGCAAAGCACACTGAAAAAAAATTTCCTAACTCTCGGAAAACAGTTTTCTCGATTTGTTTTTTGCTTTTAAACAAAAAAACAAAAAAAAATTGTATGTCATATTCCATAAAATGTCTTAATCAAGTGGGTTAACTAAACTCGAAAATGTTCATATATAATATAACACTAGCTTACAAATATGACAATAAATGAAATAATAATTTTATTACATGGTCATGTCTTAAACAAAAAATTTAGTATATTCTATGTACTCGTAAGTTTTTTTTACTTAACAAAGTAATATGAAAACGATTTTCTATGAAAACATGATTTTGACTTGTTTTTCTTATTATTTCATAGCTTCTACATTCATCATTCAATTTCAATGATTTTGATCTTCAAGTTATAATATAAAAAAATTTGTTTGAGCCCAAAAAAATATTTTTATATATGTATTGTATATTAATATTCTATCTAATGGTTCAATTGAAAAAATTCTTTGAAAAAAAATTAATGTCATTTTCGTTTTCAGCGACTCCAAATTAGTAAATAAAAAGTTGTTTTTTAGGTTACATCGGGGACCCAAAATTTTCAAAACTAGTGTAATATGCTCAAAAAAACTGATCGAGATTAAAATTTGGTATGTTTATAGTATTCATATATGAAAAAAATTAATATATCTGTTTATTAATAAAATACATATGTAAATATCGGAAAAATCTTGACATTTCGTCTGATTTGTTTACTTTATGAGTATATAACTTACAGACAGGACTATTTTGTTTGTGAAGGACATTTTCTTTTTGAGATATTCTCGTTTTTGAGATGTTTTCGTTTAAAATTGAAAATTTCTTAAAAAAAAAATGTTTTCGATATACCCGTATAAGAGATCATGAAATAGCCTTTGAGAATCTTTTTAAACTCCCGTTGAAGCACTCATGAATATCAGGATAGCGGGTGTACATGAACATCTGTACATACATTGGTTTAAACAGGTTAAAATAAATAAAAAAGAACAAAAAGTTACATAAAAAAACAATTATTAGTTCTTGATACAACTTCGAAAAACCATGTTCATTCTACGTTGTACATGTACATATTTCGGACTGTTCTGAAAATCAAACCCATGGACCAGCTTTCAAACCTCTGAAATCTTAGTTCAGGTCCTGTGATTCCATTTGAAATAAAATATGTATTCTATGCATTTTTGTCTAGCTATTAGCTGATCTCAATGGATTAAAAAACCTCTGAACAATCGAGACTTTCCGCTTTCAAGGAAATTCATTAGACATATTACGAAGGATATAATTTGAAAAAATAGAGAGTCTAACTGCACTTATGTATGTATGTTATCAAACAAAAATTCTTTTGAAATTAAATTAATCCTTGACCTGTGTCAACTCTATCAAATAGTCTCCCTCTTATGAATCGAGTACGGAGAAAGAAGAGAAAGCTTTGTATATGAAAACTATAGTACTCTCATGGTGGAAGTCGAATGGGGCGACATCTAATGTATGCCGGCAACCCTTACTCTTTTTTTTTTGCGGAGAGCTTATGGAGGTTTTAAATGATATTTATTGATATTTTTTGGATGCAATAATCCAAAAAATAGTCTCCTCTTGCTCCTATCACCAATTTTCGACGCTTAAAGACTCACCAAATCGACTTTTACACCTCACATTTTGCAGCGCCACCACCAGGATCAGGGCAACCCTAAAAAAAACTCGCCATGAGAGTACTATAGTTTTCATATACAAAGGAGAAAGTGACTGAATTTAAAACAACAAACTTGTGCGATATAATAAGTACATATATACATATGTATGTAATAGTCTGTCATTGCAATTGATAAACAAAGGAAACTAGAATTTTCCGAACCGCCTTGGATGATGTGTGCTAGTGCAGCAAGCTGTTCACTGTCTTCGAACGCCACATTGCCTAACATCGAATCTTGGTGACGACAATCATGAAAAGAAAAAAGACTAAGGTCCACATATCAGCAGTCTCGTGATCTACGTAGTTGTTACTTGTGGAACACGTAATTCTAGCCTTTGTGGCAGAACAATCAGGTTGTTGTTGTAAAATTCAAATCCTTAATAGATATTTTTTTGTTATTGTATAATAATTTTTTGGTGCCATCCCGTCCTTGCTTAAAATTAATATGTGTACCTATGTATATGTTAGTCGTCCCTTCTATATGTAATTATTAAATGATTGAAAAAGCGAAGAAGAACTCCTTTTTTTAAATTCGTATGAAAATCAATTTTAATTATGCACAGGTTTTAATTCCGAACGGAAATAATTTTTTGTGAAAACGGTATAATTTTAACATCGTTATTTTATATTTTTAGGGTTTTCATTTCAAAAATCTAAAATGGGAAACATTTGCAGCTCGTCTCAAAAAGATTGCAAAGATGCAGACTCAGAAATGTCAGAAGGGTTGGTAAACTTTCATTTTTATGTGACATTTCCTTAAATTTATTTTCTTCAGCGGTGGATCTGATGGTGAACATAAATCCCCAACGAAAAACAAAGATGAGGAAAAAGACTTATCCGAGAAAGTAAACAATATAAATACTCCTGAATCAAATAATGCGGTGACCCCGAAAAATGGTAATTTAGTATTTTAAAGTTATTTTTTAAAACCGTAGGTACCTTCATATGTAGGTATTTAGTGTCAAAAGTTTTTTTTTTCATTACTTTTTTTCTTTTTTTAAACAGATATCAATGAATTTACTCATCATCCAAACTGCGATGAAAATGAAAAGAACAACAAAGCAAACACTTGTTCTGAAGCAAATAATATCAGCCCAATTTTTAGAAAAAATCCCGAGCATAATACGAAAATTGTACTTTATATTGTAATGAGCAACAAGCATGAGCATAAAAACCATCTAGGCTTAATAAATCGATTTCTACCCGATCTTTCTACACATGCCAGGGCAAAAGGATTCGAACTAACTGTATCGTTTACACACCATATAAGCAAACATAAAAACGACAATTTATCAAATAATGATTACAATGAAGAGTCCTTGTGTCATCATGAAGAGTTGGAAAATTGTTTTGATGAAATCGACAGGAATAAAAACTCGTATATCGTTCCCATTTTATTTTTTGGAAACACTTCGGAGCAACCTCATTGTCCTATGAAACTAGAGCAAAAGGATTTTAGTTTTCTGCTTTCAATAACATCAAAAGAGCAAAGTGATCTGTTGCAAAAATTTTACAAGGTCGATAGCAGATGCGAATCGTCTGATTTGTACAGTTTAAATTTGAATTCACCATTGAAAAAAGAGGAGAGTGAACAAATTCTTGAAACATTTCTAACACTCATGCCAATATCATTAAAAACAACCTATCTTGCAACGACAGCTGAAAAGATTATAAACAATTTTATACTGAATTCAAAAGAAATTGTCAAGCATTGCATATGGATTCAAAATGATATTTCATCTGAACTGTGCTCCGCAGATAGCACGTTAATCAAATCAGAAGTATCAAGCAGGCATTTAAATCTTAATTGTCAGTTAAAGAATGAAATCCCGATAAAAAACATTATACCACCTTTGTCATCTGCCGATGAAGATGAAGAAATGTACGACTTGCTAGGAGATGTATTGAAATCCAATATTGACAGCGTTATACATGAGCATTTTGTAAAATATAACTCACGGAATACACTGGGTGTGTGTAAACCGATTGTAGACGAGATTGAGGCCGTGAGAAAACATTCCATTGCAATAGGAGCCACCTTAGACAGCCCTTATGATTTGGAAGGAATTTTAAAGTAAGTACCTATGTACTTAGGGGCGAGTTATAGCGAACAGGAAAATGGATCAGGAAAATTTTTCTGATGGATTATTTAGTAAGTTCTCGATCGATTTGAAACACAAAAGCTGAAGTAATCGATGACAAATGACAATTTTAATGCACTATGTAAAAAAAAAATTTATTGAACGTAGGATTTTTGATAAAAAAGCATTTGTTTATTTTCCTGATGCAAGTTCATCAGGAAAACAAATAAATGCATTTTTATCAAAAAACCTTTGTCCAATCAGTTTTTTTTTTTACATAGTGCATTAAAATTGTCATTTGTCATCGATTACTTCAGCTTATGTGTTTCAAATCGATCGAGAACTTACTAAATAATCCATCAGAAAAATTTTCCTCATCCATTTTCCTGTTCGCTATAATTCGCCCCTTAGGTATATCCATTGCGTATGTTATTTTTATTTATATTTTTCGGACGACTTAGATTTTGACTGTTTGATTTTAGCACTGACACGAACCGTTGTGCCCTAAAGTTCGCTCTAAAATGTTTTTGATTATAGGTCAAATATCCAACTCAAAGTACAAGTTGTCTTTCGACTTGCATATAAAAGGAATATACTTTCTACTTTTTAATTATTATGTTTTAAAACATGTAGTTCATTATATATATATAATATTAAGGATGGTCTTATTTATTTATAATTTATTTTATTTTTATGAAAATTTTAGTTTAATTTATTTTTCTCAAGTGTCAGTTCTTTTTTTGTTCTGAATATTGAACTTTTCCTTGGGACCTTTCGATTGCTTGCCGAACATCTACCTCTGTGCCAATTCCCTATAGAAATTTCCAATGTCGAAATTTGAAATTGTATAGATGTTGAAACCATAGATGAAAGAAACATTTATTTGTCTATTTGTTTGTAATTTGTTGGGATTGATTGATTGAACCACAACATAAACGCTTGTGTGCCACAGGGTTCTGTTTTGTCTCCGACCCTCTTTCTCATTTTCATTAATGATCTCCTGTCTGCAACTACTAATCCATTAAATTGTTTCGCTGATGATAGCACCCTTAGCTTTTCATATTCGTTTCCAGATTCACATCCCTGCTCTTCGGACGTGGAACGGCTAAATATGATAAGTACATTAAATTCTGACTTAGACAGCATTGTACATTTGTACCTTTGTATATGAAAACTATAGTACTCTCATGGCGAGTTTTTTTTAGGGTTGCCCGGATCCTGGTGGTGGCGCTGCAAAATGTGAGGTGTAAAATTCGATTTGGTGAGTCTTTAAGCGTCGAAAATTGGTGGTAGGAGCAAGAGGAGACTATTTTTTGGATAATTGCATCCAAAAAATATCAATAAATATCATTTAAAACCTCCATAAGCCCTCCGCAACAACAAAAAGAGTAAGGGTTGCCGGCATACATTAGAAGTCGCCCCATTCGACTTCCACCATGAGAGTACTATAGTTTTCATATACAAAGATTTGTACAATGGGGAAAAATCGCGTAGAATTTAATGCTTCGCAAACTCGATGCTGCCTTCTATCGTTAAAGCGAGACGAAGGGGGGGGGGGCCCCTGCCATTATCTATGAGTGGCACTTGCATCGAAGAAACTAATCAGCTTGCGACACTAGGTATGTGTATCACAAACCTTGCATTATACAGATGTATAATATGCTTCCACACAAAATACGTTATATAAAAAAATTAAAAGCCAGTTCCGGTTAAATATTGGGGCAGCTGAACTTAATTAAGGTAGCTCAATAAGGGAATCTTATTGTTTACACAGTATTTTTTTTCTCTCTGGTCAAACCTCAGTAATATTTATACATAAATTATTTTGGTATGATTTTGTTCATTCATTGTTTCGGATTTACATTTTGCAATTACTCCTACCAAACACAAAACAACACATAAAACATCAACTTAACACGCACAAATTAATAATAATAATAGTAAGTATGGCATTTCAACCACACTATGGGAATAACAAACGTTCTTAAACCTCAAACGATAAACTAGGCAATATTGAGTAGTTGAATTACGTGAAGAAAACTATTGACAATCACGTCAAGGCTCCATTGGTCATGTTTTATTTAAGCTTAAAAGTTTCGTATCATTTTTCATAATGAAGGCCCCGTAACTACGAAAAGTCACCCCATTCATTATTTTTCATTATGAAAAATGCACCAATTTCGTTTTTGTTGTTGTGTTTATGTGTTAATACTCTGTCATATCACCATGCCGGCCATATTTATTACCCTTTTGACAGGTCTCGTTTTTGAAAACCAGCGCAATATAATACCTTCTATATGTGTACTGAGGGTCAAAACAACTTGAAATAGACAAAAAAATTTAAAAAAAATAACGGCGTTACGCACAATTAAGCGTTATATATTTTTTTAAAGCAAACTTTTTCTTCACACCACTGAATACTGAAACCATAAATGTTAAAAGATAATCCAAATAGATCTGTAGATAATAAAACGCGGCCGTTATTATTGTTGTTTTCGTTTTCACCGACGCGACAGATTCGATTCCGTTTGGAAAAGATTTTATCGTTTTCAGTAAATGTTATGAACTTAAAAGCTTATTTGAGTAAAAGCTTATACGCGCACGTTAGATACCTAATCTAATTTTCGAAGAACAAGAAAGAACAAAAAAAAATATATCCCTCTGTTTATTCTTTTCTCAGATATATTCGCAGTGATTCCTTACATCCTCTAGCTGTTTTTTCCACACTCGAAGAAGACCAGCATTTTCTTGCATCGCAAGTTGCATTAAACCTGGAAAATCGGATAGAAGACTTTCATTTCGTGTTGAGGTAAAGCTGGTTTATGTATTCTAGTTTATTTAATTTTACTGTAACAATTTAAATATAGATTATCTATTCTGTAAATGCAGCATAAGCTAATGAAAAATATTTATAATATTCTCTTAATTTAGATATGCACGTTTGACTGTTGTATCTTCAGAAATAACATCTGTTTTGGCCTCAATAGCAGATCAAATTTCAATTATCATAGCTGGGAAACCATGTCATACACAACATGTAAGTGAATTACAATTGCTCAATTTTTTTTTAACATTATGTTAACATTTAAACAGAGCGTTATCAACTACAAGCAGACAATAGAACGGTTACTTGAGACTAGTAATGTGTGCATCGCTATAATTATTGATTCTGTTGATAAAGTTGTTGGAGCAACTGATTTTGATTGGCTACCAACGATTTCAAAGCCAAATGCTAAAATAATTTTATCCATAACAAGCAATGGAAATCCCACAGAAAGTGTAATTGCAAAAGAACTTATCAAAAGAGGATGTCCAAAAGAAAATCTACTGCCACTTTTACGTAATTCAACCAACACGAATAATGAGAGAAGCACAATATCACATCTTAGCTCCAACCTGTTCGAAGCCAAATTAAATTCAAAACTACTGTCACTCGGAGTAGAAATTGACAGTAATGATACAGGGAAATCGATTGAGAATCTTTTATCTACAATTGAATCCAAAATCGATGTTAAATTCTTAGAAATACTGCTTGTAGTTATAGCAATTTCACCGTACGGTTTATATGAGACTGATTGCATAAATATTTTTGAAGAACAAGCAAAAATAGAGAAAGTATGTTCTTTGATAATTTGGTCCAGATTTTGTTGGTTAATGGGACCGATGCTCATCCATACTAACAACATAAAAATAGTGAACAATACATTTAAAGCTGCTGTTCTGAAGAGATACTCGAAAAATATTCTTCAAATTGAAAGTACTGTAAAACGATATTACGAAAATCAGCCGGACTCATTTTTTAATGCGGAAAAAAATTTAATAAGGTTTGTTCGTAAATATTACTTTTTCTGGTATTTGTATTAATAGTTAAAAATTTTAAAATGTCTATGTAAATATTGTTGTGTGTTATGTTCTTTAGTTAACTCTTGTTAATTTGTTCAAAACTAATGTTGATCTGTCAGTTTTAAAAATTTTATGCTTCTTAATATTTCATTATGGAACGATAAGGACTGAAAATTAGAAAAATTAGGTATAGGAGCTCGTAGCTAAAGGACTGCGTAAACTAGAGTCAATTTTATCCCTCAAAGGAAAATTGTTTCAAATTTTGCGTCATTGGTTTAAATGCCATTATGCTTTAGAGCCTTGAATTTTTTTATTTAGCATGTCCCTGTCTATTATGTGGACTGCTTTAAGAATACAAAATTTATCGAAAATTATTTTTGATTGATTTATGCATTTAATGTAGGTACATACATATTTGAAGCTAAAGAATTTCTTGGGAAGTTAATTTTATTCCTTTTATATTTTTGAAATTTAAAAAAACAATAACGGGTATCAAAATGAATATCATCACAAAACAGGTTCTTATTTTTTTCGCAATTTACTGATAACTTGCAATAAATTATTCATGCAACTAAACATTGCCACAAAAAAGTGGCGATTTAAGAAAAAATTGGTTTAGATTAACAAATCAGTTTTAGTAAATATTTTTCGCAAATCAGGTTTGCTTATTTTTGTAGAAATAAATTATGTTCTTGTAGTAATTTCTGTCAAAATAATCGCGGGAAAAGTTAAGCTTGGTTAATTACTATACTAATTGCATATCTTCTTAAGCTTCACGTAGTAATTTATGATTTTTTAATATGTTAAATTAACAACTATTTGATCAATCTGATGGAATGCTGTCATTATTTACGAAAAAAGTATGAATCGAAAATCAACAATTTTTCATCCGTGGTATTCGATCCGTGTGTGTTTCGGGTACCAACCCAGTGATGTTGGATACCCGGGATACAGATACCTGTCGCACACCGAAAAACCGACTTTATATGGATTTTGCATGAATACCCTTATTATATCCGAACGAATTTATTGCAATGAAATCATTTCTGATCAAACTTTTTTTTTCAGTTTAAACGGAGAAAAATATTTAAAAATGCCACAACATGATCTAGCAATATTATCAGAATGTAGTAGTGAAGAAAATATTGCTCAACAATATTTTACAAAGCATTACTTTACGGATTTATTATGGATATCAAATAAAATTACCTCGTCTGGATGCTTTCATTGCTTGTACGACATAATCATAGCCGAAGAAAATATTAAAACTAAATCGGCCGACGTTCCACATATAACACTTTTAAAACAATTTTTAATGCAGCATATGATTCAGTTAAATTATGATGGAAGCCAATTCCTTATACTTTTTAAAGTTTTTATGAAAAACTCAATTGCAAAGGATGAGTCATTGAGTTCTAATAAATATGTTAAAAATTGGACAGCCACAATTGACCAACATAAAATGATACACCTTGAAAGCCTAACAAATGTTAATGACAATCAAGAAAGCATCTCCGATCGAAGTAGGACCTACAATGAAGTTGTGATTCTTAAAGAGCCAGGATATTTTGTTGCTGCAATAAGTACAAACTGTGATGAGATTTGTGTTTGGGATGTGCATAATTGCAAAAAAATTCGCGTACTACAATCTGTCCCCCAACCAAGTTTGTTATGCTCCATACGAAATTTTGAAGTAGCAGTACTCTGCAAAAGAGAAATTAAAGTTATTGATCTTGAAGAAGGAGAACATAAGGTTAACTTTCAATAAGGTTCCTTTAATCTTTAATAACATTGTATATTTTCAGGCAACTTTGAAAGGAGTTATGAATCAAAAAATGCCCTATTTTGGTCTCCACGATGAAGATCATTTGGTATGCCTGTCTCGAAACAGAATGTATGTGAATCTTATGAATCTCAAAACGGGAGATTGCGCCACTTCTTTTAAGGCAGGAGAAGATCGATTTCTTAATTCCTTGATAGTGTCTGGAAATGGAAGGTATGTAAGTCATGATTTTGGGTTTTTGAAAATTGACACAGTAATGTCATTTAGGAAAAAAAAACTTGCCCTAATCAATGAGGGTTCGTTAGCGTATACACAATTTTTTATATTTCTTTAACTTTGCTGTAATATTTGATACTAAATAGATAAAAAAGGGTAGAATCATCGCAAAATCGTCTTATTTTTATTAGTGTTTGACTTTGAAGTCAAAAATTGATAATGCTTTTTTGTAGAGGTGTCAAAAACAAGCATTTTTTACTATGGGAGGGGGTCTATCTTGCCTCGTTTGGGCGGCATGGGCAATTTTATGAAAGGAGCACTAATAGTAGATAAAAAATTATAAAAAAATAACGGTAATACTAACAATTAAGTTTAATACTTTTCTATACAGCCAGTATTTTGTACTATAAGCTACTTTTTAAATCAGCCAAAATGTATGCACAGTTTTCGAAAAAATTAGTTTCAAACACAAAATTCGTGAAAAACACAAAATAAAGTTTAAAGTGTAGTTTCTCAAAAACATAAAATTTAAAATAATTTTTTTTTGTAGAATTCGGTGCTCTTATTAGTTACTAATCAAAAACTGAAAACCACATTATTTTATGACTTCTGGTTTTTGAGGAAATTGAAAAAAAAATTATTTAAGATTTTATTGTTTTGAGAAATTACACTTTAAACTTTTTTTTGTATTTTTTTCCCGAACTTTTTTTTTCAAAAACTGTGCATAAATTTTGCCTGATTGGAAAAGTAGTTTATATTATAAAATACTGGCTGTGTAAAAAAGTGTTAAACTCAATTGTAAGTATTACCGTTATTTTTTAATGATTTTTTCTACTTTTAGTACACTTTTCGTAAAATTGCCCCTCACGCCCGAACGGGATAGACCCCACCCTCTCATAGTAAATAATGATTGTTTTCGACACCTACAAAAAAGCGTTACCAATTTTTGGCGCCAAAGTTATCTTACTCGTGCCGAAATAAGTCCAAACTGTATTTTCTTACTTTTTGCCCATAAAATTATTTGATCAGAATATTGTGCACAATGTCTTACTAAAATTTCAGCTAATTGACCGGGACATTTTTTCAATAATTTAGGGAGTGGTCTTTTATATTTTTTGAATTGGTCTCAGAATATCTCCCTCATTTGCTCATGAAAAGATCATTTGTGTAGCCCAGTGAGGGAGGTCTTTTGAGCTAAGATACTCTTTATGAAAATATGCCCTTTTGCCAAAAATTTATTCGGGATTGAGTTCATCGGAAGAGTACTGGTATCTATTTTTTTTTTTTTTTTTTTTCAAATTACCATAATTCAAATCTTTTATTATTAATTTATTGAACATCCTTCTCACATATGTAAATCATCACTATACCATCTTTTTAATTATAGAATTCTAGTATGTGGCGATGAATCACAAAAACCATTCTCCTTGCTTGTTTGGCATTTGTCACAAAGAAGACTTTTATATGACCTACGAATACCTCATCACGACCTTTTCACCGCCCTTTCCGCTATTACTTATGAAGGGCTATATGTTTGTGTAGTAGCCAAGGAAATAAGAGAACCTGGCCCCAACTTCATTGTAGTATACGACCTACAAAGCGGAACATTATTTCAAAAACTTAAACCGACTTGTAATACCGTGGCAATAGCGATATCACAGGCGAATGGTTGTGTAATAGCAGGATTAGAGAATGCTGAGATTTTGATTTGGGACCTTGTAACAGGAAACTGTCGATATACCCTTATTGGTCACAATGCTCCAGCAACACTCATGAAGCTGGATCCTTTAGGAAAATGCCTGCTCTCAGGAGATAAGGATGGACGTGATATATCATTGAGGCTATGGGAGCTAAGTACAGGTATTTTGAATTACTATTTGATTTAACAAATTTTTAAAGATTTTATGCACATTATATTTTATAAAGATTATCATTCAAAATTTGATTGCATTACATACTTTATACAATCAAATTTGACGGTTGTTTCTTTAGCTGTTACCAGCTTAAGATACATATTCGTACTTAAAAGAACACATTTCAATTTTTTAAATTAATTCAATATCTCTAATAATTGTTAAACGTTCGGTATCCGATTGACAATGCAATCGTCAATAAAATTAAGACACATTAATGTGCACTTGTGCAGTTGAATACAGTGATGCAATGAAAATTTATTTATCTATTTATTTATTTATTTATTATATTTATTTAATGGAACTTTCTTATAAAAAAAGTACTTAACATGAAAAAAATTGTTAAAAAAATAACAGTTATACGTACAATTCAGTATTGTAAATGTTTTAAAGCCCACATTTTTAAAGAGCAACAGATTCTAAAAAAAAATTATTATTATTCTCTATGCTCCAACAAAAAAAATTCACAAAAAACACTGGCATCGAGATTCACACCAATGTAAAACTGAGTAGTTCTTCTGATGATAGAGTTACACTCCGTCGCTAAATTTAAATTAAAAACAAACCAAAAATTGTGATAATTATTATTGAATAAGAATATATTAAATAAAAATATTCGTGTTTTCCATTTTATTTTGTTCATTTATCAAAATAAAGTATTTCTTTTCTATCGTTCATTGGGACAGTCCTTATATTTAATACACACACTTTTTTATGTTTTCAGGTAAATCTCTGTCGGTTTATACTCCACCCCACAAAATATCTTCATGTGAAATACTTGACAATGGACTTTTTATAATCATAGCAATGGAAGAAGCACCTGATATTATAATACTTCAACTGAAAAACTACGACAAAACAAAAACACAATCAGAAAATTTTACTCAAAAAAACGTTGACTGTAAAATAAACATATTAAAGGAGAATTAGTGATCCAGAAAATTGAAACTAAAGTGTTTATTAATATTTTATTGTTAAATATTACTCGTATTGATTATGGTCTTTTCATGATTTAATTTAAAGGGACAGTTTGTTCACAGTGGGGTAGGTTCACTGATGCTAATCAACCGAGATCGGCCAATTAACTAAATAATTACTATCAACTAAAACCATGTATTCTTTAATAAAAAATTATTTACGAGTACATTCTAGAATTGAATAAATGCAATAATCTTGGATTAAACTTAGTCCGCTGTGAATAAACTGACCCTTAGAACAACATGGGATACTTTTGGAATGGAGTGGAAAGAAACAATTATGAATGATTTTTGAAGAACACCCCTCAGGCGGGAAACGAAATTGTATAAAAGAAGCTTTTAAATAGTAGTATTAGCTCTCATCATATCTCAAATCTCACAAAATCAAATAAAATAGCTATACGAAATTATTTGAAAATTGAAAATAATATAGATACATCTATACTTCTACATATAGCAAAAATCGTCATATGCAAAAAAAACCGTTGAATAAATCCAGCCTATAGAATTCTTTTCATTTTCCCCTTGTTGCCATAACACCCATCAGCTGGCTCACATATCTCAATCTATAAATTATTTTATGTTCTTTCTGCCTACCTTCATTTCGATCTCTCCAATCTGCTTTTTAGGCAACACCAGCGCCACCCAGGCTTACAAACACTTTTTTTTTTTTAGTTTGAAAAAACCGACTGCGCCAGTTAAAGAAAAGAGTTCTAGATTTTCAATTAATAAAACAATTTCTTTTTTTATTTTTAAACGACTTTATTCTTCGAAGGTATAATCTCGACTCTTTTAAATTTATGTTTTTAAGTTGTTCAATCAGACAAATAAATTTGATATTCGGCATTAATATTATTATGCTGATTGAACAACTTAATATAGGTATTATTTTACAATTCATTATTCTGCAGTTTGACAATACTCGTATTACATTTTTAAAATATGAACTGATGAATCGAAGGTTAACGCACCAATCAATGGTGATCAAGGTTACCATACAAATATGTAACTCGCGTGAACTGCGTACGGCCTAGAAAAAAGTTGAAGGCAAAATTTGTCCTGGAAAAAATTTTATATAAGAAGAAAAATTTTCCTGATCTGCGTACTAGGCTTATACAAAGAATTTAAAACGAATACAGGTTCCCACTGTAAAATAATTCTGTCGCAATTTGACAAAAAAAATTATGTAGGTAGGTACCTACATATGAAGCCAAAACTGGAGGCACGGTTATAGTGGTTTCATATACCTAGTAGTTATGCATTTATCAAAACTTGCAAAACAAAAATAAAAAATGTTTTACAGCTTATTTTCATCCATTTTTCCTCTGTATTACATATTATACTTATGCAAATTTAGACCTGAGTCATTGTATATAAAACCTTTTATTTTTATATACAATGCCAGAGTACAAATACATTTATGTAGTAGTAGTAGTAGTAGTAGTAGTAGTAGTAGTAGTAGTAGTAGTAGTTTTTATTGAGATTTTTCTTTTTCAACACAAATTATTCTAAATTCTATGGTAACATAGTCACTTAATTTCTATAGTAATTTGCCGACTTGGAATTGGTCTGGCTAAACAATCAATGTATACGAATTTTAATACTTTCAAAAGAAAAAACAAATTTATATTTGTGAGACAATATCTTTCGGTGAATGAAAAAATAAAGTACTCCACTCAACGAGACGTAATCTTGAAAAAAAAGACAAATACATTTATTTATTCACTTGTCCTGACATTTCACCGCAGTGCTGGTGGCATTTTTTAAAAAATTGTTTCCATTCAGAAAAAGAACGCACTACAGTGAAATCTGGAAAAGTATTTGTTCTTGTCCTAACAGTCTTAGTCCTAACAGTCTTTGGCATTCGAAAAAAATGCAAAAAAAATCTTGACAGATCAATCGGTAGTAATTAGAGTTATTATACAAGTTGCGGATACAATTTAAATAGAAACAATAATAATTCATCAATTTCGAAGTTCCTTATTAAACCATGGAAGTCGACAAAGTTGCTGACGTTATATTTGTAATTGAGGGAACAGCGATCAACGGGGCATATATCAATGATCTCAAAATAAATTACATCGTCCCAACACTTGAATATTTCTCACAAGGACAACTCGATGATCGGGAGTATCTTGTTTCTGATAAAAATTCCGCCTTGTATGGAATTGTTGTCTATAAAACAGCACAGTGCATGCCAAATAAATCTGTAGAAACTTTTGGTCCCATAACGAGTCCCTTGAAAGTTCTCGAAACTATTGATAGACTTGAACTAACGGAGGGCCAGAGTGAATCGAACGCCAATCTCGCAGAAGGTTTTGCAACAGCCCGAGTATGTTTTGATGATATGAAGCAAATACGTGGGGATACTAATATGAATGTCCAACGACATTGTATATTGATTTGCAACAGTCCTCCTTATTCATTACCAGTGTTAGAATGCTATCAGTATGAAAATAAAACTATAGAACAGTTGGCACCAATGTTTGCTGAGAAGAAAATCCACCTTTCAATTATAGCTCCCAGAAAGATACCCATTTTATTCAAACTTTATACAAAGGCTGATAGTGACCTTCCTCTAGCGACCAAAAACTACTGCAGAGATATACGACACTTAATTTTACTCAAAGGTTTCCATCTTAAAGAAAGACCAGTCAGCCCAAATGTTAACAACACGGTTGGCACTCAAAGTCCCATGAATGGCGTACAGAATCCCCTGATTCTTGATAATCAGCAGCAGGTTCTACAATCTCAACAACAACAGTTACAGAAACAGCAACAACAGCCCACAGTCGTCAACCAACCTTTTATAAATAACCTTTCCAATCCGATACAGCTTCAATATAATCAGAACAATAATGTGCCAGTTAATCGTTGGCTTTTTCCATCTCAGCAGCAGAGGCCATCTTTTCTTCCTGGATCTAATGCTGGCATGAGTGTAGCTCACAATCCCAACTCTGCTCTCATTTCTCAGCTTTCCACGCCACCTAATCAGGGAGTCAATTCAATGTTGCAACATCAGCAAATGCAACATCAGCGAATGCAAATGATTAACCAACAGCAGACGCAACAGTCCCAAATCGGTCAAATGACTGCCCCACAATCACAGCAACAACCCCAACCAAACATCCAACAGCAACCAAATAACGATGGTGTTGGAATTCGAGATCGCGAAAAAATCTGGTCCGGTCTACTGGAATGGATTGAAAAGACGAAGTCTGATCAGACAAAAATTACACGTCAGGTCTCATGTCATGTGACTTCAAACATTAAAGATGGTGAACCTGAAATAAGAGGTGAAAATTGGCCACCAAAACTTTTGATGCAGCTCATGCCAAAACACCTTGTTGGAAGTTTTGGTGGTCAGTACCTTAAGGATTCAAAAATGGTAGTTTTTAGACTGAACCCTTGTGAGGCACTTGAAACGCTTTCAAAAGTGATGGCGGGTGGGTTTGCTGGATGTGTACATTTCTCTACTCCGTCATCGATGCCCTCGTGTGAGATTAAGGTTCTCATTCTACTCTATACGGCTGAAAAAAATGCATTTTTAGGCTTCATTCCCAACAACCAAGCTATGTTTGTGGATAGGTTACGCAAAGTTATTCAGCAAAAACAAATTATGGGCCAACAAGTGCCTGCAGTAGGTATACAACAACAACAACAACAGCCACATCCATCGCAGCAGCAACAATCTTCGCACAATCCCAATATAGCAGGTAACACCATTCAAGCTCCAAATGCTTTGCAACAACAACACCAGGCAAATCAACAAAAATCCATGGAAGTACAACAAATGCAGCAAGATCAACATCAACAACACTATAATCAATATTCCCAGATTTCTGTTCAGCAAATGCAAGATAGTATGAGTGGTGGACCACAGCAGCAGCATAGCATGGGTATAGTTCAGCAACAGCAACAACAGCCACGTATGTCTGTTAGCATGAATGTTCCCCCACAAGTTTCACATGGAATGCAACAACAGAGAATGGTACGACCCATGATAAGCAATAATCCAGGACTAAGGCATCTTTTACAACAGCAATCTACGCCTGTTAATCATTTTAGGCCTCAGTTGACTGCAATTAATAATCCTAATATGGGGGCTCCACCGCATATACAAAATCGTGGAAACCAATTTGATGATCAGGGATTTGACTTTATGTAAGAGGCATTTGTCTTTTGACAATTTTTTTCAAATACATTTTATGAAACATGGTTTATGTATTTTGTATGAATAAAAAAATAATTTCATTTAAAAGGCACATTAATTATACGTTTGGCGGTAAGGAAGAATAATAATATAAATACCATTTTCATAAATCATGAAAAGATGCGCTTCTTCCTTAGGATATAAAATAAGTTTCACCTGTTTCAATATCAGCACATATTAAAATTAATTTTAAAAAATGTTAACAACTATGTTTGCACTCTCAATATACATGTCTGGCGTTTGGTATAAATGAGATAACTCCAAAAATTGAGTTAAAAAAAAATTATATGATATCTTTGCACAGGTTCTGAGTATAATGTAAGGTATAAAAAAATATTTTCATATTTTATTAAAAAAATTACCCAATTAAAAACAACAATAGTTATAGGTTATCATACACTTTTTGATCATTTCAAGCCTTTTAGTACAAAAAAAAATTAAATTAAAGGTGTTAACGGTGTTAATAAGCTTGTCGACAGTTATTTATAAATTTGAGAAAAAACGAAATGGAATACTATTTAATGCATAAAAGAAAGAAATTTAAAGCATAGCTAATATCAAACTTACATTTTTAGATCGATTGTTTTTGTTTACCCTATCTGGATTTTTTTTTTATATTCGTAGAGAACTTTTTGTTTTCTAAAGATATATATGGACTTTTTTATCTGTCCGGAATCAATGACATTTTTCAAAGAAGATTTGAAATTAATTGTCTTCGATAAAGACCCGTCTAATTGGCATCTAGATGAAGACTACCAATACGGTGTAAATTTGGTTAAAAATTTGAGGGTTGTCAACGATGTAGCTGCAAGACTCATTAAATTAATTTCAAAATATAATCAAACTTTAAGTGCAGATGAAGAGCAAAAACAATACATTATTAAGTTCTCGACGAATATAAAAAAATACAGAAATAAACAAAAGCACACTGCTCCAATTAATCTAAAAATATATGTAAGTTTAAACTATGCTTTAAATTTCTTTAAAAAAAAATTTGTATGAGTCGGAGAAATTTCCGTTCCGATCAGATAGGGCAGAAAGATATCCAAGATCTGCTGCTATTTATCGACCCGATTTATCATATTCTTTACACAACTTTAAAACATACTCTTTCTCAGTCGCAAGAAGCGTATTCCTATATGAGTGATAGCAATGAAAATTATGAACAATTAACTTTTTTATTTCATTTAAGATGAATTCTGTTATTTTTTTTACTCTTATTAACCTTAATTACGATGAATAAACTTTTTCTTTAATTTAAAAAAATAATAATTTAAGATAAGTGTTCTTAACATTGAATTTCGTTAGGTAGATAGCTATTTGTTTGATAAACCTATAAACCTTGGAAAAATAATTCCATTATTTCCAAACACTTTTTTACAATGCCTGAATAAACATTCAAATGCTTTTTCTGCAAAACTAAACACATGGAGTTATCTCATTTATACCAAACGCTACAGATATGTTTATTAAATATTTACATACATTAGACCGTTAGTTAATTGAAGTTGAGGATCAATAACTTGAAAAACATTATATTATTCTTTTTTTACACATTTACATTACAGTATCAACTTTAATTTTTCAATATAAATAATCATAGTCAAAATAATTTTTTGTAAAATGGCGCAATTACTTCAATTAATATCTATCTAAAGGTAAGATTTATATCAGCGTGTTTACTTCAATAAAGTTTTTTTTTAATGGAGCAACTCGAATAAATATATCAAGAAACATGAAGCTCTTTGCATTGGGTGTTCAGCAGAGATAGGACCTTTGGAGGCGTTTCAAGGACAGTCATGCCAGCATCTATTGTAATTTTCATAACTGGTAGCATTATTAAGGCGCCAACAATACCGAGTCAGTACTTTATGCATTGTATATAAGTGTTGTGGTAGCACATATTACAAGACCTTATGAGCATATTTCCTTATGTTCCTGTTTCACCAAAACGCTTAACATAATCGGTTAGGTAATTTTCCGCGGATGTCTCCAGTCTTCGAACCATCACTTCATTTTTCCCAGATGCAATTATACCACAAAAAATTAAATTGTTAATTCTAAATAATCCATTGCTTTATAGCGTCTTGAGATTGATGCCCAATATCAGTTATAAATGATTTTAATTCATCAGAAAAAGCAGATAAAAATCGATTGAGGTTATCAATTTTTTATTTGAATGATTTCATATACAATTCATTGTATATAAATTTGCATAGTACGGTGGCGCTGCTAAATTTAAGGTGTAAAATTCGATTTGGGGAGTCTTTAAGCGTCGAAAATTGTTGGTAGGGGCAAGAGGAGACTATTTTTTGGATTATTGCATCCAAAAAATATCAATAAATGTCATTCAAAAATTCCATAAGCTCTCCGCAAAAAAAAAAGAGTAGGGTTGCGCAGACACTAGATGTCACCCCATTCGACTTCCACCATGATAGTACTATAGTTTTCATATACAAAGGTTTCACACGTCAGCCCCCAAGCGATCACACACCCAACTCATTTTTTGGTTCCTGTTTCTGTTTATAAACAAGTGCACCCTCAAACGACCACACAACAAAGCTGTGTGGAACATGCTGATGAGAGTACTATAGATTTCATTATGCAATGACAATGTTCATTGTATATAAATTTGCATCGTACTCTCATGAACAAGTTGCACACGTCGGCCCCCAGGGATCATTATATCCACTTGCGCGCTCAAACGACCCCACAACACAGCTGTGTGGAACGTGCTCATGAGAGTACTATAGATTTCATATGCAAAGTCCACGTTACTTACGAAATCCTTATTTATTAATTTTTAATAGAACATACAAATTGTTTATATTTTGTTAATTATTGACTAAATGAGGGTTTTTCAAATTCTTTAAATGGTTTTGCAAATTTTCTGAAGCTATTCCTGGTCGATTGATACCAAACTTTTGTTTCCATATTCCATGCCTATTAACTATACGCAAAAACTTTAATTGTTAATAACTAATTAACCACGGTTTTCAAAATTCAGAAAATGGTTTTAAATGGTTTCCAAACTCTAAGCACCAAAAATTTTGAAATTCGTGAAAGTCGCATGCTAAGTATTATTTTTTTTTTTAATTAATTATTATTTCAATTCAAACTTATTACTATGTATGTATCTTAAAGCTGGACAAAAATTCAAGAAAACTAGCCTGCTGATCAATAACTTACATCTAACTTACTGGCCCTAGGCGGACGCTCTAAGATATACTTAATAACATAATAACTTAAAAGTAATGCCTTTCGACCTAAGAACTAATTTAAAACTAGAATTAAATAATATTTATTTCTTACCAAGAAATAATTTAAAAAAAAAAATCTTGGTATCGCCTTGTAAGTATATGGCGATCACGATGGCAGGCAGGAGAAGTGTAGGTCTCGGCCCCCAAGAGGAGACTCACAAACATCCAAGTGAGATTAAGTTGATATCTGTAAAAAAAATGAAGGATAAAAAAATCTCAAATATTTGAAATAAAAAACTTGTCTGACAAAAAAAAATTCGATTGACTGCAAAATTGAAGATATTCATCGCGTTCCGATAAATGTCCGATAGGTATCTAATATCCAAAACATTTTAGTTTAGTTGTCGTTTCTCTGTCTGGTTCTTACTGTTAAAAAAAGAAAAAGACAAACGTTAAACCTTGTTTAAATCTTCAAATTTATTAGTTTGTTTGATATAGCAATAAATATTCTATTTTTATTACTTCGAATACACAACTTTTTTCAATCAATTTACGCATCTTGATTTTGACTACTCTTCCAACTAAAAAGCTTTCAACATTTTTGTTTTATCTGACGCCTGTGAAAAAAATTCTTTCATTCATGAAAACCACTTCTCTCTCTCTCTCTCTCTCTCTCTCTCTGTCTCTCTCTCTCTTTCTCTCTCTCTTGATTTTGTGTTTTGAGCTTTTTTTACTTAAACAAAATCATCACAACTGGACATGAACAGTTCTTGACGAAGATATAAAACCAACACGATAGACAGGGACAACCGCAGAAATAACTTAAAAATATTTTCAATTAAAAACACAATATAGTTTATTTCCTAAACTACAACTTGGAAAAATAACTTTGCACTACGGGCGCTTAACGTTTCTTAGCGCCTTGCCATCATCAACAAAAACTTGTATCCAAAGACATAATTGAAGTATATTTTTGTTTTGAAAAAATTGCTATATTTATATGAAAATACCATGAAATAACAATTAAAAAGTATTCTACGATAACACATTTACCTACCTAAATAACATCATTTTAAGTTACTTTTTGTGTAATATGAGCTAAAACTTACCTGTGAAATGAAAACTTTTTGTTTTTTTCGTTATAGGAGATTTCACACGTTGTCACGCAGCACCTCGTGTTGATTTATATTTTATTAATAAAATGTTTCAATTTTTAACTGTAATTAGTTTTTATTTCACTTTTTTATGGAGTTTTGTATATTGTTTTTCACTTCTTTCAAATCTTAAAATTTCACAGCACTCACTCTCAGCAAGGCAAAATGACAGATGTGCTTCGGTTTTTTTTTTCTTAATTTTTAATGCTTCACTCACGTACACTGTAAATGTGTCAAAAGCCGCTTTCTCTACTTCTTATTTTATGTGTTCACTGTTTAGCCAATAATTATGTGCACTGTGGTGGAAATGTACGAAGAACTCCCATCTTTATGTTTCGATAATCTCTGTTGAACCGCGGATGAAAAGCGAATGATGTATTGATGACAGTGGGTGTCCCGTGTCCCCGCCTATATGGTAAACCTTGATGAATTAAAAAAGAAAAAGTTTTTTCTTTTTTTTATAATTAATAAGATGTGAATGTGATATAGAAAAAGAATAAAGTGAAAATATTTTCAAATTGATTACCTTACTAGTGACCAATGGAAGTTTTAGTAAATGCTTATTTTTTATATAGTTCAACATCATGTTATTGATTGAAAATAAAATAAATTTATATGAATGGACAAAAGTATAAAACAGCAGGCAAACCCACAGCAAAATAAAAACAAGTTCACCCAAAATTAATAGAATCACAAGATCTACATAATAACACTCTATTTAAAGGTGAGTGTTTTTCATGCATGACAATAAAATGAGTTATTTTCATTTGAAAATATTTCAGAAATTTTGTCCAATGTTATTGAATCTTGCTAGTGTACATACTTATATCAGATTGAACAGTTATTTTTCTATATTTTGGAAAGGAAAAGGCTGCGATCCACCTGTCAAAAAAAAAAAAAATATAGTTGCAGGGAAACCAGTTAACATTATTGTCACAAATAAGATAATACATATGGAGTACACAATTTAGTGGTCACCAAACTTATAAACAATCATTGTTAATATCAATTAGATACATATAATGATAATTTAATTGTTTTATTAATATGTACATATGTACATACATACATAATAAGTATGTTTCTTTTAAAATAGTAGGTTCTTGTTAGATTTCTGTCTACTCAGACGTTTTCTAGCTAATTTCAAACTGTTAGAAATATGCTTAGATAAAATGTTTAAATTTTAGACAACACATTTTGTTGTAAAGTAGTAGACATTTTGATAGTTACGCAGCTTACAATTTTTGCGATTTTCAATGTTGGACAACCTACCTTATCTTTTTAAAAGCCCTTGATTGGATTCCTATTTTTACCCTGACTTGGACGCTATCAATCTTTCTCGTCTACTGGTTCGACGAACCTTTGTCTTTAATGATTATCATTTTATTCATGCATTAATTGCTAGTTTGGAAGCTTATTACAAATAGCAAATAAGTGATATCTAAATGCGTGTAGTAAAATCCTGCATTTCCGTTTATGCAATGCATTTTAGATTATGTGGTTTGGGGTGGTGGTTAGATCAAGAAACCAAATTTACACTGCCACACCCCCTTCGAAAAACGGTGAAAAGCGCACTTTTTTTTGTTTTTTAACCAAAACTTTTTTTAGGTCCACATTAGGAGAAAAAAGTTATTTGGCGATTTGTAAAAAAAAATATTTCTTAAAAATTTGGTGTGGATTGATTTTTATAACCAACTAGCTGACCCGAAGAACTTCGTACCGCCTAACAGTACCGGGTCAGATTTACAAACCAAAAAAAAAATATAAAATCTAATATATGTACATACATACATACATATATCTTTAATTTAAACTTATTTATTATTGTGACGCTTGTATGGCACGTAAAGTTACAAATGAGATATTAAAAAATATGATTTTTTGCACAGATGCGATATACATATGAAAAAATTAACACAATACATTCCAGCAATAAAGAGTGATGTGGTTTTTAATCGATTCTATGCGAATAACGTTACCTGGCGATTTTTAATTTTTTAATTTTAATTCTTTTGTTATTATTTTCTATAAAATAAATTACACGTTGTGTCAAAATTTCTGATTTTTATGTCAACACGTTAAGAACATATTTAAAAAATCTTGAAAAAACACAAAAACGCTAAAAAACTCAAACGTTTAGCTTAATAACTCCGCCTGTTAGAATTTCAGATTTTTCCTATAGCCATTGTATATAGATTTGCATAGTACTCTCATGAACACGTTCCACACGTCGGCCATCTAGCGATCACATCACTTACTAATTTGTTGGTTGCTGTTTCTGTGTATATACAAGTGCGCCCTCAAACGACCACATCACACAACGTTTGGAACGTGTTCATGAGAGTACTATGCAAATCTATATACAATGCTATAGCTATAAAAAATAAAAACAACATAAAAATCAATGAAAAAATAAGGGTTTTGAAAATTCATACCGTTCAAAATACGAAAAATTTCGTAATAGACACCTAAATTTTTTTTTATTTTTTTTTCAGATGTCATTTTCCAAATTCCAATTCGATACTCTGAAAAAATATGAATATTCAGTTGTCAAATATCAAAATTATAAATTTTGTCTTTCAAAAGTTTATATCTTGTAAACTATAATTTTGAGAACTTTTTATTGTACTACAAATTTTCTTGTAATAAAAAAATCTATCGAATGGAAAAATTCATCCTTCTTAAAAGTTTTGTTTAGAAAATAGAAATTTGACTTTCATTTACATTTACCGTCATTTGAAATTGTAAATAGCGGTAGATTTTAAGAACCTGCCCTATATAAATATATCTTTTAAATAAAATTTATTTAATTAAAACATCTTTAACCATTTTAACAATTATTTGAATGAGTCAGCGAGTGAGTGAGTCTTTCTTGGTGTATTCGTTTCAAGTAAATACACGATATTATTGTTTTGGTTTGAGTTGATGATTCAATTGTATTGTTTTGCAAGATGTGAATGCGGTGAATAGAGTATTGTTTTTCATGTCCAAAATATCCCACTGCTATTTCTTGTTTTGAGTATTTACAAACCCGCTCGTATTCGAATCCAACATTGTGTCAAAATTTCAAAGCAATCGGTGAAAAACTCTCGGATATTAGCGGTAAGGTACAAATGTACATTTCATTTTTATGAAAGAAATTATGAAACTTCCAAAAACGGCTGAAATTTCATATTTAAAAATTTAATTTAATGTAAAAGTTTTCATAAGCAATCATGTAAAAATTCAACTATCTGCAAAATATAATGCACGACTGGATCGCACGAACTTGCGCCTTTGCTAAAGTATTTAAAAAAACATGAAATTCATTATTATTGAATTGCGAAAATAAACCAAAAGAGAAGTTTGAGCTCAGAGCATATGTATGTACATATGTATATACATTTGCAGGTATCACATTTACATAGTTGATGAGTTATGTAGTTTCCACCATAATTTAGGCTTTGTAAATCGCCCACTACAGCATTGTACAAAACAAAACAAAAAACAATTTTACTTATTAAAATTTCAAAACTGCACTGATCAGAATCCTAGTTTAGTTGTTTCTTTCTCTTTTACGTTACAAAATCAAAAGCTGACCTTTTTAAAAACTACCATAACATAAAAGTAGAAAATAAATAAATTAAAAAAGACATTCTCTCATCATTGTTGCTGGAGAAAGTATTACCTGTTAATTTTTAAATTGTTAAAAAGGCCTGATCTAGCGCAATATTTAAGCTTCGAAATAAAATATTTTTAACGATATGCTGTTCTACCATACCGTTAATAAGGTCAAAATTAATTATTTTTATTGGCTTATGATGAACACTCAAAAAATGCTATCATAATTGTCAGTGCCATTTTCGAGAAATTCGAAAAGACAAACTTAAAAAATGTAAATCGAGCCGTTTTTGAAATATTTAATTTTCAAAAAATAAATTATTTACACAAATTTATACGATCGATAATTAGTCTGCATGAGGATTTGATTTGCAGAATAAACGAAGATCTCATTACTATTTCTAAATGCTATTTCTAACTAAATCCGATCAAGTCTTAACTTATAGCTATTTCCAAAAAGTCAGTTTGGTTTGATCTCCTGGTTTTTATAATCATATTTAAATTTTTTTTTAAATTTTATTTTATTTTATTGATCTCAGCAAATTAAGTGGTTTTCATCTGACAGTAATCGATTTATTTTATAACCATTACTGGTGAGAGTATCTACAAAAAGAAGTTGAGTTGGGCATAAATATTAGAGGCAAGGATTGTGGTATCAATACACCTACGTTTTTTGGGAGCGTATCCCGGTTTTAAAAATTCGGTTTTTATACCAGTCATGGTTTTGAAGTCAACCGGCTACTGTCAGATCAAAACCACATAAATTAGTTCCACATAAATTGCCGTGCTGCATAGGTTGTCAGAGTCCATGTCGGAACAAAGGATTAGAAAGTTAGAAATTTTCAAACTTTTCTCCATACAATTTGAACGGAAAAAAAAAACAAAATGGTGACGACCGACCTCTAAACGTTAAAATTTTGGGCTCATTTTCTTGGAGAATTTTTTTCTCGTCCCAAATAAACAATTTTTCATGGTATCAACAATTTCGGAGCCACATTTTATAATTTGAGTCACCATAATACATACATATAAATGCGTCAAAAGATGATTCAAAGGATTATACCGCGAATGATGCAATAAAATTTGTGCGTAATTACTAATCACTAATCGTCAATCATTTATCAGTGCTTTCTACTTTCAAAATATTATTTTGTTTATTCTTGACTTTAAAAAAGAATACTTTCTATTTCTCTTTCCAGAATTTTCGTTTCGGTAGTTTCACTTGCTAGACGAACATCCAGTATATTGTAGAAAATGACGGAATCGAATGTCAACCGATGTAACTCTCTACACTTCGGTTCCACTCAACAGAACAGTGGTAAGATTTGTTTGTTAATGAACACATGAGTGTGTGTACCTTCACATGAAGGCGTATATTACTCATTGTTTCAGACAATTTTTTTTTTAAATCAAAAATTTTAGCTAATCAGAAATACTATCCGAGATAATTAATCCCTATATAGAAATGTATATGAGATCTACTCACTTTTTGGAGATTCTGAAGTATTTAAACTCAAATCAGCTTACACAAATTTGTATGCTGAAATTATGCTCTTAACAATCTTGGAAAACTATTTGGACATTTCCTTATGATTTCCAATTAAAAAAAAAGATTTTGAAATATAACGGTCACATTCAATATTAGCTGTCTAATTTTTTGTATTTTAGGTAAAATAGATACTTTGCATGTTTATTTACCAAATAATGGCTTCCGCACAGTAAAATTCAATGAATCAATAGACAATGTACGTAAAATTATTGAAAGAATTGTACAAAATATATTACCGGGACACAAAGCAAATTCACAAAGCTACGCATTGCGCTTGCGAAATGTTATTACCAAAGAAGTTGTCTGGATATCCAGGGACACACCAATGGCTCAAGTTGCAGCTCGCATTTCGAACCCGTCGTGTTCGAATACGGAATGTCCATATAAAACGATAAGTATTGGGAAAAAGGAACAGCAAAGGCCAGACATTGTTGATACACATATTAATAGCGTTTGGAGAGCCGAACTTAGAGTTCGTTATATTCCAAAAAGCATTAAAGAGCTATATGAAAAAGATAGAATAACCTGCCATTTTTATTTCGATCAAGTAAGACAAACTCATATAACGTGTTTATAAATCAATAACCAATTTTTGTTTTATTTTAAGGTTAAACAAGACTACATTAATTCTAGCATTACAACTATTGACCTTGATGTAGCAATTCAATTGTGCTGCTTAGGGATAAGACATTACTTCAGGGATGTTTCTAAATCGGATGATAAAAAACATCATGTAGATTTCATTGACAAAGAGATTGGTTTTAAATCTTTTTTACCACAAGCTGTGATACATAGCACTAAGCAAAAAAATCTTAAGAAATTGATACAAACTGGTTACAAAAAAGTTTACAATTGCAGTGATATTGAATATATCCTTAAGTATATTTTATTAACTGTAGCTTCAATTTCTTCTATACTAAAGAATACATTCATATTTGTCTAGATTTTTTGAGCTCTTGCAAACACAGTACACATTTGACCAAGAGCATTTTTCGGTAACTTTAAGTTCTGCGTGGAATATTTCAGGAATATTGTACATTGGTCCTCATATTGGTAAGTAAAATAAATATTTAAAATCAATAGATTTATATGTCATTATATTTGTATTATTTTTTGCAATAGGAATCTCTTATCTAACTCACCCCCAAACAGGACTTACTAAAGTGGCTGATTTTCATAGTATTGAAAAAATAAAAACTTGCATTTTATCGAAAGACAGTCAACAAATTGATGATTCTCAACAAAATTTGTCAACGGGGAAACTAAAAGGTTCACAACAATTTTCGAACACTGACAAATCTGCGAAGAAAGATAACTGCAATTGTAGGGATATTAAAACACAGTTAAAAATGAAAACCAGTAGCAATGAAGAAGAATTAGTTATTAACTGTGTTGGACTTAATGTAAGTAAACAAAATATAAATTTCAGCTTTAAGAATTGTGAGCAAAATTTATATGTATTAATGTTTGATGTATTTTGGTTTCTACTCTTAATGTTGACCGTTTAAATACTATAAAAACATTGTCTTGCAACATTAAATAAAATATTAATTACGAGAGATGACACGCTTTTTAGCTTTTGATTGCCTATTTCGAATTTGATCAATTTCGAAGGCAATTTTTGGAAAATTTCGTTAGGCTGATATTCATCGAGCGTTCTCAAGTTTAAGAGACTCTTAACTTAAAGTATTCGCCCTTATTAGTTCATGAAAAGTATATTTTTATCGCCTACTGAGAAACGATTTAAAGTTAAGAGCGCTGGGTGAATACCAGCTTTAGAATCACGATATTAATAAGTAATATTACAATTTCAGACTGCCGATAGTATAGCAGATTTAGTAGATGGCTATTGCAGTTTGGTGAACAACACCGACATTTCGCTCTGGGATCGTTCCAACACATCTGGAAACAGTAGTATTAGTAAAAACTCTCTAGAAAGGTCTAAAATTATTATGTCAAAAGAAAATGATAAGTCAGTAGCAACTAATTTAAAGCCTAGCAATATTATCTCAAAGCAAAATGATCAGCAAAAGAGTATACCAAAATTAAGTGATGATTATGCCGAAATTGGTTTAGTTGATGAAGAAGGTGATTATTCTACACCTGCAGGTATTTTTAAAAATAAAATTAAGTATTATTTCTTAACTAATTCAATTATTTAAATAACCAACCATATTCAAGTTCGAAACTATGAGCTGGAAAGATCCCAAATTGTTCTCAACGAAATCATTGGCGTAGGACAGTTTGGAGACGTGCATATAGGAACTTATTACATAAAAGATAAACCAACGCGGGAAAAAAATGGTATCAATGGTAATGATGAAAATCCGGGGACCAACGATAATAAGGCTGGTGCTATTCAAGTAGCTGTTAAAACGTGTAAAGCGGATGATGATCTTACTAAAACAGAAAAATTTCTACAAGAAGCTTGTAAGTGCAGTTGTTTTGTATGTAAGGGAATTCTTTAATTATTTTACTATTTCCAACAGATATAATGCAAAAGTTTGACCATCCTCATATCATTCGACTCATAGGAATATGTAGTAGCGCTCCAATATGGATTGTCATGGAGCTAGCGAAGCATGGCGAACTTAGAGCATTTCTCAAATCAAATAATGAAAAGTAAGTGATCTAGTATTGCTATTTTACCTTAATAATAGTACAGTCAAACAAGGTTTAGGTGCAGCTATTAGAAAGTATAGCCTCTCTGTTCTTATTTCTGAAATTAATTACCAAAAGTTATATATATGTTTTTACGTTTTCTGTACTCATTTCATATTTCAGTGAGTTTACAACTATTCGGTTTTCCATTTTATTGGTTATGTTCTCACCACTACAAGATAACCCATAGAAGGGAAAAGTTGAAAGATTTCGAGAAATTAAAAAAAAAACTTGCCAAACTCCCTTTTAAGGGGCGTGTACCTTAAACAAAAACTTATTGTTGAAATTAAAAATGGTTGTAATGGGGTCCCACAAAATTTCAGCTTTGTCGGATGTGGTGGGTGAATAATAAAATATATGAAATCAGTGTGCAGTTGAGCATGTTCCGCATGTTCCGCACAAAAACTCTTGGTAACTTTTGGATATAGTACTTTTTATGTAGTATATATTTGCAAAATATCATCGTTGTTATATCGGAGTTGCCAGTAATTCCGTTCTTTGAAGACTTTTTGATGGCCTGACTAAGCTTATCCGGTAAGGTTTGTGCGGTTTAATCGCTACGCCCTAAGTATTATTTATGCCTCAAGAACTTTTGGTTGTACTATTTTAAGTTGTAACTATAAGTTTCTGTTAATAATAATAAAATCTAAATTTGTATACATACTTTTTTATTTATAGGTTAAAACGAGGTTTTCTTCTTTTGTATTGCTACCAGCTTTCAACTGCGTTGAGCTACTTAGAATCAAAGAAATTTGTCCACAGAGACATAGCAGCAAGAAATGTTCTAGTCAGCACACCAACTTGCATTAAGGTTTGCATTTTTAAAGGCATCAATACTTTTAAATTACTACAGCTTTTTACATTTTGCTTTTAAAGCTTGCGGATTTTGGACTTTCGCGTTGGGTTTCAGATCAATCATATTATCATTCAAGTATGTACATGCTCCCAATAAAATGGATGGCACCGGAATCTATTAATTTCAGGCGATTTACTACTGCAAGTGATGTCTGGATGTTTGGTAATATTATTCCATTCTTAAAAAAATTTATTCTTTATTCTATCGGTATCCATTCCAGGTGTTTGCGTCTGGGAAATCCTTATGTTGGGTGTGAAACCATTCCAAGGAATAAAAAATAACGATGTGATAATAAAGTTGGATAACGGTGAACGATTGCCATTGCCAAATAACTGTCCTCCACGTTTGTACTCCCTTATGTCCCAATGCTGGTCATATGAACCTCTAAAGAGGCCTAATTTTAAAAATATCAAAGAAATTTTATAGTATGTTAATATATTTTAAATCTTAAACATACCGATATTGAAATTAACTTACTTTTTTCAGTGAAATTTTAGTGGAAGAAAAATTGAGTGATTCTGAAACCATGCGAAGAGAAAATCGTAGAGTAGCAGCTATGTCTTGGGGAGCAAGCGAAAATGCACCACCACCAAAACCTATCCGAAATACTCCTAGAAATGGTGAGTTTTTATTTTTGAATGTACATAGGTACTGTATTTTATCACAAATAAATCCAACTGAAAATATTAGAAATCTAATAAGTAACAACAACAAATATATCCACTCTTAAATATATTATTTTACATTAATTGAGTTTATATTCCTTCTTTTTATAGATTTTTTAATGCCTGCTGTGGAAGAAGGACAAGGAGCTCCATTAACATATATAATAGCCCAAAACTCAGCCGTCCTTGCCCGCCTTATGATGGAGAACGAAAATCGCAGCATAAACCCGTCTTGCTACACCACACCAGCATCGGTATTTAACACTTTAGCCGTAGATGTAGATCAAGCTAAGTCTAAAATATCAAATAAGATTAATCCAGCAGAAATCTCTCTCAAAACTACAAAAATCCCTGCCTCAGAACTCCAAAAATTGGATCCCATTATTGACGAAAAAATGTCAGTACTAAAATCACATTCGATAAAATCCGATAGTTTAGTAATTGATAATACACCCATGTTCAGATCCAATACTCTTGACTCACACCTAAGCTCCTCTTCTACATTGTCTTCTATGTGTGATAATAGTGCTTCTAGTTCCACTGAAAAACATCTGCATGATCAAACAAAAAATAAAATCGATAATTATCAACAATATTATGATCAACAGTCTATGATACATCAGTATGTATCAGACCAAAAACAACAACTGTTCAAGATGAAACCTTTGCAATCGTCAAAGATATGTTCACTTATTCGCGAAACTGGCCCATCTAATACATTTGACTCCAATCAAAGTCTTAATGCATCAGAAAAATTCGAAAGGCCAGCACGTGCGTTTTACGGCAGTCTTGAAAGGAATCAACAAGTTCTTAAATCAGTACATCAAATTTGTATGCGCCCTAAGGGCGGCAGCTTGGAACGAAATCAATCGATTGCAGACGTAAAAAATATATTTCGCAATCGTACATTTCGCGGTGGCAGTCTTGAAAGAAATCAGCAGATAAATAATCATCGATCGGGAAGCTTGGAAGGGAATCCCAGTTACCAAGTTTATCGCTCGCCAATGGGAATTACCCTTGAATCAGAACAGGAAGGCATATATGACTTTGGTGGAGCTAATGTAAAAAGCTGTGCACCACCTACTATGAAAACCGCTCCGTCCCAAGGAGGAGGCATTTTGCAGCAAATTGATTATGAACAATCCCATTTGCAAGCAGCTTCAACACCAACCCAACATTCTTCCGCTGCAGGTTATGTGCACCAGTCACCGCAACCTGCGTATTTGCACTATGTCAAAGGAAAATGTAATATGAACTGCGCCCAGTCTCCGCAAAACACAATGTATACATCCATGATACCGGCAAACAGTTACATAAGATCCTCAGAAGGTTATCAACCGAACTCAGGGACTCAGCCAAGTTCCCTGCCAATATTGCCAGAAAATGTGCAAGTTGAAGGTTCTATTTCATGTCCGTACAAAATAGCAAATGCTTTGCAGCGACACCAAGAAAGATCTCGCCTGCACTTCGAAACTGTTGGTGCTGAAACACTTGGTTTTGAATCTGGACATAATCACAATGATCAATATGTTGCTAAAGATGAACGCACGCAGGTTTGCGCATACATATCTTGTCGGTTACAAATTATTTTTTGAGACTGCACTTTTGAATTTTTTTACATTTTGGTTTCGTGGCTGAGGTTTTGATTTTCCTTTTTGGTTGGTTATTTTGCCATTATGTATATATTTATTTGTACGTATTTTTGATTCTTGATTTTTGCTCAATTTAATTTTTATTATAGGTAGTATAAGATAGAAAAAATATTTTTATTTACATTTTTATAGCAAACGAATTTGTAGGTTGAATCCTGCCAAACGCCCTATGCTAATTCAATAAAAAACTTCGGTAGAATGGTGGCACGGATTCATATTGTTAAGATAGACTCCCAACCCTCTAGTTTTTGATTTTTTTTTAGCTAAACGTGCATTTCTAAATATTGAATAATTGATGACATTAATATTAGTACGTTAATGTCAGCAAATATTCAATATTTATGTAAATAAAATTGAAATAGATCTAAAATTAATACATACATGAAGACAAGCAAAAATTGAATGGCTATTTTCGCTAGTTTAAGTGAAAGGGTCAAATTTCTAAAAAAAAAATCACATGCTACTGATTTTTTAAGGTCTAAGCTCTTTCTTTAATTTGAGTTTAAATCAAGCTGATTTAACGAATATTTTTAGAAAAAAAATTATTTTTAGAACAAACATTTTTTGTTCAAAATTATTTTTTTTCGGCTTTATGTTATTATGTACCAGTTTCGTTTTTAACATTCCATGGTTGTATTGATATAATTTTAATTTTAAACCCTGAAAAATGAAAATTTTTTGTTTAAATGAAGCAGATACCCAAAAAAAATTAAAACAAAAAAATGTCCTACATATACCCAAAGTGAAATCAATTTGTGCTCGGCTGTTCTATGGCGATAATGTCTTTCTGATTACTGAAAAAGCTAAGTTGATATGTTTTAAAACTAAAGACTATAGTCTTCGATGTTGTTTTAAAATGCAAATGCAGTTTTCGTTTTATTTATGCACGTATTATTTTCCCAAATTTAAGAATATCATGTATTAATTTTTTAGTCACTGTTGTTTTTATTGTCAGCAGTGTTCATTCAAAAGGGTAAATCGTCGTTAACGCGGTAAGCTTTGTAAACTTGTCAAATTTCTATGAATTTTTGACAGGTTTACGCAGCTAATCAGGAATTTATGCTGTTGCATGAATACCCCTACAATTGTAATTGCTATACATTATAATATTTTTTGGTCATTTTGTTTTGGCAATGCAAATAAGAAACTTTATTTCATTCCTCTCCTAACTTTTTGTTTTTAAATCTATTGTTCATAAATAAGTTACACAAAAGAATTAAAAAAAAAAATATTCTACATCTTCATACAAGTCATAATAAATTTGTCAATTTTACTCTCATTATTGTATCCTCTCAAAGACTCTATAACTGATATTGTAACTGTTATTGAAAATTAATTAACAAAAAGAATCAGTATGTTTCTTTATTCATCCCGAATATTCAGAATTTTGCGGTTAAACCATTACGTTGTTTATTTTTGTTCATTCCGGAATATTTTGAATGCATAATTTTTATTCCATCTGAAAGATGGAAGCCGTATTATGGTAGATTCGCGTTATTTGTTAAAACTTGTATAAAATACGCTTTATAGCGCAAAAACATTTTTTGATATTTCAAAGAAGTTCTTATGTCCATTATTTTCATTTTAGATTTGTTTATTTATTTCATTCTTTATATTCTGTATAATGATTTCGTCTTTTCCATTTATTCCATTCCTCTATCCGAAATGAATAAGAAACGCACTCAGTATGAAACAAAAAGACCAAAAAAGCATGACTAGTTATTCTAATATATAAATAAATAATTTTCAAATACACATAAATATAAATATGAACTTAATATTGTTTGTACTTCATTTTTTTAAAATCTTAGCCGCTTTTATTTCAGACACCAAGTACAAAGGATATTATTAGAGATCAACTAGTTGAAGATGAAGTTAATAATGAGTGGTTTACACAAGAAGATAACGTATCGGTATGTTATACCAACTACAGACAAAAAAATATTTAAATACTTACATACATTAGTTTTTTTTTCTTTCTAGAAATTTGTACAAGAAGATATTGAAAAAAAACTTCTTAAACAGCAAATTGAAAGTGAAATCGATAACAAATGGCTTATACAAGAAGAAAATGTTTTGGTAAGTAAAAAATGTACATGACGTTGGTATAATATGAATATTTAGAATTATGCCAATTTAATTACAAAGAGTTGGATGACATACTTTCGTTCGATTCTTTTAAATCTTGTGAACGGTATTTTATAACTTCCATTACTAAAAAATATCTTCGCTCTAGTAACCATCATACAAAATCTTAGTTCATTACCAGCAAATTTTGGAAATCGATGGCACCTATCTAGATTAACTTTGAAAGTAATCATGTCGATTACAGTTTACGCAAAATTTGATTCGCAGTGATTTACTGTGTAGTGATCTTTTCTTTTAACGATAAATGAGTATATGAGAACGAGAGCATTCACTGCTTTTCGGAATCTGTAATCGTCATGAATATCTACTTCTTTATTTACCGACGATTTTCACGATCACGACCAGGACAACAACATTCGCACTTCACTTCTTCACCCTAAGGCTCTTCTTGTGGAGTTCGCCGTTACGCCGAGTTGACAAGCCTCTCGGTTTTAGATTCTTCCATGTCTGAGGCCAACTTTATTTTCTGTTTGATTCCGCGATAGTGCTGGAACGTTGTTTGATAATAATTGATATTGCCTCTTCAACTGGGTTCTCAGGGCATCTTATTTTTACATGGCACCATCTAAGGTTCAATTCCTTCTGTTAATATATGTATGTCATATTTGTTTTTGCTATTTTTTTTATAATCAATATGTCGTAAGATAAATTCTCAAAATCCCGAGTTTAGTGACATTTTTTTTTTCATTCGGAAAAATAAATAAATAAATATAATAATTAAAAAATCAGTGCAATTTTTAACTAAAACTACCTGCTTTTAGTTGCCTTCAGAAATGGAACAATCAACCAGGAAAGGTGTTTGAAATTGTAATATTATTTGTTTGGCTTTGAAATTCCCTTCATTTTATCTGTGCATAGTTGACATATTTTGAAGGACTGAAAAATTGTGATTCTCATATTTAAATTCATAATCACCGTTCTTCATTTTTGTACTATGAACTATTTTTTGGCTACCTAGGGGCTTTTTCAGTTTACTGTAAAAGGCTTTTGTAAATTCAATTAAAAAAATGTTTATAAAAAATAGCCAAAAGAAATACAAAATTGTAAAACCAATGAAAAAAGAATAAACAAAAAAAAATATTTTGACTGCATTTTTGAAATACTTCGATGTACCTTATGAATTAAGTTCTCCAAAATGTTTTTCAAATTTCAACATAATGCATGTTACCGCAAAACTGTAATTCGCATGTTCACATGATATAATAGGTACAGGGTAAAAACCCTGTAATTTGGTAAATAATTAGAACCAATTTTTGATGTTATTTTTTTTCAACACATTAACAACCATATAAAATATAACCGACATGAATAGGTAAGGTTTATAAACAGATATACACTTTAATGAAACGTCTTTTTCAATAGTCGGTCATATTGGAAAATTTACAATAATCCCATGTTTACAAAAATTGTACAATTAATTCTGGGTTCAACATCAATTTGACTCTACTATTAATATAGGTACATACTCACTGAATTTTCCTTTCCTTTATAGAAAAAACGGCTTAGCCTTGTTAATTCAAATACGGATTCTGACATTAACGCGCATGATGATGATAACGTGTCTTTACAACATAAAAGTGTAAGACGCGATTGGCCTCAGAATTCAAATAGTTTAAATAGGAAATCTAGACCCAGTTCACCAGGATATAATGCAGGAACTCAACATTCAAACTCCTCTCCAGGAATAACCGATCGAACATCAGGTTCAGATGAACTAGAGGGAGACAAAAATGAGGTTCCTAAATTAACGAAAAATCAAAAATTACCGCAAGTCACGGATCGTTCAAATGATGAGGTATACACAGCAACAACAAGTGTAGTTCGAGCAATAATGGCTTTATCACAAGGAGTTGAAAAGGCATGTGCTGCGGAATACTTAGATTTAGTAAGATACGTCGGAATCGAACTTCGAAATCTTCTAGTTTCGGTGGATAAGTTATCCACTCAATTTCCCCCACAAGTTCACAAGTAAATGAGCACCAAGAATGGTAGCGTAAAAGGACTACTTAATTTACATTTTTTTTTTAATTTTCAGAGAAGTCGAAATGGCGCATCAAGTTTTATCGAAGGACATGCATGAGTTGGTATCAGCAATGCGCCTGGCTCAGCAGTACAACGAAACTACGTTGGATGTGGAATATAGAAAGTAATAAACACTTTGTTTCATAATCTAAAATCACATATTTATTAATGCATTATTTATAAATATTTTAGAAGTATGTTATCAGCCGCCCATGTTTTAGCAATGGATGCAAAAAATTTACTTGACGTCATTGATTCTATACGAGCGCGATACGTAGTTGTCAATCAATTCCATAAGAAACCGCAATCTTCATTTCAAGCAAATAATGCACCAGCAGATGAGTTAGTAACGTCTAACGATGCTCCCAAAACAAATATTTCCCCATCTCAAAAATACCAGTGTTCTTCATCAATTCCATTCCAAGCTTCACATATAAATGAAGAAGGTTACCAAATAATGTCAAAAGACACATATGAAAACAGTATCACTGCTTATAATCGAACACCTGTCCAGAATTCTAATTCATCGTCTGCTGGTTGTTCCGGAATTTATGACAACGAATGCATAATAAGTGAACATGTCAAGGATCTGGAACCAAATCACAAATCAACTTCCAATGAGTATGAAACATCAACTGATATGGGAGCTCGTTTTTCAGATAAATCTATAGAAAATTTTGAAATCGCCAAAGAATCCCCAGATGAATCGCTTAAAATAGTGGAAGAAAATACACATATGTACTGTAATCTATCATTAACATCTGGAACAGAGCAGCTTGTTCACAACTAATTTTTAATGTTATATGTACAATTCGCACATTTATTCGAACTCAAATGCAAATAAGTTTAATCCAATGACAAATAAATCCATCCCAAAATAATAACCTATTAGCAAATATTTTTTTGATGATTTATTTACCGGTTTTAAATGGAGAAAAAATAGTTCTAAATTTTTTTTTAAATTTGAATGCTCACTGGTATCTTTTAATTTAATGTTGTTTTTTTTATTTTACGGATGATTCGCATAATTAAAAATAAGTAAGGGCGAGTGCTCTGTTTAGGCGGGAATGGCAGTTTTCATATTATGAAATTTTCCCAAAATCTGAATAAATTACATTCGCAAGAAGTAGAAAATTGCTACCTATTTTATAAGGTAAAATTTAAGAAAAAATCATTAATTTATTTTGCTTAATATTGTTTTTTTTGTTCCTCTGTTTACTAAAGGAATATTCTTTAAATAAAAAATAGATTTCTAAACTTTATCTTAAATGCCGCATACATACATACTACATGCATATAATACTCTAAGTATTTAAAAAAATAATTCATTATTCAGTTTGCTAAGAAATACCTTAATGTTTTTGCTAATAGGTAAAATAACTGCCTTAGGTTAAATTTATTTGTATTTATATTATTTGATAAAATGTAATGCATTATAATGGCTTTAGTTTTTTCATAAATGCTAGCTTTATTCTTAAAACGTATATATATATTCGCAGTTATTTGGCGTTTAAAACAATATATATATTAGTCTTGTTCATTCATGCAATTACTCGAAAGAAAAAAGTAACTTACTTAAAAGCCCTTCATATCCAGCCCCTGTAATTATTATCAATAATTTTTTATTAATTTAACAAAAATGTACACTGTAAACGTAGTATTATGTATTTTATTTATAATAAACACGGACCGTGTAAGTAAGGAATGATGTTTATATAGCAAACATTTTTTAACAAAATGCACATTGACGGATTTTCTAAAATAATTGTTTATAATCATAAAGTAAAGTCAGCCATTCCCTGTTATTTTTGTATGTGATGCTTTCCAAAACTTAATGCTATATGAAGTTTTTCACCTTTGTTTTAATTTCAAAAAATGTAAGAAATTGTACGTTCCAAATATATATATATATAATCGATTAAAATTAGCCCCGAAAGATTTAATTTGTTATAATGTATCTTATTACAAATTGTTTAATTTTCTCTAATTTTAATCATTTCAAACAAAAAATAGACATGTCTGCTGAACAACAAAAAATACTTCTGGTTGAAACCAAAAAAAATGAACAATTTTAAGGTCTTGAGAGTTCAGTTTTTTATATCAGATTTGATCCATATCCCTGCTTTTATATGCATTACAAAAACAACAAGAAATCCTGTTCTTTGTCGGGTTCATGCATTTTTTAAAATAGAGTTAGTGCTTACAGTTAAAGTTTTAGTGTTTACCGTAATGTGAAGAACAGAACAAAAAAAGACTTTTAAGTATATATCGAATCTTTAAGCATAACGATGATAAAATAAACATTTAAAACAGTTCTGTCTGGAATTTGTACTCTTTTTAAAAGACATCTATAATTTTAGAAAGCTACTCGTAATTGAATGTGCATAGTTATATATCCAAAACAAACATTTACAAAAATTTAACAGGGTTAAATCTTAAAATGACGTTTATTCCATTAAAAAAATACGTCGTTTTAAAATTTTAAGGCCTGTTAAATATTGGTAAAACGAAAGGAAAACTACATAAAATAATACACAAATACATGGCTTACTTTATTTTTAAGATTATGGTCAGAAGGTTTTAAATATCCGCCTGTGTTGGATTTGATGTTAATTGAGGATTAAGCGCTACATGACACATTAAAGTCGCTCTTGCGACAACATTTTCTAAGTCAAGTTGTCAGAACAAAATTAAAAATATAATAATAAAATCGATAAAATTTAAATACTTTGTTTTACTTTTGTTTAAGCGCTAGTCAAAGCTATTTTTAAGTTATGTATTCACCGAGTGCGGGTAAGATTAAGACACTCTAAATTCAAAAACCATCATAAGAACTCATCGAAAGAATACTTTGAATTTTCAGCAACTTTCTTAAAATTTGCATCATGAGATGCAAGATAGTTGAAAGAAAGTTTATGTTTGCGAACTGTTTTGTTTTCATATTGATCTTTCAACGCGTTCCACGTTGTTTTTGTGAGCTGTTAAGCTGAACTTATATACAAAGTCAAATGCTTGATCCTTTATTTTGGCACGTAAATGAAATAGTTTATGTACCAATGTGAACATATCTCTAAAGGATGCCCACTCTAAATAGTTAGTGTTTTCATTTTGTGAAATGTTTAAATTCAAATCTTAGGATTCCAACAGAATCTGAAACTTTAAAAAGTCAGAAATGGAATCTAAGCACTCGAAGTCTGGGGAAGACGAACTTTGGTGCTTGACTTTAATGTCACATGGATTTCTTTAACATGTTATCATCCGATGTCATACATTAGGTGCAGGTTGATTTTAATTCACTTCACGAATTTAAAAACTCAATTTTATACGACTCCAACACGAATATCGTATGTTTTATAAAGAAAATATTATTTATATTTAAAAAAAATATAAAAATATAATGTTCAGTACAACGCACCAAAATGAAATTATTTACATAACGAACATTTTACATATAATATATAATAAAGATTATGGAGTCTGATGATTTTATTATTGATGATGAACGACGATGATCATTTTGAGAATGATGATAATGACTTTGTGCTTATAAGCTAAGATGATGATGTTGTGCTTATAAGTTAAGGATGCTGAATTCGGTGCTTAGGCTGGTGTCTGAGCACTAGTACACAAGGCTGGATGGAATTTGTGCTAATATTAACTTAGTATTCTTATTGTTGCATTCGTTTTCTTAACTCATTATTTCATTAAAATTCAATAGGTATATATCGTAAATTTATCGAAAAAAGCGTTTTCCTATCAGTAGAATTTTGATAATACAAGTACGAAATTTTTGTTAGTATACTTCATTTCTCTTAGGTAGGTACTTACCTAAAATTATACTTACAAAACAAACAATTCAAACACTGTTTCTTGAGGCAGGAACAAATCATTCTCTAGTGGGCTGTATCAGAATTTAAGTTTCGAGTTTTTAAGAACTAAAAAAAATTAAACAATTATTTATTGTAAATTTCCCTTTATTTCAATCCATTCAAAATTGACTACATTCAGTTAACCTAGCAAAAGTTAAGTTCGCCTTTTTGTTACCCTTCATTGGTAGCACTTAAAAACTTAATGTTAACAACTTAATATATGTATCGCCCGGCATTTTTTTAAAAATTTAATGAACTAGTGACAAAATGAATGTTGTAATTTTTTTCTTAAGAATATATCGTTATAACTTCACGACCTCCACCACGAACCATCAACACTCGCTCCAATCCCTCCGTCAATACTTCCAAGAACTCCATATCTGTTAAGAAGTTTGTTAAGGAAAATAAAATAAACTCATGCTGAAAAGAATTTTTGTTAAATTTTATACAGCATTTATAACATTTAAAAAACACTATATTAAAATGTATGTATGTCGGTTTAGAAAGATTTTAAAATATTATTTATTAATATCTTTTGGATATTTTATTAAAGTTAAGACCTACTTATTAATTACTTTAATTTTATCTAGTAATAATTTTTGAAAAGGGGAACATTAACAATTCACTTTTTCCAAAAGGTTGAGTAAAAGAAAGTGTTTTTACAAATTAACTCCAATATGAAATTTGTTTTGCTCCATCGACTCAGGTTTTTGAGAATTGTAAAACTTGAAATTTTTACGGATAGGTTTCATAAGGAGTAGTATTTTTTAACAAAATTTGTAGCGATTCAGGAACTATTATAAACTTTCCCTTTGTTCTAAAAACCATGAAATGTGGGAAGATAGTATTTTTTTCATTGCGGCTCGTTCCGTGTACCAATTTAAAAGCTTAAAATTTCTATGAAACTTTTCAGCGACGATAATCTGATAAGCGGTAAGTAAAACTTACATTTATGTATAAACGTGGCTTAAATCAAGGTATTGAATATTGAAAAATGCAGTCATAATAATATATGAAAAGATTAACGAAAATAATCTTCATTCTTTTGCAGACATCAACAAAAATTTAGTCCCAATTAAATAATTTATTGTAATTGGAAAAAAATTAATACACAAATTTTAATACCTAGTCTCAACATCTGCCCAAAAGAAAATCAATTTTGAAGGCACTGGTCATATTTATTTCTATAACCTTAGTTACTTCTTGAGCTCTTCATAAATTTAAACTAAAATAAAATAATTTGAAAAGGATACAGTTACTTTCTCTCCCATGTTTTAAGTCCTTTGGTGGTCCTGGTAAATTCATTATAACCAATTGTGCATCTACTGACTTATTTACAATGACTTCGTTTAATTTCACAGCCGTGTGCATTCTCCGAACATTAAATTCATCTCTAAATAATAAAAAAAAATTAATACTGGCGCATGCAAAAAAAAATTGCGAATCATTACGGTCTTGATTTAATTTCCAAATGTGCATCCGTGGAAGATCTTTCGGATTTTTCATCTTCGTGTTGATTTTTGTCTTTCTTCGTTCTAAGACAAATTTCCTTTGAATCACTGTCGGTATTGTGTGAATATCCTTTTTGCTTTTCATCTCCCTGATTATCTCTATAATATTCTAAATGCTGTAGAAAAAGAAGTTCACCACGTTATTAATAACAACATTTTAAAAGCATACTAACAATATCCCCATTTTAGTGAGAATAAATATAAAAATCATCAAATACAAACAGAAATATACTTTTTTTTATGAATAATAGGTAGGTATGTTATCAGTAAAAATTTAAATGTGGTGTGTTCTTTTTCTAACTTTGGCTTGTTATACTTAAGTTACTTTTCATAGTTCCTTAATTCGAAAATAAACTTTAGTCTCGTGTCATTGTCATTGTTTTGTGCAAAAAAAAAATGGAATTTGACGACATACATTTTTCCCTCAAAACAGCTACATATGTATTGTATATACCTACTAGGCTTAAATGAAACAAAAACAATGATTTTAGACAAATTTGCAAGAAATTAACAGTTAATTAAAAAGAACGCACCCCTGAGTAACTATGTATTCATTTTCACCAAAATAAGATTATTGTTAAATTGACTTGCATTATTTTCACAGTTTTCCTCAAAGGCTTCAGAAGGGTCAGCAAATCTAACCTTTGGATTTGTTTTGGTGGTATCGTGGTGATGATCTACAATAGCTTGAACCTAAAAAAAAAATTATTTTATATTTATTTCTTATCATAAAAATTGTTTCAATTGGCTGGGGTTTTATGTTAACAAAATTAGAAGATGCCGTAAAATCAGAAAAAAAAATAGTTTCATGAGAAAATCAATGTGCAACTAAACAAACAGAATTTTAACAATGATTTTTCAACCAAAAAAAAGTATCTTACAAAGGTAATATTTTACTCTTACCCCTGGAAAAATGTTGGCTTTGTATAAAGATTAAAGGCTGTCCAATACCAATGCGAAACATTCGGTGACGGCGACGAAACAACGAATAACAGCACATGGCACTTATTGACAACGGCACTCTGTTGTCTGTTGTATTTGCTTTGTCGTCTATACCAAATTTTTCGCATTTATTAAACCTTATATTATTGTGTTAGTATTCATGTGTTTCATTAACTTTTCTGAACAATTCAAAAAGCGAGTGTTTCAACCTAAGAATATGGATTGAATTTAAGGAAACATTAAGGACAAACACCAATGTGGTTGTATATAATATTCGTATCGTGATATAGTATTAGCGATCAGAAAAACTTGTTATCAGGTCGGATCGGAACATAATATAATTGTACAATTTGGCTAGATAGAAGAGTATAAAAGAACTAGTAAAAGTAACAGGTATTAGTTGCTGACAACAAATAGGGAGGATAAGTTTGGGTATGAAAATACCTACTGATCACCTCAAATTTCCATTGTGACACTATCTCAAAACACCAAACAATGGAACGTTTGAGAAAATTTGGGTGTTATTTCCGATTGTCTTTGTTTTGGACAGTAAAAATTAAAATTAGGCGATATTTCCAAATTGATTTTATCTCTTTTTCTTTGGCGTGATTGTCTACCGCCTAAAAAGATGTTCATATTTTTTGGGACTTAAAGGATAATCATACGTCTCCGAGACGTATACCACTTAAGCTTAAACGCGTTAGATGATTCGATCGATTTTTACTATAGCTGTCTCTATTAGGTACGTTTGTAATATAATATAGAGAGGCCAACAGTTGAAACGATCGTTCAATCGAATCTGCCTACACATTTCAATTTTCAACTGACGGCCTAGAAAGAATAAATAGAAAACCGATTGTTTTCAAGAAAACCAACACACTGATGACATTTCCAGCTCGATTTTAAAAATTTAAATGAAATAAATATTATCTGATAACCCTCCTATTATTTTTTATATTTATTTTTAATTGGTAAAATAAGAGAAATTTGAGAAAATAATTCTTTACAACTTACAACCAATTCTCAAACATCTCTTATTTTGGAAAAAAAAAAAATTGTTTACATAAACTTGAATATGAATTTCATTTCTGTCATTTTGACTAGACTTTTGAAGAAATAAGGTTTATTCGTCGGTCGTTGGTCGCTCTCATGTGACTAGGCTCTAGGGCTTTAGTGTAAATAGTGTTCAGGCGATAAAATAATAATTTTTTTGAAAACAGCAAAAATGAAAAAAAAGCTAAAGTCATAGAAAAGTTGGAAATGGTTTATCATTGATTTGAGTGAATATCTTTTTCATACTTTTATATTTAAAAAACTACATGACAAAATTTGTAACTGTACGTTGAGTTAAAAATACGAAAACGAAAAAAATAGAAACGTATGTAGGTATTTTTGTTGAAGAAAACATGATTATGCTTGAGTAAAAAGGATGATGAGTAATAATTAACAAAATATACAAAGTTCGGAAGAATGAATGCATTAAAAAAAAATAGTATCTATGTTTGTATTTTCACAAATAAATTTTTTGTTTTTCAATTATTTCGATTCTTAGTATTACCAGAGGGAATTTATCCTCCCCTGATGTGCTCTCGTTAATGTCCACCAATGTTTGTACCTTTTATTGTTGAAGGAAAAAATTGAATTTTTGATAACAGAGTTAGTTAAATAATTTCTGAAGGTGTGGCAATTAAGGAACATAAAAAAAATATTTCACTTGTAAAATACCTTTTGTATTTAAGTTTATTTTGTTACAAAAAGGAATTTAGTGGGATTTTTAATCGTGTAGGATATTACTTCAAAAAGCGACCATTACCAATTCAGGTTGGGGTTTGTGCATGCATAACAGTGACTTGAGATGAACCAAAGATTGATCTAAATGTGGAACTTCTTTAATGTATTTATTTGATGGAAAAGAACTTCAAATCAATAAAATCTTGAAAATGAAACACCAAACTCAACAAGTAGGTATGTAATAAATAACGATCTATAGATTTGTAAACAACTTTGCGAACACAACATAAATGGTTTTAATGAACACTGAGCAGCAATGACTTGGTTTCTTTTGGAAAACAAAACTTTAAACTTAATTAAAAAAACTAAAATATAGAAATACATGTTTGAATTTCGTCTGTCCATTGCGACATGAGAATATCAGAAAAAACTCAAAGAAGTTTATGTAAGAACTTAACAAATTTCTTAGTTAATCGTAATATACAAGGTCCTCTTTTTAATATAACATTCTAGTTAGTTGAACATATTTAAATATTGCCGCAGTGTTATTTGTTATTAAGTTTGTGAAAAACAACAACAAATGATTGAGATAAAGTAAGCAAAAGAATGATGAATGCATAATTACATAATAAAAGTGAACTCAATCCATAATTATGTATAAGTTAGTGTATGCCCTCAGCCCAGCTAACAACAAATTGTTTATGGTGCTTTTATGTTTTGTGTAAGGACTGCTTTTTCATACCTATCTTTAAGGGGACAATGTTTCAAACTCTGTCTTATATTATTTACATGGCAGACGTGAAGCCTTACGCCAGCAAGGCTAGGGCTGTTTCTTCACGAGACGAGACCGGGACAAGAATTAAGTATCGTTAAGTATCGTCAAAATTGAAAGGTTTCGTTCTCGTCTAGTTCTCCTGGTACCGACTCCGATTCACCATTTTATTCTACAGGCTGTCTAATTTTTAAATTGAAATATTCAATTATTTTATGTTTTAAAATCCTAATTTTAATTTATTTTCTTTATTAGAAACACTAACGAGAGAGACGCAACTTAGTTTTACGAGACCGCTACGAAACTAACATCTTCTAACAAAAAAATTGTTTGAAAATTATAATTGCGGTTTACCGAGACCAAGACGAGAATTCAAAAGACTTGTCTCGTGACCAAGACTTCATGCAAACTCCCAACAATAAGAAAGCATAGTTACTTACTCCTTTTATGCCACTTTTTACATTTTTAATCACACTTTGTATTAAGCACAGTTTTTACATTGAACTTTGTCTTCTTATATTTTACTTTCTACAGAAACAAGGAGTATATGTACATAGTAGTTATAAGACCTTATAAATACGAGTCACAATAAATTGTTCATCTAAGAAATTATGTTAAAGTTACTTTGAAAAATATTGTAATAAATAATTTTCAATTTAATGCATTATGTGTGCCAAATTTGAGTCCCAGCTTGGTGTAAAGTGGTTGTAAAGGGATATTTTTATGAAGTTATCATGTTTATACCAAACACCACAGAAATACATGAAACTTATTCCTCATCTGACATCTTTAGATTTCATAGGTATTAGGTAAATTACTAGACCTTATTTTAAGAAAACTAGACAAAAAAAAAATTGCTTTTGAATTCAGAGTAGAAATCTTTGTGATTAATACCTACATAATATGTTTCTATTCACCTATACGTATTTATATCTTGCGTATTTCGTTTTTCATTTTCAAGATTCCATATTTTCATAGTTCTTCTACCTACAGTATTAAATATATAAAGGGTGGTCCAAACTTAATATGGTGATAAACCACGTCACGATTCATATGTATATACCGAATCATAACGGTTTCGGATTTACTATTGTTTTTATCCTACCAAAAACGTTTGTAGGCTTTTTTTCCCTTTTTTAATTCGGAATGGATATTTCGCTATTTCTTGTTTCGAAGTTCACCCATTGTTGTTTGGCAATTTTAGATCAGCGAGTTTTTATTTCGTTGGGCATTTTATGGCTTCGCACAATCATCATTTTGCAAATTTTGAATTGCATCAATATCAAAATCAATATCATTCTGAATATGCAGAGTATTCGGAATACGAATTTTGAGTTTCTTTATTCAATGGAATATTTCGGTTAAGCCTTTACGTAATTTTTGTATTCAATCCAGAAGATCTGGAATGCGTTCTTTTTATTCCATATGAAAGATGAAATGAAAGGAATAACTGGTGCGTTTATTTCATATTCTTTAAGTTAATTCATTTTCAAATTTGTATCAGTGCCGTCGTTGGGGGTGCAGTAATGAAAGTAAAATTGATATGTTTTTCAAGAATCCCGTCAAGACTTAAGGAACCATTACAAAGTTCTTTATTTGCATTCCAAAAACAAAAAGACCAAAAGAGCCAAACAAGATATTATATATGTAAAATATAATGACTATTTATACTTATCTAAGTTTTTCTCAAAATTTATGGCTCTTACTAAAAATCTTTATATTATAATCTTTTACCGCAAAAAGCGTTATGGTTTGGTATAAAACTATGCACAAGTATGAACTTAATTCGTAGCTTGTCACCAATATGTTCAGTTTGGACCATTACAACTGTGAACTGGGGCAACATGTATATTATACAACATTGAATTTCCACAAATATCGATCTTTTTTTTTGATTGGTTAAGTCGTGTTTTTGGAAGTTTTCCTAAAATAAAAGAATATATTTTTTACATTTTAACGTCAACTCACAACTTTAAAGTTATCCTTCTTATTCAGGCGTAATTCACGTAACATCTGATTTCGCTGCTCCATCATTAGCGTTCGCTCATATGTGTACGCTGAAATATCACTATTCATCTGAAAATCAAAACCAAAATGTTGAAAAAATCTTTTTGTAATATTTAATTAAAATTGTATTTTGTATTTACCATTTCAACAACTTCTACATCGGCTTCTATCCGCAAATGATAAAGGAAAGTTTTAAGGTCCTTTTTCATTTGTATAGAATTGTCTTCCATTTGTGCAACTGTGAAAATTCGAAGTTTACAATTCTTCCACGTACGATGTTGTTTCAGCAAAAATGGTAGTAGCATCAACAGTCCACCATCATGGACAATCCACCAAATGTCAATGTTGCCAGATATCTTTTGTCAAATTCGTAAAAATTTAGAATACATTTTGCGTTTGTTTCTTATTCAAAGATTAATTTATACCTTATGACTAGATTCGGGATAAAAGTTGATGCCTTTGGGTACAAGTAAAGCCATATGACATGCAGCCACTGTTCGCACAGTTTGAATAAATGTCCTCCAGCTTTGTTTGTTTTCTTGTCGCCAACTGTATGGCCATCCAACAATAACGGTATTAGGTTTCATTCCACCTAATCCGATTGTTTGAATTCTGAAAAAAATAAAATTAAAAACCGATTTTATTTCGTAAAGTTTGTTAAATTTTTCTACACAACTTACACAGAACTTATTCCTTCTTCTATTTCCCGAGCTACGAGAATATCACAGAAACCCTTAACTTTTTCGTCATCCATCAACTTTCTAAGTGATTGTTTACATTGCGTAGCTTGAGAATTTATTTTATTGTAATCTCCTGGAAGTACGGAAACACAAATTGTCAGACCCTTTCCGGCTTTAAGTTGCGTTGCAAATGAAAATATTTTTCGATATTTTGGCAAAAGATTGTCGTTCAATTTAGCCATAACTAAAATTTGTGGACGCCAGTTCTTTGTGTGCGGTGGACCCTCTTCTAGTCGAAGAAGCGAATAACGTGCGGCAGTTAGGGCCATTCCGCGAATACCATCACCCCATTCTTTTTCAGCTCTAAAATATTTTAATTCCTTAAGTTTATATTCTATTTTATATAATACATTTTTTATACATACCCTCTATATTCAATGTATTTATAGATTACTATAGCCATTCCCATTGCTATAAGAGCAAAGTACCATGATGTCATGAACATCACCGAAATGCAGAGTGTAAGGCCAATCAATGACAGCGACCAATGGTAGAACTTAAAACGAGGTCTCCAGTTTGGAGTTCTTAAAAGTGTTTGAACAGCGCAGGCCAGATTGACGAATCCATAGCACATCAAAAAGAACATGGAAAGTAGCGGTGCCAGCAAATCCACATTACCTAAATTTAATATGATAAATTATAACTACTTGAAAGTGGATATATAATTTTGGGTTGACATTCAGCTTTAAATCAGGGCAGTTAAGAAAATACTTGAACAGTGGCTCAGCAGTTTCAACTCTCCGAATGTATTGTAAGAACCGGAGCGAGAAAATTCTTCATTTTCGACGGATTGGCTAATGTCGTTTTCAATTGGCAATCCGGAATTGGTTTTAGATTCGGAATCCCAATTCAACAGTTTTTTTCGATTCTGAAAAATTTGATGTTTGGTGTGAGAGTATTAGTATTTCAAGCAATCACTTCACAGTTGTAAATTTAAAAAAATATGACAATTATCAAGCGTGACATTAAATCTTTGAATGTGTGAGTGATTCTGTTTTTGCTTCTGATTTCAAATCCAGAAGAGAAATTCTCTTTTTTTTAGAATCAGAACTGTCACTTTTGCCCAATTGAACGCATTCAGAATGCTTTTTTCTACTTCCAGATTGCCAATTGAAAACGACATAAGGTTTGTAAATAAGTTGCCGTTGCTAGGCTGTCGCGAGCAAAAAATAATAAGGACCTCCACTCCATGTGAAAAGAAATTCAATTTAACAAAATATTGTCACATTTTGTCACTAAACAGTTTATCTGTTTTAATACAATGTTTGTTAGGCGATAAATTGGATTGGAAGGATTCCGGGGCTGTTTGCGTTTTTTAATTGCTGAAAATTTCAAGAACTTACCGGCAAATCCTAGAATTTTCTAATTTTGAGCTTACATTAACATTTACAATCATGTGATAATATTACAAGCTTAAACTAAACCACTGTTAATCCGACAAAATCTTTGAGTAGGTACATATCCCGAACTAAAGCCAAGTAATATTTTTTCAACTTGACCTTGAAGATGTAATGTATAATGTTTTCTTTTTGTAAATAAGCGGGAGAGAGTTGCTTCAAATTATACCCCGCCCCAAAGAAAAACATTACAAAATTCTTTTTTGCATTTTTGTCAAATTTTTTGTATATAACAGGTGATATATAATTTGTCTTCTTACCGAGTAATATACCACACTGACAAATTACAATTGTCAACAGAAGAGCTCTAGTAGGTTCACCCCTAGATGAAGATACAGCGAATGGTGCTAAAAATGGTATAATTTGATCCTTTGCAATAGCCTGCAATAAACGTGGAGCTCCTGTTAAACTCTGTAGACCAGCTCCTAGCGTTGACAAAAATGAACCGATCAAAATAACCCACTGATTTGGCCAAGCTATATTTGCAACAACTAGTTTTCCACCAATTGACTGACCAAACCTGAAAAAATTAAATATTTAAAAGTTATTATCACTCATTTTATTTTATAACTATTAATAGGTAATCAAAACCGTACTTGTCACGCAATAGTAAATTATCTACAGTTCCGGCAAAAAGCATTACACACGATAAATAGACTGTACTTGTAGTAAGGATAGCACAAATTGTTCCGATTGGTATACTTTTTTGAGCATCAGCCAGATCACCAGATCTGTTGGAACCAGCCATAATGCCTTTAAAAGAAAATTTTAAAATCAAAGATAATTATTGTTTAATGTTAGATAGAAAAAAAAACGCACCAGTCACAGATGGGAAGAAGATACCAATCAATAACGTAAACGATGTTGTAATGTCAGCCAAAATTTCCTTGTATGCAATATCACCGGGTGTACCTCGATCCAGGGGATGGTCTCCATATGCAATAAATTGTCCTTTCTAGATGAATTTAAGATAATCAAGTCAATATTACTATTTCAATTAAAATAAGGCTAATTTCAAATTCGACGCATAAGTTGCACTAAAAGTTTTATTGTCGAACTTATTGAGCATTGAGTTATCATGCGAAATTTTTCACCAGCAGCTGTGATCATAACAACACTAGAGACTAGACACTGCTTCCTACTGCTGTGCTCTATGGGCGATGCTTGCACTTTAACAGTAACTGATTTAAATTAGATTGGGTGTTTTAAGAGGAGGGTATTCCAGATATAAATTAATTTAATTTCTGAATCTGACGAACAAGTCAGAACGCTGAAAATAAAGTGGCCGAGTTGGTTGACTTAAATACATTGTGCAAATTTTGAGACAGGTACGAAGCATATAGGGCTAACCACGAGACTTGCTTCTAGTCATCCGAGACGAGACCGAGACGAAAACGTATTTTTTTTTTACCGAGACTTACCGGTAAACAAAATCATTCTAAATTTGTGTTTTAAAACATAATATTCAATATTTCAATATAAATACTAGGCGACTACTAGATTCAAATTGCTGTTCCACATTTTTCCCACAAAAATAGATCACATCGAAAAGATGTTGAGTCGGTACCGAGAATAGCGGTAGCCTGGGATGATACTTCAAGATTCTAGTTTCTTTGCCAGCCCGAACGTGGAAAAAACCAGCTAATCAGCTCAACCCCCTCTTAAATGGAGGCAGTTAGGGATACAGTTGACTAAAAAGTCTTATTGGTTCAGAAAACACTTCACTTTTACTTAAAGCTTAGTTGCTAAGCAACTGAATGCATGCTTACTCAATTTCTGAAAGAATCATTTTGAAAAAAAAGATTTCGTTTTGTTGGTTCAGTGCACGGTTTTTCAGTTTCCGAAAGATAATTTTAAAGCTTAAAAGTTAAAAAAAAAAACAAATACGTACATTCGACACCTTAAAATAATATTTTTTTATTTCTTAGTACAAGCAAATAAGTCCAGCTAATAAGTCCAAAAAATCTCGAAAAATAGGACTTACTTAAAAAATTACCCTCTTTATAAAAATTAAATACTAAAATACTATTGAAATTATTTTTCTTACCTCCAAGAACGATGGCAAAATGTTATCATAAAATACTCCACTCGATAAACCTTTGATTCCTTTTACTTTAGAGATATTGTTATCTTAAAATAATAAAAAAATTTAAATTGAAAAAAAAAACGATTTATTAAATAGTTAGGGATTACTTTTATAATACTCAGTGCACACTCCATCGGGACAAAATGCATTCCAAATCATTCCGCCGTCTTCTTTTGTACAATTTTCTAATGGAACATCTTTGAGTAAACGTTTCCCGAGAACGCACATGCTAAGATTTTTTATTGATTTTTATTATATTTTAATTATTTCCATAATTATTTAACTTTTTAAAGCTGGCCATGTACGATTGTTAAATTGGTTCCGAGCCTTTTGGCTCGGTTGTGTGTGGCCAGCTTCAGATCATAAATATTACTATCTCATCTGTTAATTGGATAAGGAATTTCCGCTAGTAGATATCGGTGTCACCGCAGTCGAAATCCCTTTTACAATAAATAAGTTCTTTTGAAAATATATCGATAATATTTTAAAAACAAACCATTTCATGTAATTTTAATGTCTTTTTTTTATTTAACAAAAAAATTGGCAAAATTCACCTGTTACAACCAGGATAAAAGCATTCAGAATCGATTTCAATTCACAAATCTTTAATCTTTGGTTCAAAATTTTTTTAGGAAAAACAAGTGTTAGTTCTACTACTTATAATCGATTAATTGGTAGTAAATGATCTTCGGAGATGCGAGCTAGCTCAAAAAACATCTAACATCTTAACCTGCAATCAAGAAGCGCGCTGGCTCTTTCACAGTCACAGAAGAAAGAAGCAAAGTAAAATATAAGCATACTGTGTGTTCTGCATAGATAAATTTTAGTGGTACTAAATTCGAAGGTCAGGTTTTTGGTGCATTAAACACTAGAGCACTTTGCAGAGTTGAAAACGAAGCTTGCAAAGGAGGAACCTGAAGGGCGAGGAAAAAAACAAGCAAAATGTTTCCCTATTTTCGATTAGAATAATAAAGTTGTATTTTATAAAATCTTCAATCCCACGCTGGATTTCAATTTTACTCAGCTCCCATCATATTATGAAATATAACCAATGACTTTTGGTATGACATAAGATTCATTACAGTTGAACAATGTTGAAGGTGGGGCCAAAAAATTTCTTAATCCAAATAACAGATGAGTTTGTTTGTATCTGTTCTGCCGAATCAGTATAATATAAATACTTACTAAAGTTTCTCATTTCCATTTAGATTGTCGAATATTCCGATATAAACTGCGATAATGGAAAATATGACACAGGCCAGAGCAACAGTAGCAAACCTATTGACGAACTTTACTCCAAGAAATACAATAAGACCTGTTAATTAGGGATGATAAAACATTAAACAAAAATTGTTAAAAAAAAATATTATTATTAAAAATATACCCATTATAACAAGTAGTCCAGATCCATAGACCCGGAAATTATTATACATCGCTTCGGCGTCTTTTGTAAAGTCTCCAAATATTGATAGCCCAGGTGCCATATAGGTCTTAAAAAATCAATTACAAAAAAAAATTAATGATTTTAGTATATTCTTTTAAAATTAACTGTGTATTTAAAAAGAGCTGTTAAATAAATTAAATTAAATTAAATAATTTAAATACTCACAAGTACAATTTCCACCGCTCCGACAATATACATAGCTGCCGCCAGTGTCGTACCAGTATAGAAAAGCATTCCCACAGCTCCTCCAAATTCTGGCCCCAGAGATCTTAATGATATAAAATAAAAATTATTTGTTAAGATTAATTTACTTTAAAATGCCTAGAATATTATATAACTGTTTAAGGCTTATCCTCAGCTAAGCTAATCCATGGATTATTTTTGTTTGAACTAAATCAGAACAGAAAACAATTCGACTTGAGTTGACTCCAGACATTTGAAATTTCAGAAACAATTGAAAATTTGCAAGCAAATTGTATATTCGACGATACAGTTTTCAAATGTTTGAAAAAATGATAAAAATTAAAGTATCCATAGAGTTGTGTTTCATATTTTTTTTTATATTATGTATGTACATACTTATATATTTTTTATGAACGGAAAACTACTTTTCAATAACTTGTTTAAAAAATTAGGTTCTTTTCAAATAACCGATAACGTTCGTGGCCGTTATAAAGGGTTTTTAATGAAAAAAAGAAAGGTTCAAAAAGACAAAGTTTCGAAAAACAAAGTTACCAAAGAAGAAAGGTTCGTAACAAACAAAGTTACGAAAGACAAAGTATCGAAAGGTTCGACAAATAAAAGGTCTAAAATAAACGAAATCGTTTCGATATTCGAATGGGAAAACAAGAAATAAAATGCAGGTCTTTGTGTCACGTACTTGCTCTCATGTGTAGGTATCTGGTTTTAACATCTGATGGCCGGTTGCACCAAGCGCTTTTAAACATTCAAAAGGCTTTTAAGTCTAAAAATGACGTTTCCTCCATATAAAAAACATCATTTTAAAATTTTAAAGATTAGTAAAAAACAATTATTTTGACTATTTAGGAAGTCTGCAATTTTTATTCACTACGAAATTTTTTCGCAAAGCAGATAAATTTTTTCACGAAAATTATTTTTTTCTCAACACATTTAAATTTTTTCGCAAAAATATAACTAGTGCTCCATATTGCCCTCGACAGAAAAAATTACGTACACTTAATTTCTTTTAATTTTAACAAGAACAATTGGTGATTGCAGGTGTTTGAAAGGGCAACTAGTAACTAAATATTTGAATCAGGAAATAAGCAAAGCTTATTATTCATTTAAAAAAAAAACTACATTAAAAATGTTACCAGATAAATTATTCCTTAATTTTTTAAATCTAATATACTTAGTATTAATTTAGGATTTAAAAACCCAAAGTAACTTTTTTTAAATTTTTATATATTAAATTGAAATACTTTTTTCTAATTAAATTACCTTGATATCATAAAGTAGCTGCCTCCCGCCGGAACCACTCCGTTCGTAGCAATTGCTGACATCGATATAGCTGTTAACATAGTCTGAAAGTAAATTGTTTAAACATTTATAAATTAATGTTGTCGGCTGTACACTTCTTGTTCTTGTAGACTTTGGGTAATCTCAACAACAACAAAAACAAATTTGCAATTCTGAGTTCGGATTCGAACTCAAAACTTCTTATTCAAGATTGTTTGTATACTGGTATTGATTACAAGTTGTGGTCGTTGATATCATTATTAATGTAAAATGTTTAATTTTTCTTGACTTACATTTCGCATAAATAAATATTATTTTTTAAATTTTTATTACAAAAGTTTTGATATACATTTTTGATTATTGTATACCCAATTCTAATCTTAATGTTGGAGACATGATTTTATAAACTTACCACACAGCAGCATGTAAGTACAATAAGAAATCCACAGACAGCTCCAGCGGTGCCAACAACCCATGTTAAACGAATGAATAGAATGACACCGAAAATATTTTGAATACAGGGCAGGAATACTCCGATCAAGGTACCTAAATAAATAACATGAGTACTTCAAAAAAGTATAACAATTCAGAGTTATTTTATTTAATATTAATATCCTCTATAAGATCATTCAAATGTAGCACAAGCAAAGATAATATAAATTGGGGTATTCATGCCTGGTAAAATGGTAAAATATACCAGACACCTTTTTTGAAGAACTCTTTTAACTGACTTACATTAATGTGTGATAGGATATAGGAAACGATTAAATAACGTGAAAATACCTTTATACAAATTTTATACATTTACCATCTTCATTTATACAACAAATTTTTTGTGTAAACTAAATTTCCACCCAAATTCTGACAATTTACATCAATTACCACTTTATATTCTTACCACGTTTACCATGAGTTAACCCGAATTGTAAAAAATCAATTTTATTTTTCACTGCATTTCATGCTGGCATTACTTATGTATTAAAAATAAAATTTTAATGCACTAAACTAAACAAATAATTTTGTAATTCCTAATGTTATTTGAGTTAAAAAAAATGTTTAATGCAACTTGAAAATTTTTTGCATTAACAAAAAATTTTAAGGCAGAATTTTAAATGGATTTCTTTGCATTAAAAGAAATGCAAGTTAAAATAAATAATTGAAATGATGTATCGCCCTAATACATCAACTAATTTACTTCGACACCTATGAACGGAGACTTTATCATGAATGATCATAGATGTACCAGCTGTGCAACATGCACCTAGACACCTGGATTTTCATATTATGTAAGCTTTTCAGTTTTTCAGTTTCGACGAACGGGGGTGGCAGACTGATATGAATAAATATAAATCTTCACAAACAAATTTCTCACTTTAGTTATTAAAACAGTTTTTTAAACTTTGTTGAGAAATTCTGTTGACATTTAATGCTCCTTCTGTGTCAATGGGACTGAGAATGTTTCAGAAATATTAAAAATATAAACTGGCCAAATTATTGTTCTGATTTTCATTGTTTCCGAAATTTTCTTTTAAGTAAGACCGAGTTTTCTCTTGACAGGCAGAATGTATGTATGTATAAGTTGATTTTGAAACTCTGAAATTTGATTTTTCTGTTATTCAGTTATTTTACGATATGGGATAGGAAACAGATTCATGTTATGCGGAATGTATTGGGCACTTTTCCCAAGAAGTGAACCAGGAACAAGAATATAGATTTTTTTTCTATACGCAAAATATTTATATGTTCATACATACATACTATTATATAATTCAAAAAATAATCTTTTCACATAATTTTTCAAATTGACGACGCTTTTTAATTATTTTTGAAAACGTGAGTGGGCTTTTTTAAGATTCCTGTTTATTTTTTAATTCACGTCTTTTTGAAAAATCACAAAATTCACTTAAGAAGCGTGAACTACTTAAAATTTTATAAAATGCACGTAATATTTTAAAGTAACTTTAACTGTTCGAACATTCAAGTTCAATCATAATTTATTTAAAATTGACGTGAAACTTATAAAATTCAAATGAAATTTCATGTGTAATTTTAAGTTCATGTGAAATAATCATTTCATCATTTCACGTGAAATTTATAAAATAATCTAAAACTTTTTGGTTAGTTTTCAATACTTTTAAAATCAACGTGAAATTATTTTTTGCATATTTCTTATGGGAATTTCAAACCGAGAAAAAATCTAACAATGGCAGCGACATTGTTTTGCGCGGAAAATAAAATTTGTTTTCACTCAGGTTGGGTCACAGTTCAATAAAAAAAAATTCAAATGTCAAACATTTATTTACTTTTTCATTACAATTCGTATACCTGCTAGGCTTTAGTCGAGAACTCTCCACATCGAGAAATAGTGGATTAAAAAATTGCAATGTTTCTCGACCTGGGAAAATAAATTGCGTCAGTATCTCCATGTGAGAATCAACATGATTGATTTCTCATTTCAAAAGAACCCTCAATCTTAATCGTAGATACAAACACTTATGCCACCTAATAACATGCAAAAAAAATTAAATCCTGTCCTTGGAGTAACTATATAATATTCATGTGCAATTTACTTATACATATGTAGCCAAAACATTACAGGATTTGATAAATTTTAAATAATAATTATAAACATCAAAATAAAATATTCTTATTCTGATATCAAAGATACATATTTACTGCTTACTATACATGTAAATACCTACTTATATCATACAAATTATAGGAAATCTATAAGGACTTCGCCAAATATTAAAACTGTATTTCTTTGGATCAAATTTTATACCAAAGCACACATGCTACAGAAAACTTTTAGGAATCCATGCTCAATTTGTTATATATTCAACCTCACTGCCGGAATGATGTGTATCTTCTTCAAATCTACTTGTAAAGAACAAAAGTTCATAAATATTAGCCGCACACCAAATTTTATATTAAGGTAAAAAGTCACCAAGGGTTACTCTCTTATAATATACATATATGTACTATTTAAAAAAAAAGAGCTTATACAAAAAGAACACAGTTCTCTTTCTTTTTTGGATGTTTATTGGATGCTGCTAAGCAAAAAGCTGGGAAACATAATCTTCTCCCAAAAATATCTCTGAATTTATTGGAGTTGTCAGTTGTTTCTTGTTCCTGTTCTTTTTTGTTGTTGTTGTGTTAAAATGAAAATTCCAGGCCACCATAGCTCGATGGCAAAAAGAGAGTTTTTTTCTAGTTGTTAACAGGTGACACAAAAAGGGATCCAGCTGGTTTATTTTCAGAGCCTGGATATCCAGGGACCTTATGGATTTTTGTATTGAACTTAAAATCACGTGCTTTGAAATATAGTGGAGCAATATAATATGTGTGTATGCAAAGTTGTTTTTCTACCGAGTTACATATACATTTGTAAAGAAAGAATGTATGTATAATAATAATGGATAAATTTACCATTTGGTTAATGAACTGTCAAATTTTGTATGGAAAAAGATTTATGCAAATTTTTTAAATTATCCAAGTATTTGGCTGTGGAAAATTAGCCAAATATATTTGTTTAAAATTAACCCAATGTCATTGTGGCAGTCGTCTTCGGACATATGATATTTTAAATATTTCGGAGTTCAGAGAAATAAGCTGTGTTCTTTATGTCAGTACTTGACGTTTGAGTTAATTACACGGCACTTAACCAAAATAATAAAAGGAAGGGGCGTTCATACAAACTTTTGCGTAAACTTATCAATGTCTGCACGCTAACAGCAAGGCGCGTTATGTCATAAATTTTTAAACTTGAGGTTTCTAAAGTGTTCTAATTCTAAAACTTTATTTATTTTTTTTTTTTTTTTCAAAAACAATAAACAACCACGATCTATACGTCAGATCGGGTACTTTAAGGACTGCTCTCGTATATTATATAATTTTTTGAGAATACTAATGATTTAGTCAATTTAATCTATGTAATTGTATTATGAATTAATAAGCACTTAGAAAGTCACATCCGCTGTTACTAGAAAGCTTTAAACGTTTGTAAATAGACGTCTTCGAAACATTCTGAGAATTTTCTGGCCCATCCGTATCTTTAAAAATTAACTTCTTACGAAAACGTGTGAGGAATCCATTGACTCTACATTCAAGTCCTTCACCGAAAGCTTTTTGAAAACAATACAGTCCTCTTATTTTTAGGGCACTAAATACAGATGCTCGACCCGAAGAAACCAAAAGTTGATTAAAAAATAAGGAAATCGAAATGGCGGGGAAGAATTATTGTCTATTTATTTGTGAATCGAGGAACAACAATTGCAAAGACCATGCCACTACAAATTTTTGCGATGAAATTCCGATTTATTGTCTAGTTTATACAATATTTACTAAATTTTTTGCTTGTAAGATTTGCTGACATTATTGGAAATTTTTGTAAATATACATACGAGAATATAAAACAGTTTTTAAACATTACTTTTAAAAAAAATTCTTAAAAACTTACCCATTCGTGCCACTGGTGGAGCTTGCTTCGCGTCAGGATCTGTAGCTGCAGGTATTGTGTTTTCATAGTTCGCCAGTGAAGAAATGAATGCGGATACATGGGGCCTGGTCTCCAGTTCATCATCATATAAGTACAAATTAGCATCTAATCTATCTTTAGTTTCTTCCAAACTAGGGGTCTCTCTCTCTTCTGCAATGAGAATAATAAATACACACGTTACAAATAAATACATGTTTTTTTTTATATTTAGCGCGCACTTTATATGCCAGAGACACAGTGCGAGCTTTATGTAAGTAGGAAGGGATTTGAAAGGAGATGTCGGTGAACATTAGTCTTGAATTCTGTCACATCACAATGAAAGGGAAAGACAGAGCGTGGAAAGGTATTCCACATTTGCGTAGCACGGCTTAAAAACGAATGCCTGTACTTAACAGTACGTCCGAAGTTGGGTTCAAGAGTAAACTGATGTTCAATTATTAAGATATTACAATATTAACGTTCATTTGGGTTTTGTTTGGTTTCTGAAAGGCCCAAATGTATAGCCAAAGTGAACATGTGTCTTTCCTACATAAAAGGAAATACTAGCAAAAATTTTGAAACGTAATTAAATTAAGGTGTGAGGGGAATCTGCAATTTTTTTTTATGGTTCTTTTTGAATTTTCTTTTGAGAAAAAGCATTATTTCTGAAATAAAGATGAAAATAATAAAAAGAAGACCATTGTTACAAAAAATTAGGTAGGTATGCGAAAAAGATGAGTTTTTCCAAAAACAAAATCAGGACATTCCAATAAAATTTTGATATAAATTTTGGCATTCCCAGCACTTCAAACTGTTTAGTTCTGAGTATTTGTAATTTGTTTATCAGATGCGATGATTTGGATGAATCATTCAACTAAAGGCCACGAAAATGGCAAGAATTATTACAAAAGCTTGAAAACTAGTAAAACCTTCAAAAATTTGGCCCGAGAACCCAAAATAAATTTAATTCGGACTCAAATCAAGATTATTATAATTAATTTGTTTCTATTTTAAGTTAATCTTTTAAGAAAATGGGGGAAAAAGAAGCCTCCTTGTATACCTACATATATTTATATTTGGCGGAGTGGTTTTGTAGCCCTTTGATCCATGATGAAAGTCACGATCACCCACAAATGGACCAATGATGGTATTCAACGCAGTCAGTCAGCTTCATAAATAAGTTCAATAAGTCATTTGTATAAATTAACGTCGGTGATGCACAATGTTGAGTAAGTTTAATCTGCCAATCAACTTTTACTGACCCAAACCCAAACCGATTCAAATGGGTAGAGTTTCATAAGTTGTTTCGAATTAACTATATTATGATATTGTAGCCTGAACCTGAACGTGGCCATCAACATACCTACATACATATGTATGTACATAGCTTAATAAATTTTATGAATTTATATTGTTTTTTTTTTTGTCAATTGGAAAAAAAACCATGGCGTGCTAATTAAAATGTTTGTATTTTTAAATTAATATATGTACACGCTAACTGAGCATATTTGGGTAAGAAATAAATAAATTGTAAATCGGTAACCTTGGTAATGTGTGTCGTAGGAGAATAATATTCTTGTGGAATCTAGAGTTTAAGGGCCACAGAATCCACATAAAGCAATACACTTTTTTTATGGAACAAGAACCACCATTAAAAAATTGGTGATTAACAATTTTATGCTCTTTTTGAGTGGTTTTTATTTTTTTATGCAAAATACTAATATATAATACTGCTTTTTTAGTTATATCGTTTTTCGATAGACGTTTTTTGGTACATTGTCCACCACTGTGAGCCATATGTAGGCGCTGAAGGATCAACTGATGTGTATAGGGCTTTCCTTTCCCCCTAAGGTATTTTTCGATCACAGAAGATGGTAAAGTTTTCCCGCCATTTTATGTACTCAACCCTTACGCGATGTTTGATGTCGACATCAGAAGATTCTTGGATTCTTAAAAGAATTCTAAAGCTAAAAATAAAAAATTAATGATCGCTAAACTTTTTAAAACAAGAAAATGATGATTTGCTTTAAAAAGTCCTTTTATTTTTACTATATTTTTTATTGGAAGGACTTATAAATAAAGCAAATCATCATTTTCTTGTTTTAAAAAGTTTAGCGATCATTAATTTTTTATTTTTAGCTTTAGAATTCTTTTAATTTCTTGAGAACGACATAAGTTTTTTGCATCCGGTTTTCTGATTTTGAATAAGAATTAATAACAGCACTTAATTTTAAAATTAAAACTAGCACTTAATTACGTAAAATTTTGAAAAAAATTAATTTGAATATTTTTTTCCACTTTTTTTTTCAAAATTTTGACTTTGAAAATTAATATTTCAAAAACTCTTTCTTAGAATAGATTTATTTAAACACAGAATGAAAGAAAAAGTTTTTAGCTTTTCAAAAAGGTATCGCATAGCATTTTGAATGAAGCCGTTGATTTTAAATAATTTTTTTTCCATTTTAAGTCAATTTTTTCGAAAATTGCCCCTCCCGGCTAAACGGGGGGGGAATAGACCCCCCCCTCCCATACGATTTTTTTCTTGTCTCAACGCAACCTACACGCCCTAGCATTTTGTCGCATTGCTCATGACTCACCCTGTATAATGGCTTCGAACTTTCTTCTTCTATGCCTAAGCAATTTTTTTTTTCTTGTGATAAAGAATTGCAAGCATAAACAGTGGGGTATACATATATGGGTTAGTAATGTAACCCCCTTATTGGGCAGACTATAGGATTTGGGGCATGTGACCTACCTCAAATCTTATGTGGACACACCATAAGGGGCAGATAGGTTTTTTTCCTTTAACGTGCTCCAAAAATTGGTGGCCTTACGTCACTTTACCATTGCGACACAAGACCAACTTTTAAAATTCGGCCTTTCGCCGCTATGAATAAAAATTACAGTTAAATTCTATTATTTTCTAGTGTATATCTATGTATAATGTAAATACATAACCTACTATGCTATGGCCTCCGAAACCCGAACCCCGAACACTTATTAAGTAGAGCTATTGACTTCGACCGGGTACCCGGTACACTGAACGGGTACCGGGTAACCAAATTTACAGGTATTACCAGGGTAGCCGGGTGCCGGCAAGGTGTCGGGTACCCAAAACATGATTGGGTACCCGGATATAAGGGGGGGTAAAAATTTGTTTTCTTCTCGAAAATATTTTGTATATATTTATGGTGCAAAAAGTTTTTTTTTCGTTTTCAATATAAATTGAAGGTGTAACATTACACAACTGTGACACGTTTTATCTGGCCGCCATCTTGTTTTCAATGAAAATTTAGATTTTTGCGCATAACTCGCGTAGTTTTGATCCTAGAAAAAAAAGTTATAAACAAAACTTTTAAGACAATAAATTTTCTACAAAGTATGTTAAATAACTTTTTTCGATAGCTGCTTTTGTTTAAGAGTTATCGTACATTTTGTATGTATGTCTTTTAAGTTATTCGATCAAACTTTTCGTTGTAAAAATTTCAACAACTTACCTTCGTTTTTTTCTTGGGTTTCACATTCCTTATTTGCCTCTTCCATACTGTTCCCGTTCGCTAATTCTGTGCCGCCCGAACTCATTTTTACTTAAGTTTTTAACCGTCGCAGTTCTTGTGCGTTATTTTAAATATTTTTTTTTTGTTTTAAACTAACACTTTAAAATGTTTTCGTTTTTACTTATTTCAATTATTATTTTTAAAGAAATTTAAGAAAAAGTTCTTAATTATAAATTTAATTGCTTTTTATTTTTGATCATTTTTTTAACTTTGAACACTAATATTTTGAGAACTACAACGAAATTGAAAACATTTTGAGAAGTTGTTGGATTCAAATTTTAGAAAGTATATTTTTGAAAAAAGCAAAACCTCAATAACGTATTATTATGTCGTTTTTATTATTTTCTGTTAAATAACATTCTAATAAATGTGTTTAGTTTTTCATACAAATAAAATTATGGTATTTATATTTTATAGATTATGTTTTCTTTCCCATTTTAAACTTAGGGCTTGTGTTCCAAAAAAATTTTATTATTTTTTTTTGTTTTCACAATTCAATGCCTTAGCAACTTTCTACAAAAGCATTTTACTATTTTGTTTGAGTTTAGAAATGAATGTAATAAAATATGAAATTTTTGAAAAAAAAATGTATCTATAGTTTCCAAAAAGTGATGTTACAGACAAACTGTTTTTGATTAAATAGAATACCAAAAACCCGGCTCTATGACAGTTACCGTTAATAAGGGGTTTTAAAAAATATTTTTTATCAAAATAAAATAGGTAATTTAATTACATACAAAAACCCACTCAAAAATTTCATCAAAGCCGTTGGAGTTATTTTCGAGGTAAATATAATCTGTCTAAACAATTATATTACAGGTACAGTTATAGTTTGGAGCTAAAAAGAATCAATTTTAAAACCTGAAGTCTGAGGTTGAAGATAAAGAAAATCTTGAAAATAATTTAGGCTATTGGTAGACGTTCAAACAGACGGACAGACAACATTGAGGGATCCACTTTTTCGCGTTCTCTAACATCGTTTAATATCAGGCCTAATTATAATATCTCGATTAATAATTCCAATCAAAAGAAATTTTTTATTTTATTTTGTTTTAAAAATCCTAGTAATATCCTATAATTATCTTTGGGATTAAAATGGTTTATAGTTATATATATATGTGGTAAAACCGGAAAACAGAAATATGTATTCTTATATTTAGCTCCTTTTAACCAGGGCAAATTTTCCATTATTGATCAATTAAGTTCAGAGATTGAAGAAAGGTATTAGGCACGTGTACTCAAGAACAACTTACTGATATGCACATCATAATGAAAATAAGTACAACATAATAACAAATAGGCAAGTACATATTTAGATCTGAGATTCTCATTCACAGAAACTTTACACAGTTAAAGAAAAAAAACTTACTGAAGTACCTACCCGGGTAAGAATTTCGATTAAAATGTAGGTATGGGTATGTAGGGAGTAAAAAAAAAGTACATATAATTTTTTGTATCCTTTAACTGAGACATAAAATTTCTTGAGTTGTGTATTTTCAAATGAATATACACAGATTCCATGACATGGACATGGACATGCATGAAAAGTTATGTTTATTTGTGCCTATATTTTTTGACTAATAAGTAAAAAACCATATTGAAATAAATTCAGAAAAAATAAAGATTAATTGAATTGCAGAGCCCCTCGGAAGCATCTGCCTGTAATCGATTTTTCATAAATGTAGAACTTAATTATTTCACTAAATTTAAATGAGTTATCGCAATGAGCAAGATATTTATAAAAGGGAAAAATCTATTAATCACAACTAAGGCCGCTGTTAAATATATAAAATCTTAGCTAAAGGGCGTGATTATTAATTATCTTATTCATCTTAAATTTTTTCATACACATAAAAAATGGGTTTTCGATTTTTTTTTTCAGTTGGAACATGTTTCCCAGGCACTCATATAAGGACTATTTAAGATAACTTAATACATAATTTTTAGAGCATCTTTTATGCATTGAGTTAACGCATTTAAAAAAAAATTAAGCCAAACTAATCAATCTTAAAACTTGAAAGCATTAAAGGATGCTTCAGCTGGATTTTCTATACAGAAAAAAAAAAATCTTCAATAAAAACCTTCCATCTTCTATATCATCACCATTGGGAAAGGTCGTTTTCATATAATTATAGATGTATACAGATAGTTTCTTATCACATCTAAAAACTATATTTAAATAATTTACTATGGCAGAGTACAAAACGTTATATTTTTTTAAAAAACATGTATATTTTAAGAAAAAATCTTCAATAAAAATCTTCCATCTTCTATATAATACCATCACCATTGGGAAAGGTCGTTTTTGTATAATTAATTGTAGGTACATACAGATAGTTTCTTATCACATTTAAATTTTTTATTTAAATAATTTATTATGGCACAGTAAAACGTTATATTTTTTTTAAACGTGTATCACAACGAACTAAACATTTTTATTTTTATTTTTTTTTGGTTTCAAAAGGAAAATCTGAGAAAATAATTTTAAGTATTTACAAACATCGGGATAAAGTACGACTATTTCTACCTTGCACAAAAAAAGCACTAGCCTAACGGAAGAGCTTAAGAATGAAAATATAATTTCTCAGCTGAACTACATTCATTCTCTTTAACCCAATTACGGCGTTTGACTTGCGTAAAGCCATACAAAAATCTCTTTAAATTCGAAATTTAACTACTCCAAGCATCACCTCAATACATAGTGAGAGCGTTCAAGCCCTACTATGGGTTTGCCACTCCCTGTTGCAAAAAGCCCAGAGAAAATCAGAAAATAAAAGGAAAAGCTTATATAGTGCCGCAAAATGATTGTCCTGTGAGAGAGCAGAATTCCAGGTTTTGTTACACATTTTATATAGAAGTGAAAGTTCTTAGACTTATATATGGCAAAAAGATGTTGGCTTAAAGGATGCTTTAATTTTTGTTTGAGGTACCTACCCTATCTCGCTAATTTAAGATTCGTGAGAATGATTTTAGAATTTTTGGAATATTCATCGATTGCTCATTTATATTGGAATTTGTGTTATAGATAAAAACAAAAATACAGACAAAAATATTGCAAAAAGATATCTGAAATGACGCCAAGTTATATCATAACTTATCTTCACTTGTAGATATATGTATATAACTTATGTTTTTGCTTACCATACACATAGTAAATACACAAGTAACACAGTTTTGGTTTTCAGATGCTGCAGGTCATGTAAAGCATGAAAATAGACAGAAATAAAAAAAAAAAGCGAAGAGAAGAGAAGAGGTGAGGTGAGTGAAGATTTGCCTCCGTTTCAACTTTATATTATCCTGGAATTTGGTTTATATGTAGGCCAAAAAAGCTATGTTAGACGAGTCAATGAACAAGAGTACGATAGCTCAGGCGACAAGATATAATAACGGAGTTTTGTAAAACAGTTAAAAATAAGCATCTTCTTTTAGTTCTTGAGAAATTTCCATATATGTATTAAAAACAGGATAACAGACTTGGGTATTGGCTTTAAAAAAATAAATGAAACTTAATTGTAAGTATTACCGTTATTTTTTAACAGTTTTTTTTTTCGTTGTAAGTACTTTCGTTTTAACTGCCCCTCCCGCCTAAGGAGGATGTGATAGATCCCCCTTCCATAGTAAAAAATGCTTGTAAATAACTGTTCTTAAATAATTCTGGGGTTAAACATTGTTGCCTGAGTTATCGTAGCCTCTCCCAGTCAATGAAAATTAATGGTTATCACACAATGATTTTTACTCAAAAAGAGCTAACTCCCAATGAACTACATAAAACTACTAAGATCCATTATATTTGGAACTAACTTCCAATACAAAATGAAAATGTGGGACTCCTTTTGCAAGCAAAATAACTAAAAATAATATCATACCTATACAAACTAAGCACCATTAATTGAACAATGCCCCGTTAAAAAAATAAAATAATAAAGCCGATGCTATGGAATGTCAAAACCATCACAATAACTATAATAATAAAATGCCGTAACCGTCTATCAGCGAAATAATAAAGTGGCGTAGTATGTTCTTGTGAAATACAAATAATTAATTCACATGTTATTTTTCGAAAAAAAAACACTTGGCAAAATACCAAATGAATTTTTCGAAATGATTGAAATTATTTAAAACAAAATGCGAAATATATCATTTCAATATTTTGATTGCGAAATGACTAAAAAAAGCATAAAAAATAAAAAACAAAATGAAATTGCCAGAAAAAGAATGCGAAGTAAGATAATATTTAACGACTAAGGCGAAACAAAGGAATGCCAAATGAATTTGACAAACAAGAATGACCTGTCTCAATTTTACCCCTAGAAATACATTTTTTATTTTATAGTTGAATTTTAATTAATTTTTTTTTCTCAGTTTTAATAAAATAACAGGCTCTAAAAGCTAAACGCTTTACCCAAAAAGGTTGTGCAATGTGTCAAAAGAAAAGTCTGAACTAACTAAAGCATTTTTAAGTGATTGAGTATAAAATATATTATAAAAATTTTATGAATTAAGGTAATTCTTCAATTCCAGTTAATCATAGCCCCGTTAAGCTTTAGTTTATCAATAAAAGTTTCGCATTTCAATAAATATTTAGTTAAGCTGCCGGAACTTAGAACTACTTTTTCAGTTTTTTCCGCAAACAAATGTCTATGTTCAAAAATATACCATGTTACGAAATGCAGACAAAATGTATTACCTACCCGAAATGATTTATCGACCCTAGAAATCGAAGATTGGATACAAGTATTGTTCTTCCTCGACAAAAAAAAATTAGTTAAAGAGTTTTTATGATTTCCAGTCTTACAGGCATAATTTTGAAAAAAGTGATTTCCACCGATCCAAGAATAGGTAGGTACACCTAGTTAAACCAAAAAAAAAAAACATGTTGAAGTCGTCAACATCCCTGCTCTTCCATAAGGGGTTTCTTTACACAAATTATTTCTGATTTTATATATTTTTTTTTTTGATTTTACACAGAAAAAATAAACTATTAAAAAAATAAAAAAAAAAACAAATAGAGTTTCCAAATATTCATAACAAAAATTTATTGAATTTTAATTAGATTTTCGTATTATTTTAAGGAGAATGCCATTTGAAATGAGTTACACAAAAAATATGAAAAAAAAACTTACTATTTTGAAAAATTTAGTTGGTAAAAGAAATCCCTACAAATGCAGAGTTCACGCACAGACAAAGAAATGTTTTTTTTTATAAGTGGTTGACCTTTTACATTGGAATTCTTAATTTTTAATAGTGAATTGGCAGAAAGGTAAAAAAGAGACCTGCTAGAGAAAAATAAAGAAACTAAATGTCAGACTAATAAATTAAATAAATACATTATTATTTTTTGCACACGGAAAAAATAGATCTATAAGATTTTCTCCATTGTTTTAATACTACTTTCTTCTTGAAGAAAACCATAACGCTACTACTACTTTATGTGGTTCTTTTTTTCTGTGTAGATCTATTTCAATAATAAAGACTTATACGTGTATATTTATGTTAATATACATTATATTAAATTTAATTTTAAATTAAATAACCAAAAAACGTAGTAAGAGAGAATATCAAACATCACCAATTGACCTTTTGCTGGAATTTGTCCCAATAAAGATTTTATATTGACTCGTCTATTTAAGCTTTTTTGAGCCATAAGGTACTTACACATTTTGCGAGTGAGTATAGGTACGTACCGCACTTTAATTGCAAATATAGGTCGATGTTGATGGGTATGAAAAGTTTACATATGTATATGTTACAGTAAATTCGCGGAATGGAGAAATTGTCAGTAACAATGGTAAAAGTTAGAAATAATGCTTTCTTTTCATTGCACTTAGGGCTATACATTTGTACATTAAAAAAAAAATACATTTTGACAAAAAAAAGTTTTTTTCAAGAAAGTATAAGGTGAAAAAACTTGATTTCAAAACTGAATTAAGGAATGGAGTTGTGACCTTAAAAACAGATGTAGAATGATATTGTTAATGTTGCCATTGTTTTTTTATGATCTTAAAAAATCGGGGAAATGGACGATTTTTTTCTTGTCTCGGTCCAATCCACACTGACAACAGTCCAAAAATTTCTTCAAGAAAAAAAAAAACAAAATATGAGTTTTAGCTTTTGGACGACAGTGCGCTGTATCATCCTGTTACGTACATACCTACTATCTCTAATTGGTAAAGATGATGTTTTAGTCGGCTATTCAAATCAAATAGACCGTCTGCTTGTTTTGAATACCAACCAATTGAGGTCATGGAATAAGTTTTTTTTTTTATTTCATGACTCCTTGTTTATATGGTCTGCATTAGTCTGCACTAATTTTTCGCATATAATTAATTGCCCAGACCATTTATTGTGTGCGGAAAATGATACCTATATGTGTTTTTTAAAATGTTTTCCCTTTTCTTTTCGTTAGCATTTCACCTTGTAGTTGTGATCACCAAAAAAGTTTCGCATTAGTAGTGTATCCAATCGTTTATGATTTGGTTAACACTTTTTTGAATTTTTCGTTTTGAATCAGAAGCGACTTGGGTTCAGACTCTAGTCGTGAGCGAAAAATACAAGATTTACATAAAAAAATGTCCTTACAAAATGAAAATCCTAATGTGAGTGCACAAATATAATAAACATTATGAAAAAGTGGTAAGCGTCTAAGGGAAAGTTTGTTGGCCAAGTAAAGGACTAACATTATCATAAAGTTAGAAGAGGCTCTAGTTCTAGTGCGATCTATAGGTATCTAAGAAATAATCAATAAATGGTGTAAATATAGGAGGATCAAAAGAAGAGCAACATCCGTAACATAAAGACGAGAAATTTGTAAAACTTCGTTCACAGACGAAAAATTTAGATAACAGCAGAACAGAACTGTACAATGGACAATCCACAATGGCTCCCTCAACTGCTCTCATACGAATATTTCAAAGAAGCAATAGTCAAGAATCGAAGGCTTTTAACTAGATTATTGTATATATTTGTAAGTCTACCTAGCATACAATTAGAAAAAAATCTCTAAAAATTTCAACTTCACGAATTTAATCAAAACTCCTATTTAAATTTTGTTTAAACAGTCAATAAATTCCCTAATATCGTCTTAACTAAACTTATGGAAGGCTACACCAAATGCTTTTAAAAATTTAACAGAATTTTAAGTCTTAAAATGAAGTTTGTTCCTTCCGTGTAAAATACATCATTTTAAAAGCCTTTTAAATATTTTGGTGTAACCCAACATAACAGTAAAAGAATTATGCATGCTGCTTTAGCTAAACAATGGTTTTTATTAACTGGGAATAACTAGAACTTGAACTACAGAGTGGCAATAAACAAACGCTTATTTAAAGTATTAAAGTTTATTTATATTTGAAAACAAAAATGTAAAACTTTTTTCTATGAGAAAAAGAAAAAATTGATATGATATTTTAATTTCAAAAAGTACTTCAATTTCTGCTTGAAATAATAAAGGAAGCAGAAATTCACAAGCAACAGAAAATTTATGCCAAATAACGCTGTTAACGTTGCTGGCTGATGTAGTCCTAATCTGCATCGAGCGGTGGTAATAAATTGATACTAAAACAATGACAGCTGCTGTTTCAATTTCTTTCACGCATAACATCATGTCTGATTATGATCAAACTTTGACGTATCGGTACGTTCCATTGAATTTTTTTTGTACACTTAACACACTACTCTCTCATCCGTTTTTCCTTATTTATTAAAGACAAACAAAATAAACTTAAGTCGAAATAATTCTTACAGATAAAATATCACAATTTATAAATGAAAATTTCAACAGTTAGTTTTAAAACGTAAAAACAAACATTAATATGTTTAAGATTATGACATTGTTATTACGTCTATACAAGAAAAATAGTATCTGCCGAATTTTTCACCAAAAATTACTTTTAATAACATGGTGGGGATTCATGGAAGTTCTTGAGATTTTCGCAAAAAAATACTTATTGGGGAATTTGTACATCGATAAATTCTCTTTCCTCATGAAGGTTTGTTATGTTGGATTGCATTATTTTGAAGATTTGTTTTTTTTTTTTTAATGGCCCTAAGAACAATAATTATTTAATAAAGAGGCCCAATAGAGATGTTTTAGTCAGTAGAAGACAGTGTAGAATTTTTTAAGAGTTCAACTAGGTATTAGGTTGTGGATAAAAATATTAAAATAACAATCTTTTCAAGTAGAAAATATTTGACAATGTAAAAACTTACCTTGAGTATATGACAAAAGTCCTCCTGTCACAGCTTCTTCTTCAATATCATGATTTAGCCTTGTGTCATCTCCGCTAGCCTTCGTCACTTTAAATCTTTCAGGCATTTTATCCGTCTTAAGTTACTTAACTACTTATTGATATAGTATAGTCTAAAATGAAATAAAATATACCAAAACTACATTACGATTGAATTCAATAATTTGTTATTGAAATTTTTATAATATTTATGGTAAGGCTATTGTCTATTCAAGAATAAAAACTATCATAATTTGATACGCCATTCCCGATTGCATGCTAAAATCTCATCTCTTCGGCCTTAAATTTGATCCAATTTTACTTTAATTTCGGATCGTTTGCACAATGAAAGAAAAAAAACAGTAGACATTGCTTGAAAATATACCTACAAGAAAACGGTAGTAGGTACTTCTTGTCAATGTATACGATATAAAATATATGTTAGTAGTCCAGCTTCTGGAGGTAACTGACCCCCTTGACTCTCGTGTGGGTACTACAGTTTAATAAAAGATGGACAAAAATTAAAATCAACTTCTTCAACAAAAGAAGATCAATATAATACTTTTCTTATACTAAAAAATAAACAACTTAAAACAATCTGGATCCCGCGTTTGACTTTAAATTCATAAGAACGTTTTTGGTACCCTCTTAATAACGTACATTTAAAAAATAAAATCTGTTTATACAAAACTACCTTTGAGTTAGAAAATTGGTTTGAGAAGCGAATTAAAAAATGGAGTTTTGGTTTATGAAAAAGGAATAGCGTGACATTTTTGGTGTTGTCGTTAATTTCTAATATTTTTTTTTCGATTTATTGATAATTAATTAAAAAACCGGGGGATCCCTTTTCTTGGTTTTCTTTTGTGTTTCTAAGCTACACGAGCCTTTTGTCACCCTTTAGATTATGTAATTCCTAAGTGCCTGGTTACACGAGCGGAAAAAAAAGTTAATTCTCGAAAGAGAACGCATGATTTTTAGAAAGATGGAAAGAGATGGAAAAAAATGCTATCTCCTTCCATCTTTCTAAAAATCATGCGTTCTCTTTCGAGAATTAACTTTTTTTTCCGCTCGTGTAACCAGGCACTAATACGGTGATTTGCATACCAGCCAGCGGCGTGACAAACCTTAAAGCGTGTAGGTCGAACCAAGCAAAAAAAAAAAAAAAATAATGGATATTATCATCTGATTAGACTGGTTGGCCAATTTTCGAAAAAAAAAATTTATTCAAAACAGAATTTTCAGTGCTCTTATTAAGAAGGTGAGAGCGGATGCAAAAGTAACAGTTTTTACTTTTACTGTAAGAATATACAAAAAATAAGTCATCTGATAGTTAATTATCTAGAAGTAGAAATGTCCAGGACGAACGTAACACAGTAAGTTTATTAGTCTTAGACCGAAATAAGGGGCACAGAAAATCAAAACACACATCTATTTGTTTTAACAAAAAATTCTTTTTTTATTTTTGTAAGAATTTTTTTCAATTTTGATTTGGTGCTCGGTTTGCTTTTATCAGTTGACTTGGAAATCTTTCAAAATATTTAATTTGTTTTTTATCTAGCAATTTTTGTTTATAAATCTAGTTTAATCCTTTTTGCATGTCTACCTACCCATATTTGCCTTTTTTATTGGAATTGAGAAATATATCTGCTAAGTGATACAAAGCATTTTCTATTGTTTCATTCTTCACTTATCCTGGCTTAACTTACATTCTATGTTTATATAACTGTTATTATATTATCTAATTCTCTTTATATATTTTACTAAAGTTCTTTAGTTAGTTATTTATTTTTCTTCGTTGTACGGTAATCTGTGCACAAATACATATGTATTTCTCGCATTGGCCGAGAATGCCGCTAGGATAGAACTTGTTTTAGGTATTGCTATTTTATTAATATTTTTTTTTTCAACTCTGGGCGACTTGAAGATCTTGCAAACTTAAGAAATATATTTAACAAAATTTTGCTATTCGGTTTCGGTGTACAAACTGCTTGGTATGAAGCTGAAAACTGATGGTTTCCGAGAAATGTATTTCTGGCACCATGCCAGGATCGCGTTAGGAAATAAACGGGTTCGATTTGGACTGCAGTGCATCAGGTTAAGTACCTGGGCAGAAACAATTAAAATTTATATTGGAATTTTGTGCTATTTTGAGTGATATTTTTTGCTCTTACTTAATTTTTGTATTCAATGTTTTGCTAGCTTAAAGTGACAATAGTGCAAAATTACATAAAATATAAAATATAACAGCTCGAAAATAGACGACATCACTTAAAAATAACATAATACTATGGCAAAAGTTTCATCAAAATCCGTTCATATTTGACAAAGTTGTGCTAGCATCCGAGCTTCGCTGATGAAGCAAGTATGTACATATTTTGAATAAAATTTAATTACATATATAATTATACTTGACAAACGCTGCCGCCGTATGATGAAAATTTGAAAGTTTGATGGCTTTAGCGTTCACATTTGTCAAACGTGGCTTGGAACGTCAGTTCTATTTAGAATTATAACAATGACAGACGTTTTAATTGAAGCTTTCGTAATAGATAAAATTTTAGAAGATGGAGAACAAGAAGAAAAAGGAAAGCAAAATAAATAAGAGAAAACGAATTTGGACTAAGAAATGGCTAAAAAAGCGATCGTTGAAGTACAACAGCGTGGTTCGAATTAAATTAATTTTCTTTTTTAATACATCCACATTTGCACTTGGCCATTGTATATAAATTTGCATAGTACTCTCATGAACACGTTCCACACGTCGCGTCGGTCCCCAAGCGATCACACACCTATCTAATTTTTTGGTTCCTGTTTCTGTGCGCCCTCAAACGACTACACAACAAAGCCTTGTGGAATGTGCTGATGAGAGTACTATAGATTTCATATACAATGCACTTGGCCATTGTATATGAATTTAGATAGTACTCTCATGAACACGTTCCACACGTCGTCCCCCTGGCGATCACACAACTAACTAATTTTCTGGTTGCTGTTTCTGTGTATATACAAGTGCGCCCCCAGACGACCACACAACACAACTCAAAAATCATCGTGATGATAGTAATATAAGTTTTATATACAATGACTTGGCTCTATTTTCTTCTATTTGTCCAAAAGTATTAAATATGCTTTTTTTTTTGTTTTATTTTTAATATTCATCACTTTTAATTTGTCATGTCTCTGGTAAACTTCTATAAATTAAAAAAAAACTCCCTAGAAAAATCCTAATTTCCGCTTACAACCTTAGAGTATATATAATATGGAGTGCTTGTTCCTATATCAAATACATTGTAACGCCAGAAGCACAGATAGGGGGCGCTAGTATCTACCTTCTTACAGTTTCGGGAAGCACCAGCGCGGACCTGTCAAACTTCAATCATAGTTTTTTTGTATTTTTTTTTGAAGAGGGATGGAAATTAAAAAAAATTAAATTTAATTTAATTATATTCTGGAGAGGGATAACCACTAATCAGTGGGCATAACACACTCTTATTCGAGGTCCGCGCTTTTTCTTCCCGAAATTAGTGAAACTAGCGAGAATGTGAACGTCCCTACTGACTTTTTCGGTCCTCAATTAAAAAACCATGATGTTCAGGAGCTGTGTTTCAACAAGTAGTTTGATTGTCACACAGTTCTTCCTATAATTATTAATTTATTGAAGGAAACGTTTGGTATCCGTATAGTTTCACGTTTCGGACCCGTGAATTCGATTTCAAGACCGTCCGATTTAACACCGTTAGACTTTTTCTGTGATTCTATTCTATGTGAAGTCGCTAGTGTACGCTGATAAGCCCGAAATGATCGACCACTTGGGGGAAACATTGCCGATATACGACCACAAATGTTGGAATAAGTAATCGAAAGTTAGACCTCTAGATTAAATTACGTCTGAGCCAACTGTGGCGACCAGAAATCAATTTTAAAAATTCATATTTGTATTATTCCTTTTCAAAGTTCTATACAACTAAAAAAACACCCTTTAGTACCTAGTAAATGGATTCATCCTAATAAATACTAACAATTTATGAGAAATTTTAATTATATACCTACTGTATAAAATCTACATACTCACAGCAGAAATGTAATTTTCAGAAGTAAAGCTTCCTACTTGATGTAAAACTGTAAAAGTGTTAAGCTTCTTATTCTTTTTCGCATGCAATTCAGAATAAAGAATTATTTTGGAAGCTGTTCCTCGTGTTTTATGAATTTTGTGTACCACTATTATAGTAATATGAAAATTCTTGTAAATAATTTCTTGGATCCAAGAGATTAAGTATGAAATTTGTTAAAAATTGAATATTCATTTGACAGCGTATTTTTTTCAAAACTAAAAAACAGAAAATCATCAGTAAAACATTAGCTCTTTTAAAATATTTTCTGTTCAAAAACTATAAACGTTGACATAAATAAATGAATTAATTTACGACTGTGAATGTAAATTAAATTAAATGAACATGAACATGAACAGTACCTATCTATTGCTCAAGTTGGTTTCTACCAACTTGAAAATATCCAGTAAATACCAGAAAGAAAATATTACTAAAAAAATATATAATAAAAATACATAAAAAAAATAATTATAGAAATTCTCCAGTATGGTAACTTTTGAATCGCTTCATTAAAATAACTTCACTGGTTTTACGAAGATTATTTCCTCACTAATTTTCATACAAATAGTTTTAAAATTCTAGTTTCTTTTGGTTTCCTATTTCCTTTTTCTTTTGGGAATATAATTTTTCGAACATTTAAAGTAAATAAAAATATACCTAATACCTAGGACTAGGTAGGTACCTACGTTTGTTGAAAAATGGAAATTATCGAAGAATAATTGCTCAGATAATATGCTAAAAAGGGCTAGATAATTTTATTCCAGAATTGCTTTCTGAAATCCAATCCCACCTTCTTCTCAACTTTTTTCGATCATTTATTATTTGAATATTTACCTAAAATTAAGGAATGAAAATAAACGAAGAACAGAACTCGACGTCACTGTGATATAAAATTGAACTCAAGGAAACCCCCTGTAAATTGGAGCGCAAGCGTTCATCCAAAAACATTAAAATCAATACAAACACCCGAAATATACAATTTTTGGCCTATAGTGTTAAATATTTCTCGCAAATATCTAAATTTGATGCACCCTATTCATTGTGTGCGGTTTTTATTTAAGTAGAAAGCAAAAGCATTTAAACATTATCTTCCACAAATATGTGCATGTATCAACAGGTTTAAAGTTTATAATAAGCTTACCTCAATATTTTTCTTCTTAATGACGAAATACTTTCATGTTTAAGAAATCATAGAAATTGACAAGCAATAAAACATAGATAAAACGGGTATCAGTCAGTATGAGAACCGTTCACAATGTCTTCCCTTCTTTATTCACTTTTGTATATGAACCCATGCAGATATAAAAATGATATCCCGCAAATAATGAAAAATAGATATGTCAACACAAAGCGAAAATGTCTGTTTAAAAAATGATAGACGGAATTAATTAACTTGAACAAAACATATAAATAAAATTAAATAAGATATATCAGCAATAACGCGGCGAAACCCAGGCTGAATTACTTCTAAAAAGAATGGAATTCATTGGGAATCTGAAAAAAAAAACATATCTACTCTGTGAAAAAATTGGCCTGAATATATTTCATTGCGACTTACACATGAAAGATGATAAAAGTAATAATATGTACATACGTTCACACAGAAGACAAAACTGTGTGAAAGTTAGATATGTTTCCACACAAATATGTGTGCGCATACCTTCTGCATTGAAAACCCCCCAAAAAATATGTTGATCAAAGTTTCTACAAGAAATTTTATATTTTCTAAAACCTTCGATTCGTGTTAATTTAAATCCTACAACATTTCAATTTATGCAGTTGATTGAAATTTCACAGCCATTCAATTTTAAAGACCATAAAACACTTTAGCTTCAAGTAATCACAATTTAAATACAAAATAATTCTTCCTAAATTGAAGACCATCCAAATTAATTAAATGTATTGGTTGTTTTGATGGTTTGTTTGTTGTGAGTATAGATCTGGAGTCGCCTTTGCCATTCGATTCGCCTCTTTTGTGGAATGGAAGTGTCTGCAACAAAAATTTTATCTATGATACAAAATTATTTCTATTTGAACACGCATGCTCCGTGTTGTGAATATGTGATTGAATAGTATAAGACTGAAAAAAATTATTCTAACAGGGTGACACTACCACGAATTTTTTTTTAATAGTCAACTATTACAAGAAATGTATCTACATGATTTTGTAGCCTGGTAGACAATGTGATACAGTAGATTTTTTTTTCGATTTGACGTTCAATGTATTTCCTATAAAAAAAAAAACAAATGATGTGATGATTCATTTTACTAATCAAATTTATATAAAAGGGTATTCGTACTATAATTGCAATAGTATGTATGTATATTCGAGTTTGTAAGTCAGGTTTATTAAATCAAAAGTTGTGAGTTAAACGCCCAAGTGTTCAAATGAATAATGTAAGCAAAAGGCAAGAATTTGGACAGGAAGAGTTTCATAAATTAATTTAATTTTTTAAAATTTCGTTTAAAATTTCAAATTTTTAAAAATTGCAAAATTAAAATTTCACGCCAATTTCCAACAAAATTTAAATACAAGGTTCTAGAAAATTCACATGAATTGAGATTGTATGAAGTTTAGTTTTATAAATTAAAGTAAAATTTCAAAAGAAGTAATAATGAAAATGAACTAACTAACAAAATCCGCATTTTTTTATTACTTTAGCCATGGCCAACAAAACGTTTTTATATTTTTTTTTTTACAAAAAACAGCATATCTTTCTAATAGTCTTTGATGTGCTTTATTTGAATCTGAACTCAGAAACATTCTATGACGTCAGATTATAAAAATAGTAACGAAAAGTTTGCAATTTTGTATCTATCTCAGCCACGGAACCATGGATCTTTTCTCATAAATATAAAAGCTTATGCAATTTTATTGTTAAAAGATTTATTAATGTATAAGTTTATTTAGCACCAATTTTTTTTCAAATAATGCAAGACGTTCCACGGTTCTACGTCCATCCATCAGTGGTTGCTGAAAGACTAACTCGTTGGCCATTGGTAATGTTAATAAAACAATCACTCATACTACACTCGATCATCCAATTCCAAAAAAAAATGTTGGCTTAACTTTAAGGCCAGTCCCAAACTCCACTTCTATTTTCAATGGCTACCAGATCACAGAATATTTCTTCACTTATCGCCTTTTGTTGAGCTGCTTCGAACTTTGCTTGGTGTCTTTGTTCTAGCTTTGGGTCATCGTATCGTTTCTGAAATTCATCTTCAATTATTTGCATAAATTTAACATCGTTACTTGCCTTCATTTCTTTCCAATCATCAGATAGATTGCTGTCGTCTTAATTGTTTGGCGATGGCGATACATTGAGAGGATTCTCTGAAGATCTTCGTTATGTTGGTACAATTTATCAGGATTCTCCATAAAAAATGTAGTCAAAGATGATGTGACAGTTGAATGGTTAACACTCAACTTGTCCATTTCCTCGAGGCGCTTGGTCTTTGCCATAGTTTTGAAGTTTTTGAAATAAAGTGTCGACCTCTGTCCGTTACAATATTATGAGGATATCCAAATGTTTCCGCGATCATTTCCAACTTCTGAACCACTTCTTCGGAGCCAAGGCTTTTTGTTGCAGAATTTGTTGAATTTATTTACGAACGCCAAAATGTATCTATAGCTTTTCCTAGGTGGTTGTTGAGAAGTTGTGAAAAGTTGAGAGTGAAATCTCTCCTTTTGGTAATGGGTGTTATAAACGTTCTGCTTTTCTATTCGACGCAACTTGAGACACATCGTTGAATGCGTCGACCAAGTATAAAAATGACCTTTTTTACAATTTTTTCGTACTTCTCATAAATTCTAAAACAACAAAAAGTAAATATCTTTAAACATGATGACACAGGTCAGCACTATTTTGATTTCTTTCATGATATGATTTTCTTGTTACTCCTATATCACTTAATAATTATAAACAATTTTCATCTGAAAAAAGTTTGTTTTTATAGCCAGGATTTTGATACTATGGATTTAAGGGAGATAACTGATAAAAATTGATATTAATTAATTAAATAAACCATAACTTTGATTCTGCTCCTTCTATCTTCAAGGTTAAGATCCTAAAATTACCGTGAGACTTGAAGCTACATTGCGTACAAAAAAGATGGGGGTTGGCCACGCCTTCAATATGAAAAAGTTGAATGAAAGACAGTTTTAATTTTTTTTTTCTTTTAAATGCAAAAGATGATGAAGAATTTCCAAATATTAAAAAACAATGTACTACAAAATTACTGCCCCAATTCTCTTCTACAAAAATAACAATAGTTACATAACGATAAATTCAACAGGAGAGAAGGCAGAAGCACTTGAATTGATTTTTTGCGAAAAAGTTATTTTTTTTCTCAAATTTAGAGTTTAAAACTAGATTTTTTTTAAACTATGCATAGATTTTACTTGATTTAAAAACTGGCTAATAGAATTCAGTAGTGGCTTTAAAAAAAGGTAGGTATAATACCTAATTACCGTTACCGTTTTTTTAACGATTTTTTTTGCTTTTTAATCATTTTTTTCATGAAATCACCCCTCCCAAATGGGGGGAAACAGGCCCCCTTCCGATAGTAAAAAATGTTTGTATTGAAATGTTCTACAAAAAACTGTTATCATTTCTTGGCGCCTCAGTTATCTTGAAATTCTTTAATGAATCGATTTTAAATGCTTCGAGAATAGCATTTAAACCTTTATCTTATATCTGAGAATCGCCTAATTTTTTCATGAAATCAGACACATTAAGCCTCGGTGTTCTGCTCAAAAATCGTACTCTTCTTCATCTTGCTCACGAATGCTTTTCAGTCTGTAACAACTTTAAAGGGTTGGCCAAACTACGAAACTTTTTTATAGCTTCAATTACCGTCAAAACTTCCAACTCGTAACTGGTGTACTTTTTTTTCGAAGTTCGTCGTAGTTTTCTTGACTTCGTTGCAACAACACTGGACCGTAACCGTCCATATCTACTGGCATATGTATATATTTCGGTAGTGATGCCATACTGAAATATATTCAGAGCTGTTTTGGTGGAAAGTTGGTTTTTCAAATCTCGTAAAGCTGCTTTTGTGGAGTAATTTAGTTTATGTTTTCCAACTTCTTTTGCCAATTCTGTCATGAGTTTCGCTCTCGACGCAAAGAAGGGAATATTCTTACGAAAATATCCAGCCAATTCCAAAAGGCTGACATTTCTTAACGGTTTTCGGCTCTGCAAAATTTAAAACAACCTCTACTTTTCCACTTGCTGGTAGAACTTTAACTTTGGAGATCTAATGGCCAAAGTACTCAATTTCTTCCTGAAGAAATTGGCATTTTTTCTGTAAGTTTCGTCTACGTGTTGCGTTAATTTTTATTTTTTTTAACAAACGACTTATTTTGTTGAAAACTGAACCACGGATGTAAAATATCACCTTATATAGTTTACAGTGCTTATCATTTGTTCTCGTTTTTTTTATCATATTCTTAGCTTCAAACAATCGCAACACAATGGGTTGCATTTTTTCTCACATTTGTGGCATCTTTTCCCATTATATAAAAGATTAAACACATTATTAGTTTAAAGATTTACTAACGTTTAAGTTTATTCAATATTAATTAAAACTTTGTACCTATATAAAAAACTTATTACTATCATGGTGGAAGTCGAATGGGGCGACATCTAAAAGGTAGGGACCACCCTTCCTCAATTTTTTTGCGTAGAGCTTATAGAGGTTTTAATTAATATTTATTGATATTTTTTGGTTATGGCAATTGATATAATAGTCTCCTCTTGCCCCTACTACCAATTTCCGACGCTTATAGACTGCTCAGATCAAATTCGGGACAACATTAAAAAAATACTCGCAATGATAGTACAGTAGAATCTCGAAAAAATTCACGGTTCTACAACATGAACAATTCGGAAAGATGAACGCTTTGACGAGACTTCTTTGTTCCGGGCGACAGGCTACTATGGAGCAGTTTTTTAAGAAAAAGGTCTAAATGAGTCTATATTTTGTTTAACTCTTTGAACAACTTTGTTATTTTCGTTATTTTTTATGTTTTTTTTTTTTAATAAAATGAATTGATATTTTGTTATTGTTAGATGCAATATTTTTATGTATAGTTACCTACATGTTTTTCTTAAACTAACTCTCGATGTTTAGAAAGATGAATAGTTCGAAAAGATGAACGGGGCCTGTTTTATATCGGTTCATCTTTTAGAGATTCTACTGTAGGTACTATGTTTTTTATATTCAAAGATTAAAGGGCTCGATCTGAATTTCAACGGCTCTTGAATTTTGTCCCTATATCGAAATATTTGCTTTTGAAAATTGACAAATTTTCAATATTTCTAATGTGTTTTTAACTAACAAGAAACTTACCAAATAACATGGATTTTTTCATAGTGACATAAATAATACCTATAATAAACTAATAAACTTGCACACATTTAAGGTCTTTTACTCAATACAACGTCGTTTTTTTTTTCAAATATTATGAATGTTTAGTAAATTTTATTACCACAAGATGGCTTCTCTTCGAAAATCAACGTCATGCCAACGAATAAAAAGTGTTCGATTTTATGTATAACAAAAAAAAAGTACGACGATTCGAATGATTATTTGTATGTATGCATGAAGTAAGAGTATGTGTGTATGAAGTATGAGGGGTGGTGGAGTGGGAAAAAAATGAAGAGCAGAACCATCAGTTGATAGGTACAGTACATATTTGTTATGAAGCCAAGGATTAGTTTCATTTGTTTTATTTTTGTTTGTTTTAGGTTATTACTTGGAATAGGGTGATGCAGAAAAGTTATTAAATTACCTTTATGATTTATGCATTGAGGTATTTACTCATAAACGTTATAGCTATATCCTTTTGTGCTTTTGGTATTTGGATTTTTTTACATCAGATAGTAAAAATGATATGACAATGTTACACATTCTTCATTCTCAGTTACTTTGTTGCTTAAAATTTAAAAAAAAGCTCTTGAAACCACAAAAAAAAACATTTAATTAAAATAATCATTTTTTAACCATTCGAAACTTGAAAACGTATACCTACCTACCTTATCCCTAACCTACCATAAGAATATCCCAAAACTAACCCATTTCAATTAGAGTATACCCTAGAAATATTTCGCTAAGTTTGTCTGTAAGTATAAAAATGGATAAAACGAAAAAAACTTCACAAATCAAATAGGGAGTACCTACATTATATCTTCCAACGCAAAAATGAATTTACAAGCTTCCTACTCCCTTATTTGTGTACTGCTTAGTGCTTCCTTTGTATATGAAAACTATAGTACTCTCATGGTGGAAGTCGAATGGGGCGACATCTAATGTATGCCGGCAACCCTTACTCTTTTTTTTTTGCGGAGAGCTTATGGAGGTTTTAAATGATATTTATTGATATTTTTTGGATGCAATAATCCAAAAAATAGTCTCCTCTTGCCCCTACCACCAATTTTCGACGCTTAAAGACTCCCAAAATCCAATTTTACACCTCACATTTTGCAGTACTATCATGGCGAGTTTTTTTTAGGATTGCCCGGACCCTTGTGGTGGCGCTGCGGCCCATGGAATACAGTTGAAATTGATTTTTTTTGTCATTGTATTGGTGTAACTTCGTGTACGTGTAAACGAATATTTATTTAAAAAATCCTTTACAAAATCTGGAACCCGATTTTTGTTTTTTTTTTTTTGAAATAGAATAGCCTGATTTTTTTTTCAGAAGAAGAAGATGAAGTTGATGAATTACCAATTCATTTAAAATTGCTTCCATTTTTTGTAAAATTTATTTGTTTAATAGATGAAAACTCAAACAAAATCAAAACTAAACAAAACCAAAACAAATTACAGATAAAAAGAAAAAACTTGTATCTGTCAAGCTTACAGCTGAAAGTTGTATTAGTATTAGTGCCAAGAGGGGTAAATCTGCCGAAAAATCCAGATCTGCAGATTTGATTTTAAATCAAAAATAAATCAATTTATTTTGCCCTATGGAATGCAAAAACAGGGGAAATCTGATCTTTGATTAATCTGGATCAAAAATAAATTGATTTATTTTACCCATGGAAAACCCCATTAGAAAGCTCGATAGGGCTATTATTAATTTATGTAAACGAAAGACAAAAGAACTCAGGGTAGAGAACTTTGAGAAACACCATAATAAGGATATTCATGCAACAGCCTAAAGTCGTCTTAAACATAGTAGAGTTATAAACTGCGTAAATCTGTCAAATTTTCCATACAAATTGTGACAGAATTCCGAAGCTTAAAACTTTACTACGTTTACGACGATGTTACGCTGTTGATGCATGAATACCCTTAATATAAATTATTAGGATCGGAAAATATCTTTTTAATTCAGGTGTTTGCATTCTTTGACATAAAAAATGATCAAAAGCTTTTGATCCTACGCCACACTTTTCAATATCAGTAAAAGAATTTTTCTACCAAAAACTTTTTATAGATCCCATGAAAAAAAAGCAGACCATGCATCTGGGCGCAAGGTCAGACCCCTTTTCACGACGCTTTATCTGGAGTAAAGTCTTACCCAAACCGATGCGAAACTGTCGACCAAGAAAATACAATGATAACAATTGTCAATCTTAACAATCTGTTGTTATTGTTGTTTTATCGTCTTATCCAAATGTTTCTCATAGGTCTTCGCAAGCCTTAATTGTATTGATAACACATTACTTATTAAATGAGCATACTTCCGCTAAGAAGTAACCGTATCACACCCATAAATTAGAACTCTTCTATATAAATAAAAAAAAATAATAATAATTGAGAGCATACTAACCCGAAGTTAGCAGATTCTTATGTTTTCTTCAGAAATTTACGCACAGTCTACTGATATGCAAGCAAAGCTTTCTTTTACTCCTTATCTCACTTACACTACTAACATTTCAGAAAATAATAAAATTGCTACAAAAATATACCAACCTCAATTTTGCTTCAAACGATAAATGGAATTATCGTTTGAAGCTAAATAATGCGCAAGTTATGATAAAAATCTTTCTGTTTACTTCATAGGCTACAGCAATCATACCGTGGACATATGCACTTTATCTCTATAAATTGTTGTTTAAATGCAAGTTGATTCCAGC